>NW_024121432.1:12232160-12608895 GCF_016745375.1 Pimephales promelas | reverse complement strand
GGGCGAAAAATTAAGTTTCCCCAATCTTCTCAAAACTCTGGATTCTGATAGAGGGCCATGAGACTTAGACCTGAGTGCAAAAATGGAGGCTCTAGACCCTTCCAGAGCTGAGATATCGAAACTCAAAATTTCGACCCGAAAAAAAAACGACAGTGTTACCCCTTACGTTTTTTTTTTTGGGCGAAAAATTAAGTTTCCCAATCTTCTCAAAACTCTGGATTCTGATAGAGGGCCATGAGACTTAGACCTGAGTGCAAAAATGGAGGCTCTAGACCCTTCCAGAGCTGAGATATCGAAACTCAAAATTTCGACCCGAAAAAAAAACGACAGTGTTACCCCTTACGTTTTTTTTTTTTGGGCGAAAAATTAAGTTTCCCCAATCTTCTCAAAACTCTGGATTCTGATAGAGGGCCATGAGACTTAGACCTGAGTGCAAAAATGGAGGCTCTAGACCCTTCCAGAGCTGAGATATCGAAACTCAAAATTTCGACCCGAAAAAAAAAACGACAGTGTTACCCCTTACGTTTTTTTTTTTGGGCGAAAAATTAAGTTTCCCCAATCTTCTCAAAACTCTGGATTCTGATAGAGGGCCATGAGACTTAGACCTGAGTGCAAAAATGGAGGCTCTAGACCCTTCCAGAGCTGAGATATCGAAACTCAAAATTTCGACCCGAAAAAAAAACGACAGTGTTACCCCTTACGTTTTTTTTTTTTGGGCGAAAAATTAAGTTTCCCCAATCTTCTCAAAACTCTGGATTCTGATAGAGGGCCATGAGACTTAGACCTGAGTGCAAAAATGGAGGCTCTAGACCCTTCCAGAGCTGAGATATCGAAACTCAAAATTTCGACCCGAAAAAAAAACGACAGTGTTACCCCTTACGTTTTTTTTTTGGGCGAAAAATTAAGTTTCCCCAATCTTCTCAAAACTCTGGATTCTGATAGAGGGCCATGAGACTTAGACCTGAGTGCAAAAATGGAGGCTCTAGACCCTTCCAGAGCTGAGATATCGAAACTCAAAATTTCGACCCGAAAAAAAAACGACAGTGTTACCCCTTACGTTTTTTTTTTTTGGGCGAAAAATTAAGTTTCCCCAATCTTCTCAAAACTCTGGATTCTGATAGAGGGCCATGAGACTTAGACCTGAGTGCAAAAATGGAGGCTCTAGACCCTTCCAGAGCTGAGATATCGAAACTCAAAATTTCGACCCGAAAAAAAAAACGACAGTGTTACCCCTTACGTTTTTTTTTTTTGGGCGAAAAATTAAGTTTCCCAATCTTCTCAAAACTCTGGATTCTGATAGAGGGCCATGAGACTTAGACCTGAGTGCAAAAATGGAGGCTCTAGACCCTTCCAGAGCTGAGATATCGAAACTCAAAATTTCGACCCGAAAAAAAAACGACAGTGTTACCCCTTACGTTTTTTTTTTGGGCGAAAAATTAAGTTTCCCCAATCTTCTCAAAACTCTGGATTCTGATAGAGGGCCATGAGACTTAGACCTGAGTGCAAAAATGGAGGCTCTAGACCCTTCCAGAGCTGAGATATCGAAACTCAAAATTTCGACCCGAAAAAAAAACGACAGTGTTACCCCTTACGTTTTTTTTTTGGGCGAAAAATTAAGTTTCCCCAATCTTCTCAAAACTCTGGATTCTGATAGAGGGCCATGAGACTTAGACCTGAGTGCAAAAATGGAGGCTCTAGACCCTTCCAGAGCTGAGATATCGAAACTCAAAATTTCGACCCGAAAAAAAAACGACAGTGTTACCCCTTACGTTTTTTTTTTTGGGCGAAAAATTAAGTTTCCCAATCTTCTCAAAACTCTGGATTCTGATAGAGGGCCATGAGACTTAGACCTGAGTGCAAAAATGGAGGCTCTAGACCCTTCCAGAGCTGAGATATCGAAACTCAAAATTTCGACCCGAAAAAAAAAACGACAGTGTTACCCCTTACGTTTTTTTTTTGGGCGAAAAATTAAGTTTCCCCAATCTTCTCAAAACTCTGGATTCTGATAGAGGGCCATGAGACTTAGACCTGAGTGCAAAAATGGAGGCTCTAGACCCTTCCAGAGCTGAGATATCGAAACTCAAAATTTCGACCCGAAAAAAAAACGACAGTGTTACCCCTTACGTTTTTTTTTTGGGCGAAAAATTAAGTTTCCCCAATCTTCTCAAAACTCTGGATTCTGATAGAGGGCCATGAGACTTAGACCTGAGTGCAAAAATGGAGGCTCTAGACCCTTCCAGAGCTGAGATATCGAAACTCAAAATTTCGACCCGAAAAAAAAACGACAGTGTTACCCCTTACGTTTTTTTTTTTGGGCGAAAAATTAAGTTTCCCCAATCTTCTCAAAACTCTGGATTCTGATAGAGGGCCATGAGACTTAGACCTGAGTGCAAAAATGGAGGCTCTAGACCCTTCCAGAGCTGAGATATCGAAACTCAAAATTTCGACCCGAAAAAAAAAACGACAGTGTTACCCCTTACGTTTTTTTTTTTTGGGCGAAAAATTAAGTTTCCCCAATCTTCTCAAAACTCTGGATTCTGATAGAGGGCCATGAGACTTAGACCTGAGTGCAAAAATGGAGGCTCTAGACCCTTCCAGAGCTGAGATATCGAAACTCAAAATTTCGACCCGAAAAAAAAACGACAGTGTTACCCCTTACGTTTTTTTTTTGGGCGAAAAATTAAGTTTCCCAATCTTCTCAAAACTCTGGATTCTGATAGAGGGCCATGAGACTTAGACCTGAGTGCAAAAATGGAGGCTCTAGACCCTTCCAGAGCTGAGATATCGAAACTCAAAATTTCGACCCGAAAAAAAAACGACAGTGTTACCCCTTACGTTTTTTTTTTTTGGGCGAAAAATTAAGTTTCCCAATCTTCTCAAAACTCTGGATTCTGATAGAGGGCCATGAGACTTAGACCTGAGTGCAAAAATGGAGGCTCTAGACCCTTCCAGAGCTGAGATATCGAAACTCAAAATTTCGACCCGAAAAAAAAAACGACAGTGTTACCCCTTACGTTTTTTTTTTGGGCGAAAAATTAAGTTTCCCCAATCTTCTCAAAACTCTGGATTCTGATAGAGGGCCATGAGACTTAGACCTGAGTGCAAAAATGGAGGCTCTAGACCCTTCCAGAGCTGAGATATCGAAACTCAAAATTTCGACCCGAAAAAAAAAACGACAGTGTTACCCCTTACGTTTTTTTTTTTTGGGCGAAAAATTAAGTTTCCCCAATCTTCTCAAAACTCTGGATTCTGATAGAGGGCCATGAGACTTAGACCTGAGTGCAAAAATGGAGGCTCTAGACCCTTCCAGAGCTGAGATATCGAAACTCAAAATTTCGACCCGAAAAAAAAACGACAGTGTTACCCCTTACGTTTTTTTTTTGGGCGAAAAATTAAGTTTCCCCAATCTTCTCAAAACTCTGGATTCTGATAGAGGGCCATGAGACTTAGACCTGAGTGCAAAAATGGAGGCTCTAGACCCTTCCAGAGCTGAGATATCGAAACTCAAAATTTCGACCCGAAAAAAAAACGACAGTGTTACCCCTTACGTTTTTTTTTTGGGCGAAAAATTAAGTTTCCCCAATCTTCTCAAAACTCTGGATTCTGATAGAGGGCCATGAGACTTAGACCTGAGTGCAAAAATGGAGGCTCTAGACCCTTCCAGAGCTGAGATATCGAAACTCAAAATTTCGACCCGAAAAAAAAACGACAGTGTTACCCCTTACGTTTTTTTTTTTGGGCGAAAAATTAAGTTTCCCAATCTTCTCAAAACTCTGGATTCTGATAGAGGGCCATGAGACTTAGACCTGAGTGCAAAAATGGAGGCTCTAGACCCTTCCAGAGCTGAGATATCGAAACTCAAAATTTCGACCCGAAAAAAAAACGACAGTGTTACCCCTTACGTTTTTTTTTTTTGGGCGAAAAATTAAGTTTCCCCAATCTTCTCAAAACTCTGGATTCTGATAGAGGGCCATGAGACTTAGACCTGAGTGCAAAAATGGAGGCTCTAGACCCTTCCAGAGCTGAGATATCGAAACTCAAAATTTCGACCCGAAAAAAAAACGACAGTGTTACCCCTTACGTTTTTTTTTTGGGCGAAAAATTAAGTTTCCCAATCTTCTCAAAACTCTGGATTCTGATAGAGGGCCATGAGACTTAGACCTGAGTGCAAAAATGGAGGCTCTAGACCCTTCCAGAGCTGAGATATCGAAACTCAAAATTTCGACCCGAAAAAAAAAACGACAGTGTTACCCCTTACGTTTTTTTTTTTTGGGCGAAAAATTAAGTTTCCCCAATCTTCTCAAAACTCTGGATTCTGATAGAGGGCCATGAGACTTAGACCTGAGTGCAAAAATGGAGGCTCTAGACCCTTCCAGAGCTGAGATATCGAAACTCAAAATTTCGACCCGAAAAAAAAACGACAGTGTTACCCCTTACGTTTTTTTTTTTGGGCGAAAAATTAAGTTTCCCCAATCTTCTCAAAACTCTGGATTCTGATAGAGGGCCATGAGACTTAGACCTGAGTGCAAAAATGGAGGCTCTAGACCCTTCCAGAGCTGAGATATCGAAACTCAAAATTTCGACCCGAAAAAAAAAACGACAGTGTTACCCCTTACGTTTTTTTTTTTGGGCGAAAAATTAAGTTTCCCCAATCTTCTCAAAACTCTGGATTCTGATAGAGGGCCATGAGACTTAGACCTGAGTGCAAAAATGGAGGCTCTAGACCCTTCCAGAGCTGAGATATCGAAACTCAAAATTTCGACCCGAAAAAAAAACGACAGTGTTACCCCTTACGTTTTTTTTTTGGGCGAAAAATTAAGTTTCCCAATCTTCTCAAAACTCTGGATTCTGATAGAGGGCCATGAGACTTAGACCTGAGTGCAAAAATGGAGGCTCTAGACCCTTCCAGAGCTGAGATATCGAAACTCAAAATTTCGACCCGAAAAAAAAACGACAGTGTTACCCCTTACGTTTTTTTTTTTGGGCGAAAAATTAAGTTTCCCCAATCTTCTCAAAACTCTGGATTCTGATAGAGGGCCATGAGACTTAGACCTGAGTGCAAAAATGGAGGCTCTAGACCCTTCCAGAGCTGAGATATCGAAACTCAAAATTTCGACCCGAAAAAAAAACGACAGTGTTACCCCTTACGTTTTTTTTTTGGGCGAAAAATTAAGTTTCCCAATCTTCTCAAAACTCTGGATTCTGATAGAGGGCCATGAGACTTAGACCTGAGTGCAAAAATGGAGGCTCTAGACCCTTCCAGAGCTGAGATATCGAAACTCAAAATTTCGACCCGAAAAAAAAACGACAGTGTTACCCCTTACGTTTTTTTTTTTTGGGCGAAAAATTAAGTTTCCCAATCTTCTCAAAACTCTGGATTCTGATAGAGGGCCATGAGACTTAGACCTGAGTGCAAAAATGGAGGCTCTAGACCCTTCCAGAGCTGAGATATCGAAACTCAAAATTTCGACCCGAAAAAAAAAACGACAGTGTTACCCCTTACGTTTTTTTTTTGGGCGAAAAATTAAGTTTCCCCAATCTTCTCAAAACTCTGGATTCTGATAGAGGGCCATGAGACTTAGACCTGAGTGCAAAAATGGAGGCTCTAGACCCTTCCAGAGCTGAGATATCGAAACTCAAAATTTCGACCCGAAAAAAAAACGACAGTGTTACCCCTTACGTTTTTTTTTTTTGGGCGAAAAATTAAGTTTCCCAATCTTCTCAAAACTCTGGATTCTGATAGAGGGCCATGAGACTTAGACCTGAGTGCAAAAATGGAGGCTCTAGACCCTTCCAGAGCTGAGATATCGAAACTCAAAATTTCGACCCGAAAAAAAAACGACAGTGTTACCCCTTACGTTTTTTTTTTTGGGCGAAAAATTAAGTTTCCCAATCTTCTCAAAACTCTGGATTCTGATAGAGGGCCATGAGACTTAGACCTGAGTGCAAAAATGGAGGCTCTAGACCCTTCCAGAGCTGAGATATCGAAACTCAAAATTTCGACCCGAAAAAAAAACGACAGTGTTACCCCTTACGTTTTTTTTTTTGGGCGAAAAATTAAGTTTCCCAATCTTCTCAAAACTCTGGATTCTGATAGAGGGCCATGAGACTTAGACCTGAGTGCAAAAATGGAGGCTCTAGACCCTTCCAGAGCTGAGATATCGAAACTCAAAATTTCGACCCGAAAAAAAAACGACAGTGTTACCCCTTACGTTTTTTTTTTTGGGCGAAAAATTAAGTTTCCCCAATCTTCTCAAAACTCTGGATTCTGATAGAGGGCCATGAGACTTAGACCTGAGTGCAAAAATGGAGGCTCTAGACCCTTCCAGAGCTGAGATATCGAAACTCAAAATTTCGACCCGAAAAAAAAACGACAGTGTTACCCCTTACGTTTTTTTTTTTGGGCGAAAAATTAAGTTTCCCCAATCTTCTCAAAACTCTGGATTCTGATAGAGGGCCATGAGACTTAGACCTGAGTGCAAAAATGGAGGCTCTAGACCCTTCCAGAGCTGAGATATCGAAACTCAAAATTTCGACCCGAAAAAAAAACGACAGTGTTACCCCTTACGTTTTTTTTTTTGGGCGAAAAATTAAGTTTCCCAATCTTCTCAAAACTCTGGATTCTGATAGAGGGCCATGAGACTTAGACCTGAGTGCAAAAATGGAGGCTCTAGACCCTTCCAGAGCTGAGATATCGAAACTCAAAATTTCGACCCGAAAAAAAAACGACAGTGTTACCCCTTACGTTTTTTTTTTTGGGCGAAAAATTAAGTTTCCCCAATCTTCTCAAAACTCTGGATTCTGATAGAGGGCCATGAGACTTAGACCTGAGTGCAAAAATGGAGGCTCTAGACCCTTCCAGAGCTGAGATATCGAAACTCAAAATTTCGACCCGAAAAAAAAACGACAGTGTTACCCCTTACGTTTTTTTTTTTTGGGCGAAAAATTAAGTTTCCCAATCTTCTCAAAACTCTGGATTCTGATAGAGGGCCATGAGACTTAGACCTGAGTGCAAAAATGGAGGCTCTAGACCCTTCCAGAGCTGAGATATCGAAACTCAAAATTTCGACCCGAAAAAAAAACGACAGTGTTACCCCTTACGTTTTTTTTTTTGGGCGAAAAATTAAGTTTCCCCAATCTTCTCAAAACTCTGGATTCTGATAGAGGGCCATGAGACTTAGACCTGAGTGCAAAAATGGAGGCTCTAGACCCTTCCAGAGCTGAGATATCGAAACTCAAAATTTCGACCCAAAAAAAAACGACAGTGTTACCCCTTACGTTTTTTTTTTGGGCGAAAAATTAAGTTTCCCCAATCTTCTCAAAACTCTGGATTCTGATAGAGGGCCATGAGACTTAGACCTGAGTGCAAAAATGGAGGCTCTAGACCCTTCCAGAGCTGAGATATCGAAACTCAAAATTTCGACCCGAAAAAAAAAACGACAGTGTTACCCCTTACGTTTTTTTTTTTGGGCGAAAAATTAAGTTTCTCCAATCTTCTCAAAACTCTGGATTCTGATAGAGGGCCATGAGACTTAGACCTGAGTGCAAAAATGGAGGCTCTAGACCCTTCCAGAGCTGAGATATCGAAACTCAAAATTTCGACCCGAAAAAAAAACGACAGTGTTACCCCTTACGTTTTTTTTTTGGGCGAAAAATTAAGTTTCCCCAATCTTCTCAAAACTCTGGATTCTGATAGAGGGCCATGAGACTTAGACCTGAGTGCAAAAATGGAGGCTCTAGACCCTTCCAGAGCTGAGATATCGAAACTCAAAATTTCGACCCAAAAAAAAACGACAGTGTTACCCCTTACGTTTTTTTTTTGGGCGAAAAATTAAGTTTCCCCAATCTTCTCAAAACTCTGGATTCTGATAGAGGGCCATGAGACTTAGACCTGAGTGCAAAAATGGAGGCTCTAGACCCTTCCAGAGCTGAGATATCGAAACTCAAAAATTCGACCCGAAAAAAAAAACGACAGTGGTACCCCTTTCGTTTTTTTTTTCGGGCGAAAAATTAAGTTTCTCCAATCTTCTCAAAACTCTGGATTCTGATAGAGGGCCATGAGACTTAAACCTGAGTGCAAAAATTGAGGCTCTAGACCCTTCCAGAGCTGAGATATCGAAACTCAAAATTTCGACCCGAAAAAAAAAACGACAGTGTTACCTCTTTCGTTTTTTTTTTTTTTCGGGCGAAAAATTAAGTTTCTCCAATCTTCTCAAAACTCTGGATTCTGATAGAGGGCCATGAGACTTAGACCTGAGTGCAAAAATGGAGGCTCTAGACCCTTCCAGAGCTGAGACATTGAGATCCCACATAGCCCGCCTGCAATCTATTGAATGGGGATTTGGGTAGTTTAATTTTTGGACATTTTAATTCAAGTTCCTGTCATGATAAAAGCTATTTTACTGCACTCAGAGGGGCGCCCTGAGTCTGTGGCACCAAGCGCCATCCCATAATTCCACCGTCCACGAACCCACTATTTTTATAATGGCATAAATTCTACATGGGTTCTCAATATCTCAGCTCAGGAAGGGTCTAGAGACTCCATTTTTGCTCTCAGGTCTAAGTCTCATGGCCCTCCATCAGAATCCAGAGTTTCAAGACGATCAGAGAAACTCAAAATTTCGACCCCAAAAAAAAACGACAGAAACGTTTTAACTGTTGGAGGTGTAAAGGAGTTGGATAGTAAAGTACAGTTGTGATTTTGCTGTAAACACATGTTTTATTATGTATAGCTAACAGGGGAGCTCCAGTACACGTAACATTACGTTTCTAAAGTGGATTTACACAACCATACATCTTAAACACGCTTATTTAAAATGTCTATTTACATCATGAAGGAAAATATTGTATAATAAGTTGGATAAAAAGTGAGTTAACATATCAACCTCAGCATGTAAATGCAGTGTTGAGCTCGTAATGTGAATCTTGTCTGTATGTTACAGGGACAGAAGAACAAGAATGTGTTTATCCGGTGGAGAGTGGCTCATGATGCTGAATGCTGTCATCAAAGGCTTTGACTGAGTATACTACAGAAATGGATAACAAAATCTAGCAAATATTAAGTTGTAGTTTATTTGAATTATTGTAATTTCAAACAGAGATATTACAACACTTTTCATAGTCTTGCTTTCTGTGCATTTGCTGCAGAGCTTTTGTGGAGGAGCAGGACCTGCAAGGAAAGATGATGGCAGCATTTGTTGGGGGAAAAAAAGGTTTTAAGGATTTTATTCAAATATAAAGTAAGGTTATTTTTAATACATAAATGAAATGGCATTGTGCTGTTAAAATGACTGCTTTTGTGTAACGTTTGTGCATTTTTGTAGGATCTGAAATGTCTGCAGACTGGTGTGAGCACTGAGGATGAGGAGCCCAGAGCCGAATCCTGGAAGTGGTGCCATGGATGAGACCCTCCATCACTCCATCTGCCCTTATGAGTCCCTCCATCTCTCCACCTGCCCTTATTGCCTCAGATTGTGAAGCGCAGCACAGCAACAAGCTCTGGGACAAAGGCACAGTCACATCTGGTGAATTCAGCAGAATGGGAACCGCTGTGTTGAGATGGCAGTAGGGTTTGGTGTTCTGCGGCTGTAAATACATGCTTGTAGTTTGAATAAAGCTTTGTTTCATGTGTTGTTGACTTGTATATGCATTTGTTTATTGTGCTGGTTACTTTTATTTGTTCTTTTACTCATTTATGCTTCTTATTGTTGTCTGTATATAAAATATACTGTAATTATTTAATTAATGTATGCATTAATTCATCGATTGACTGACAATTGAGATGTTTCACTGCATTTAGCAATATGAATGTATTCATGCATAACTGTCATATGACAAAACAAATTACATTTTGCTTGTTATATTAAATTATATTTTTAGTATATAAAAAGTTATATAATTAAGTATTGGTCAGCATTTAATATTATTATTTTGTTTAAGTTTTGGGGTGGGCTAGCAATGCAATTCATTCTGAGGTATATTATTTTTCAAGGAGTGATACTTATTTTTTATTTTTTTTTTAATACAAAATCAACAGTTTTCTCAAAAAGAGATCTTCAATCAGCTGCCCGTCTCCTTTGTGCAGACATTACAAACGCAGAAACCAGTGATGTACCAAGTGTTAGTGCACCTGTTGCTCTGCTCATATAATTTAAACTTATTACACACTGTACAAGATCATGGAAAGATACAATAATATAACAATCATAATGACAAAACAGAAAATATAAAGATCATTGGTTTGTGGACATCATAATAAGAAATTATAAAATTATATTTATACACTAGAAAAAAAAACAATAGCAAGGCTAAATATCTTCATAATAATTCTTCATATACATAAAAAAAATCTGAGGGATGAAACGAGATATTCATCAATAAAAAGAGGAAAACATAAAGGAGAAACTTTTGGGGTATAAAATAAAGAAATTAACAACATATTCAAGAGATGACGATTTTGGGGTTTCTTAATAAAAATATATATAGCGTTAAAAGAATAACACTGTTGGTCACATAAAATATAACAACTTAAATCAACCCTAAATGTATTCACAAACTAAATGGGCAGCTGTTACTTCAACAAAACCACAATAAGATGAGCAAGTTTCATCAATATCGAGATATATAGATGATGAAAATGGAGTCTCTAGACCCTTCCTGAGCTGAGATATTGAGATTCTCAATATCTCAGCTCAGGAAGGGTCTAGAGCCTCCATTTTTGCACTCAGGTCTAAGTCCCATGGCCCTCTATAAGAATCCAGAGTTTCAAGAAGATCAGAGAAACTATCCATTCACTACCATTGTGATGTTTTTCTTTTTCTTTTTTCCTTTCTCATTATATAGTCTCATATGATTCTGGAGATGTCTGTAACCCCCCCCAAAAAAAACAATAAAAATGTTGATCACAAAAAAAGAAGATCAGAGAAACTCAAAATTTCGACCCCCCCAAAAAATACGACAGTGTTTAGCAGGGTACCCCTGTCGTTTTTTTTTTTTTTTTTTCAGTGCGAAAAAAAAGGTTTCTCCAATCTTCTCAAAACTCTGGATTCTGATAGAGGGCCATGAGACTTAGACCTCAGTGCAAAAATGGAGGCTCTAGACCCTTCCTGAGCTGAGATATTGAGATACCATGTAGAATTTATGCCATTATAAATATCTCAATATCTCAACTCTGGAAGGGTCTAGAGCGTCCATTTTTGCACTCAAGTCTAAGTCCCATGGCTCTCTATAAGAATCCAGAGTTTCAAGAAGATCAGAGAAACTCAAAATTTCGACCCCCCCAAAAATACGACAGTGGTACCCCTGACGTTTTTTTGGGGGGGGTTTTTGTTGCGGAAAAAAAAAGTTTCTCCTATCTTCTTGAAACTCTGGATTCTGATAGAGGGCAGTGGGACTTAGACCTGAGTGCAAAAATGGAGGCTCTAGACCCTTCCAGAGCTGAGATATTGAGATATTTATAATGGCATAAATGCTACGTGGGATCTCAATATATCAGCTCAAGGGTCTAGAGATGCAAATGTAAAAGACCTGACTCCATTTTTGCACTCAAGTCTAAGTCTCATGGCCCTCTATCAGAATCCATAATTTACTCACCCTTAAGCCATCCTAGGTCTATTTGACTTTTCTTCTTTTAGCCAAACATAATCGGAGTTATATATATTAAAAAAAATGTCCTGGTTCTTCCAAGCATTATAATGGGAGTGAATGTTACCCTAGATTCTATTTATAACTTTTATAAACTATAACCGACTTCCAGTAACGGCCGTATGCTAGTCTAGTTCCGGTCACACCGGAAAACACCGGTCACGAATTAGAATATTTTTAAAGTGAATTGTCAGAGAATTTTAATGGAGCTTGAGTTTGTTGCCCAGTCCTATTTGTTTGAACCGCGAGAGGCTTCTACTCTCACCTAAGCTTATATGCTACTCCTATATCCTACATCATATGTCAGGTTAGAGGTCACTCTTCCACCAGAACTTCCCATTATGCCCAAATGCAATTTCAGTGTTTTTAATCATGAGACTTCCACAGAAGATGTACATTTTGTTATATTTTGACCACTTCTATAACAAAGTGTTTATGAAAACCATTACCTACCCTAGCTTTAATTACTATGATGTCCCAATGTAAACTCTAGACCTTATAAGGTGTTGAGGGTCATTTTTAAAGATGGCAACAGTGGATGGGATGTACCATCACTCAACGGCAAATAGTATTTACAATTTTTTTTTAGCTAATTTATGGGTTTAAGAAATACTTGTCAAATTATTTCAGTTTTTTTAGGTTTTGTGGAAGTAAAAATAACTTAATCTTGACCTAAATCTTTTAGATTGCAACTGTCACCATTAGAAATATTATAACTCATGGCATGGTTTCCCTTGAATCATTACCATTTCCAAAATCTCATAAGCTGCAAAAATTAGACAAATAAGAGTTTAGTTGGAGTTTGGTGTCTGCAACCATAAATGCAACCAATTTTTCCAACACGTTTGTGACAGTCTTTAAAGCATGCGGGCCTACCATTGTTGATGGTGATACAGCACGTAGGTTTTCTCTGTTGGAACTAGTGCCAAACCTCGGCAGATTCATGCAGGCCCAGAGATGGCATGCAAGGAAGCTATTACGGTTACATAATGATGCAGTTGAAACCAAATGTAGGCTCGGGTGAACATTTTCCTAGAAATTCTCAACATGGAATGTTCTCTATGCTGACATGGTAAAGTAATATATCTTTATCATGACACCCTTGAGATGCTCATAGCCACAAATGTCACTTCCAACCTACAAATTGCTGTTATTTTATCTTTTACCTGAAAAAAGACAGACAGGGCGGTGTTAACCCATTGAAAGTGAACAATTAGCATGATTATATAAGATAATGTTTAATGGATTATGGATTATGTTATTAAGATTTGAATGTACTGTATATAAGAATTATGTTGGTATTAATAAATGTTTGTTTATGGAAGTAGTTGGGTGTGATATAGGGAGCAATACCTGCATTTCTGTTATTAAGTATGAAATAATGGATTTTTAAGAATTTTAGGCTACATGATTTGTTTAAGGGGCATATGTTGCACACACACACATATTTATTTTTATTTATTTTTTTATATACACCATTCAAAGGTTTCTGTCAGTAAGACTTAAAAAATGTATTCAGCAAATGTGTCTACATATATGAATAAATAATATCTTTATAGAATGTTGAGGTCTATAAATAAAACGAATGAATGGATTATTTAGTCTTGGTGATTCGCTTTCACCACAAAGCACATTTTAGATGATTTTCCTGATCACAGAATGTACTGTAAAAGCTCAGATAAAACATTTCAAAAGTCTCATTCAGTGAGACGTAAAGCCCGTGTCACGTTTTCCAAAGAGGTTAAACTAATCTTAGATATGGATTTGACCTCTTTTCAGAAACATTTGTTTTGAAACAAAACAATTCAATGTGAAAATCCTCACTGGAAACAATCATAAAGAAAATCAACTGAGTGAAAAATGACCATCGTCTGCTTTACGCATGACTTCCTATACTGACTGAGTTCATTAATGCTGTTTAGAGTTACACTTGTTTTTCTTGAAAGATTATACAGATCTGAAATAAAATATGGTGCTATGGTGCGGATCGATGGGAAGGATCATAATGTTTTCTTTCCAAACAAAGACGGCTGTTATGGCATACCGCAGATGACCCTAGGGCAGTACAGACTGAGAGGTCATAAGACACAGAGAAAACCTACATTAATTGTTCGTTGGCTTGTCTGTTAACTCTAAAATCGTCAGAGACCTGCATTCCATTTCAACATAACATCAAATTGCTCACTGAATTCATTTAGGTTATCCTAATCCATGTTTTGGGATTATAGGTCTCAGAACTGTCTGTTTTTGTCATAGGCCAGATATTTCTAACTTCAGACATTCCAAAAATACAGCAGTGCAAAGGGAGAAAGGTCTTTTCAACACCTTCTGTGTCCCCGCTGAACACTTTAGATTGAGTTTCAGTGCAGAGGTCAACTGGGGTTAATTTGGCTCTTGGGACCCGTCTTTTGCTTTTCCACTAAGGACCAAATAATGAAAACTACTTGATGCTATTTCATATAGATAAACACTTTTTATTTTTATATTTAAATAATTATAATTATATATTTATATAAACCATGGTTTAAAAATCCTTTAGTTTCTGCATATCCCCTGATAGATTTGTTGGCCAAAAAAAAATGAAGTCATCATGTTCAGTTCACAGTCTGTTTTTTTGACCCAGTTGTGCTTCAATGCGGGTTGAGTGACATGGAAGTCCCAAAGCAAACATAAAAAGCTATTTTGATTGCTGGCACCACTGAAATATTAATGTAAAATGCAAATGCAGACAAGAAAAGCAGGTCACAAAAAAGGTCATATTTCACCCCAAGACAACCGCTTACTGTGGTCTTGAATGTGCTATGAACTAAGATCTACTCGTTCTTCTACATTCTCTTTGTGACCCTGTGGTAATCGAGGAGCATTTTGCATGACTCATTTGCTGTAGGCTATTCCTCTTTATTTATGTTTTCACAGACATCAGAGAATAACGCAGGCACCGACTTCAACATAAAATTAGGTTAGTGTCACTGAATGACTGAATAACATTCAGCTTTTTTGATCTTAGTTTCATTTTCTGTAAGGATCCCTTAACTGGACCGCTGTTTTCCTCCTGGTCGGCAGGTGGCGCTTCTCACCTGACTCCTGCTGAACACTACTTCTCATTATACCTGATGTATCACACCTGTGACTTGCCCGATTTAAGTGTGTTTGTGCCATGCCTTTTTGTTCAGTCTTGAGCCTATGTTACCAGTTGCAAGCCAGACTGTTAATGTTTAAAGAAGAAATTTATTTCAATTAATCATACATTTTCCCTGAAAAATTCATAAAAATCCGCCCTTAGGTCGCTGGAAAGCAAGTTTGGGTTCCACTTCCGTTGCAACATCATATACTCCGCTCCCCCAATTCTAACTTGCTCCACTGCCACAGCAGTACCATCTCTTCCACTCCCGCTAAGCTCTCCGTTCAACTCACCTTTCAGATAGCTTGGAAAGCAAGTCGAAAGCAAGTTTGGTTCCAACAACGCAGCACCACACTGTAAAAAATTTCTTGTCAAATTAACAGTAACTTACTGGCAACAATTATCCAGTACTTGCTGTAATTCATTTAACAGTAAAATTACCGTAACACTAACAACAGTACTGTTAAGCATACTGTAAATTAAATAACATTATTTTACTGTAATTTCTTACCATATTAAAGTACAGAATTACACTGTTAATTTTTAATAATACTGTGTAGTATGAAATGTTATTGTATTTATTTTATAGTGCTACTGTGTAACCTGTAGAAAATCCGTAGAAATATTATTTTAACTGTTAATGGGAAATAGAAAAAAGAACAATTGAAGCTTTAACTGCACAAGGTTTATTGTGTATTTTCAAACACATTAGCGCATTTATAATATACATTTAAATACATTAATACAATTAAATACATTAATAATAAAAATGTAATATAATACAATAAAAATCATGCATGACAATCATGAACAATTATGCATAAATACATGCAAAAAAAATATCAGGTAAAATAGAAAAGATTAAAGGGGTGCTATCTGATCAATCTATTAGAAAGATAGTTCATAACAACTCATCCACCCACTCCCTGCTGGGGTAAAACAGCTTAAACTAGTCTAAGATTGTCTATTGGTTTGAGATAGACTGTCTAACTGGTCAGTTGCTGATTTTAAAGGGGTTTTGGCTGCTTTCTATCTAAGGGACCAGATTTGCAGGGCTGCGAGACACATATAAACTTATAAACTATAAAAGCTTTGACAAGTAAACCACCAATCCAGATGAGTATTACAAAATGACAAGTTATCCAGTGTCCTTTAAAAAATAAAAAAATAAAACACAAAACAACCTCATCATGCACATGTGCCATGAAAAACTTGCATTATGGTATTAATAATCATTTATATGTAGACTTATGTTCTAACTTTTGCAATAGGAAGTTTTCTATCCAAGCTTTTATGCAATTAAACCTTAAACTGTACAACAACGTTTATTTTCACACAACAATTCTTAACAACTTGCAGATAGACAAAATTCACAGATGGATAATAATCTGTTTAAAAAGTTCTCAGTGGGTCAGTGCTGGACCAAGGTATAGTAGTAGTAGTTAGATAAATAGAATAATTAAATTAGATTAGATTTACAATTCATCGGTCGTCAAGATGGATAGGGGTCTTCTTAACATGCACAGCTCACACCTGTGGAAAAGGAGAACAGACAAGACAGTTAAAATACAGTACGTTTTTGTTGTTGTTGTTTTGGCTAAACAGCAAAAACAGACAAAATTATGTCTAAAGTGTAATTCACTTAATACTAAAATCTTGTTTGTTGGACTGTTGTTTAAAATCAATTGTTAAAGTATGTTCATTATGTCCTCAGTTGTATGCTGTGTAATATAATGCAATGCTATACTGTTCAGTGTTGTGCATATGTTTATGCCACAAGAGGGCACTAAAGTATAGGCTATGGAGGATGCGTTTGTATTATTATTATGTTTGTCCAAGTTGATTTACCGTAGTTAAGAGGATCATATTACTGAGAGAATCTTCATTAGAGACTGATGTGTCAGTGTCAACAGCTGAAATAAATATGCCAAGAACGGCTAAAGATAACTCATCTCTATCGTCCACTCTTTTCTTTTGAATGCAACGCAAGCTGAAACATAACTCAACATCAATTCATTTACGATCACGTGAAAACGTAGGTTAAATCTTGCTTGTGTGATACATGACTTAATATTTTGGACAAAAATACACCTGGGCGCTTTCCGTGGTCCATCAGTTATCACTGAGGTAACGTTAACGTTAAATGGCAGAACGCCAGGTCAGGATTTACACGAAAAAAAAGCGTGAAAAAATCAATAAGAGGAATTGACACTTTAATTTTATAACAATAAATCCGAATCCTAACCTTGGATATCCGATTTCAGGATATCGATTTTCAATTCCTAACCCCTATAAGTTATAAAATAATGAACGTGCAGGCGCTTTCACCGACTTAACGTGGTAAATAACAAAATGATTAGACCATTTTGACCTTATAAGAGGTTACATATGAAATATATGTTAATAAAATCACATATTTAATCAAGTAAGTTAGGCTATCAAGATGAAAGAAATCCGCGTCTGACTTATGCTAGGCTTATAACATTCCGCGGCCAGTTCTTTCTAACGTTAATCTGTTAACGTACGTAACTCATATGGTTTGCATAAAAATATGAATTACTAACCAGATATGTATGGCGAAAACGTTGCCGACAGCGACGCGATGCACGGCCTGCGCGTTCTTACAGAGAGAAGGGAACTGAAGAGTTCTTCATAAAATGGCAGCTGGTTGTGGTTATTTTTCGCGGTCATTTCGTACTAATGTATTTGAATTTACAGTAACATGCCCCAAATGGCTACATTGAAGAGTAGCCTATCATATACATATTATATTAAAATGTCTAGAATAGATTAAATTGAATGTAGAAATCGTGGTCAGCTATTCTAAAAAACTTTAAAGTTATTAGCTAGAATCCATATACACATTATAAGATTATTAGCCTACTTACCAGATGAAGAAGTTGCAGGTCGGCAGAAAAGACAGCAGCACACTGACACGACAGAGAAACTCTTCCAAAGTCAAATATGCTTTCATGCACACCCACTGACATAAATTATGTCATAAATTATGACTGTTAATGGTCAACCAGTGCTACATTTTTATTTTAAATGTAAGAATAACATTAGTAGGCTAGCAATTTTTCCGTGGAACTGTGTGTGGTGTTTTTCGCGGTCAATTTGCACTGTATTTAGATTAACAGTAACTGAAATTTAGAATGCATTGAAATTCTACAGTAACATACTGTCAACTGTGTGCACAGTACATAACTGTTGAAAAAACAATTTAATACTGTGAAAACAACTAAATCTACTGTAACTTACTGTACATAGATTATACAGTAAGAAACTGTTGAGAAAAACAGTATAATCCTGTGAAAACAACAGAAATCATTTACAGTGCATCATCTCTTCCTTCCATCATCTTGTTCTTTTGAATGCAAGGGCAAGCTGAAACATAACTCAACATCAATTCATTTACGATCACTGAAAACGTAGGTTAAATCTTGCTTGTGTGATACATGACTTAATATTTTGGACAAAAATACACCTGGGCGCTTTCCGTGGTCCATCAGTTATCACTGAGGTAACGTTAACGTTAAATGGCAGAACGCCAGGTCAGGATTTACACGAAAAAAAAGCGTGAAAAAATCAATAAGAGGAATTGACACTTTAATTTATAACAATAAATCCGAATCCTAACCTTGGATATTCCGATTTCAGGATATCGATTTTCAATTCCTAACCCCTATAAGTTATAAAATAATGAACGTGCAGGCGCTTTCACCGACTTAACGTGGTAAATAACAAAATGATTAGACCATTTTGACCTTATAAGAGGTTACATATGAAATATATGTTAATAAAATCACATATTTAATCAAGTAAGTTAGGCTATCAAGATGAAAGAAATCCGCGTCTGACTTATGCTAGGCTTATAACATTCCGCGGCCAGTTCTTTCTAACGTTAATCTGTTAACGTACGTAACTCATATGGTTTGCATAAAAATATGAATTACTAACCAGATATGTATGGCGAAAACGTTGCCGACAGCGACGCGATGCACGGCCTGCGCGTTCTTACAGAGAGAAGGGAACTGAAGAGTTCTTCATAAAATGGCAGCTGGTTGTGGTTATTTTTCGCGGTCATTTCGTACTAATGTATTTGAATTTACAGTAACATGCCCCAAATGGCTACATTGAAGAGTAGCCTATCATATACATATTATATTAAAATGTCTAGAATAGATTAAATTGAATGTAGAAATCGTGGTCAGCTATTCTAAAAAACTTTAAAGTTATTAGCTAGAATCCATATACACATTATAAGAATTATTAGCCTACTTACCAGATGAAGAAGTTGCAGGTCGGCAGAAAAGACAGCAGCACCACTGACACGACAGAGAAACTCTTCCAAAGTCAAATATGCTTTCATGCACACCCCACTGACATAAATTATGTCATAAATTATGACTGTTAATGGTCAACCAGTGCTACATTTTTATTTTAAATGTAAGAATAACATTAGTAGGCTAGCAATTTTTCCGTGGAACTGTGTGTGGTGTTTTTCGCGGTCAATTTGCACTGTATTTAGATTAACAGTAACTGATAATTTCCCAGAATGCATTGAAATTCTACAGTAACATACTGTCAACTGTGTGCACAGTACATAACTGTTGAAAAAACAATTTAATACTGTGAAAACAACTAAATCTACTGTAACTTACTGTACATAGATTATACAGTAAGAAACTGTTGAGAAAAACAGTATAATCCTGTGAAAACAACAGAAATCATTTACAGTGCATCATCTCTTCCTTCCCATCAGGAGCTTGTTCTGGGGGAGGGAGAAGGGATAAAATGCTCTACAGTAATTTGAAAGTCACTGCAGTACCAGTTTTGGCCACAATCTTATATACGGCTCCTTCAAAAGTTTAGTGTCCAAACTTTTGGCCGATTGGCTACTTACATACTATTATACTACATAATATATATATATATATATATATATATATATATATATATATATATATATATATATATTTACATGTATATATTTTAACATTTTAACATATATATATTTTAACATTTTACCTGCTACCTTTATTGTTGATATGCATCATGACATTATCATAACTTGCATATGAACTGGAAATCTGGGGATTCTGCTTTTCCCCCACTGAAAGAATGTAAACTTGTTTAAAGCCACTGCAATGATTCCAACAAGAAAACTGACCAAATACGCACACATTTTTGGACATCAATTTTGGTTCACAGCTTTCGATCAGATCAGCTGATGTTTTGGTCTTTATTGGTAGTATAATTGTTTCTGATTGCCTTAGATTTGACCAAAACCGGCAGATTCTGTACACAAACCAAAAAAAATTCTCTGTTGTGAAACACTGGTTGAACTGTTTGAACAACTGTTCTTCTCTATACAAACACCCCCACTTAATCATGTGCAAAAGTACTTCTAGCACTTCCCGTTTGTGTTGTTTATAGATCTATTCCAGAGTAAATACTTGCATTAATTTTATTTATTTTTACCTTTTTTTTCTTTTTTGCACTGGCCCTCATTTGCACTGGTCTTCAGAGCTGTCTTCCCTGTGATATTTTAAGCACATCCAGTCCTTAAATGCAGCAGACTGTCTGGGCCAGCTGGCTACAGACTCAGAGAGAGGTCAAAGGTGACCCTATTGAATTTCTCTATTAGTCTCTCTTCCTTCGTCCAATAACCGCAGGCAACTAGAGACCATGACATCAGACAGTATACGCTATAACTGTAGTATTGTGTGTGTTTAGAGTGTGAGATTTGGTTTATACTACTATTAATAGAATCATTGTAATACGGACAAGATGTATAGACCCGTTATTTCACTAACTCAATATTTATAATCAATAATATAAAGAAATGTCCCTATACTGTGACAGAAATAATTAAATAGAATAGTTCAGCCAAAAATGTAATTCACCCTCGTGCCATTCCAAACCTGTATACTGTAATAGAATACAAAAGGAGAGAATTTGAAGAGTTCATATAGACCATTACTGTCAAGCTTCAAATGCAACATTCATATGGACTAAGTTTGTTTATGTTTTTTGAGCTTTGGGTAGTTACAATGAGCTGTTGTTGTATGGAAAAGATTTTTCTTAATTTAATTTAGAAAATCTCTATCTCTAAAATCTCTAAAACTTTTCGGATTTTGCGAAAACACTTGCACAAATGGACGCTTACAAATCTTCCATTGGAGCCTCAAGATGATACAAGCCAAAACAAACAACTAAGGGCCCGTCCACACGAAGACGCGTTTCGTTGTATACTATACATTTTTTATTGTATTCGCGTTTCATCCACACGGATCCGGCGTTTTGGGAGAGTGAAACCGCTATTTTTTGAAACCGGGTCCCAAAGTGGATAAATCTGAAAACGACACCCTTGCAGTTTCGTGTGTACAGCCAATCTGTATATTTTGTGTCATCACATCACATGTCGGCTGCGTCAGACACCATCTTCGTCTTCTCCGTTCGTATACAGCGCGTAATAAAATAAATAAATAAATAAATAAAAATAAAAAAAAATCGTATACAGCGCGCAAGGTCATGCGCATGCTCAAAGTCTTCTTCTCTGTGTATAGTTATTATATCTCTGTGGCAGAATTACACTACAGCGCCCCATACTGGTCTGGCATATATACTACACCGTTTCCAGTCGGTTTCAGTGGTTTTGTGTGTACGCAGATATTTTTTGAGACGACGCCGTGTTTACGGATTTTTTTTTTAGAACGAGGGAAAAAATCGGATAGGGAACGCACCGGCTTCGTGTGGACGTGGCCTAAAACAACTAAAAATCTAGACATTTTAAGCCACCCACTGAATAACTTTTTTTTTTCTTTAAAAACCTAGATATATGAGGTAGCCTAATTTTGATTTCTAGAAAAAGATTCAGAAAAAGTTGCGCAACTTAAAGCATTCTTATAACTCCATGATTATAAATTTTTCAAGTAATGGCAAGCTTTAATAGAACACTTTTTTAAAATCCTTATTCTTAATCCTTGTCGCAGAAAAATAACAAAAAAATCTGAAAAGTCACAGGACCTTTGAATATTTTTGTGGACAATGAGAATCAATAAGTTTGAGAACCACTGATCAAAATAGATTATATTGCTTCTGTCTGGTTCAACTTGTCTTCTTGGTAGAAAGAATACTTCTACGAGACCAACGCAACCCATAATCAATTGTATATTTTGTGCACAATGTGGAATTCGCTAAACAATCACAAACAAAACACTCAAAACAAGACTATTACCATATTCCAGTCACCACCTACGTCCTCCTGTCATTGTTTATGTTTCTGTCACTTATTAATTTATCTAGCCCATGAGTGAATACTTATTTGTTTGGGGTTTGTTTGTTTTTCTCTCATTTCTCTGCCTCCCTCTAGGGCGACAGGCTGTCCAAACTTGTCCTGTCGGACATTTTCCAGATATTCGGTCATGGTACTGAGCTCCAGTCTCCAGCCAAGACGAATGGATCTGTCTGCTACCGGTCATTAAGACTGACCCGAAAATAACAAGCTGCGTTTAGTACTTCTATACTGATCAAAATCTGACTTGTCTTTTTAGTGCCAAAAGCAATCAGTGCAATCAATACTGTTTAACCACCTTTAACTTGTTTAAGTCACCATCAGTGTTTAATGACCAGATCTCAATCCAATAGAGCACCTTTGGGATGTGGTGGAATGGGGGATTCGCATCATGTGGCGCTTTTCCACTGCTGGTACGGCTCGGCGTTTTTTGTTTTTTTTTTCTTCTTTTTTCTTCAAGCAAGTCAAGCAAGTAGTTTTAAAACAGGTGCTACACCGGCGGATGTTACTGGCTACTTAAAACTAGCAGGTTTGATGTCTCGCAA
Organism: Pimephales promelas; assembly: GCF_016745375.1. Next base: position 12,586,286 of record NW_024121432.1, on the reverse strand, counting down.
ATACAATGAGGCTGGTAGTGACGATTCTGTCTGACTGACCAATCAGTGATCTGCAGTGTGTTCAGTTCACGTCATAATTTTATGGTGCTTTTCCACTGCATGGTACGGAACGGCTCAGTACGGCACGCTTTGGCGCTTTTCCACTGCATGGTACGGTACGGCTTGGTTCGGCTTGGCTCACTTATGGTGCATTTCCCTGCATGCTACAGCACAGTCTCAGATGACGTCGGTTAGATGACGTTACCGTCACCTAACTGATGTTAAAGGTAAAGCGTCAGTTGTATGACGTCACAGGATCGTCATGTAACTGACGTTAAAGGGTACCCTAAAATGGCGGATGTTGACGTATGGTCAAAAGACGTCCCAAGACGTCAGTTATATGACCTCTTGGGATGAGACTGTGTTACATGGTACGGTACGGCTCGTTTTGGCTCGCTTTAAATGGTACCTGGTCTGTTGAGGTTCCAAGCGTACCGTACCGGTACTAAAATGTGACGTGAAACACTGCAGATCACTGATTGGTCAGTCAGACAGAACCGTCACTACCAGTGTCATTGTATTTGCGACCAATATACATCAATTTGACACTGGAAACCAAACCCGCTAGATTTAAATAGCCAGTAACAGCCACCACTGTTATCGATCAGTCTATAATCCCATCCACTTTAAGCGGTACCACGCAGTGGAAAAGCGAAGCGAGGCGAACCGTGCCGCGCCGAACCGTACTGAGCCGTACCAGCAGTGGAAAAGCGCCATTACTATCGGTACGGTACGCTTGTAACCCCAACAGAGGTGGTACCATTTAAAGCGAGCCATACCGTACCATGCAGTAGAAAAGCGCCACAAGTGAGCCGTACTGAGCCGTTCCGTACCATGCAGTGGAAAAGCACCATAAAATGTGACGTGAACACACTGCAGATCACTGATTGGTCAGTCAGACAGAATCGTCACTACCAGCCTCATTGTATTTGCGAGACATCAAACCTGCTAGTTTTAGAACCTTGGAAAAGCGCCAATGTGCATCTGACAAATCTGCAGCAACTGCGTGATGCTATCATGATAATATGGACTAAAATCTAAAAGTGTTTCCAGCATCTTGTTGTATCTATGTCATGAAAAATTTGTTGAAGGCAAAAGGGGGTCCAACCCAGTACTATCCAGGTGTACCTTATAAATTGTTTTATTAACAAAGTTTGGGAAGAGCACTTTCAGATAATTAACACAACAGGAGAGCACTCAGCAATTAACGATAAGAGGTGTGTGTATTTAGCAGTCTCACCTCAATCCGTTAACAGTTTAGCAACATCCCTCCACCACCCCTTCTCCACTCTTCTAGTCCTAACCATTTACATACCGGGGGGAGTACTCTGGGTTCGGGCCGAGCTTGGAGTTCCTTTGGTCTTCTGTCTTTCATGCTATTTTCAGAGGTTCACTCTAAATTTCTGCAGAAGGATGCTGGTAAACAATATGTTGGTTGAACTCCAGTCTCCTGAACCAGGCCAGACGTCTCTAAGCCAGAGGAATTATAAGGAGACACAGATTGTGAAGAGTTGGTGGGAAAGGGGTTAGATCCATGGGGGGTGCTTCACATTTTTTTGTGTGGAGGCACTGATGTTTTATATTTGCTCATTTCCGCACATTCCTCTGCGCTAGAAGAAGAAGAGGAACAGGGACGAGGAAGGACTGTGCCTATAAAAAAATCCTACTTATTGGCATGTCCACCATTGCAGACAAATGCACAAATCCACTCTGCCCTACTCACGCCATGCCCCCATGGGACACGAAAGGAGAAAAGGAGAGAGAAATGAATTAGAGTCTTTTTGTCTGTCATTATGGAACTTGACTTATGGGTTGTTTGAGTCTCCATTCTATGCAAACTGCTTGACAAAGGTCGAAGTGGCCACTGAGCGTATTTATAACCAGAGAGAACAATTGGAAGGGAAGGGTTCAATATCCCACTGAGTTTCCTGTGAAAATTATCCAGGTTTGTATTAAAATTATTTGGGGCTCGTTCTTTACCACTGCCTCAGGAAGAGGTCAAGAAACTGGGGAAAATAATAAGCAAAGGAAATGACCTGATTTTGATTACAGTAACAATTAGTTGCTCAGCACATTTAATATAATATTAATATAATATATCAATTGAAAATTGTAAAATGTTATTCGTTCTTGTGATGACAAAGCAGCCATTACTCCAGTCTTCAGTGTCACATGATCTTTCAGAAATCATTATAATATGCTGATTTGGTGCTCAAGAAACATTCACTCTAAAAATGCTGGGTTGTTTCAACACAAATTTGGGTCAAATATGGACAAACCCAAATGCTGGGTTAAAAATGTAATTAAAATATGTACAGCTGAAAGTGAAAATTGATGTTGGGATCAAATTTTAAATTACATTTTTAACCCAACATTTGGGTTTGTCCATATTTGACCCAAATTTGGGTTAAAACCACCCAGCATTGTTTAGAGTGTAGTATCAATGTTGAAAACAGATACTAAAAACTGATTTTTTTTTTCCAGGTTAGTTTGATGAATATAAAGTTCGAAGGTAGAGTATTTTTTTTTTGAAAAGAAATCTTTTGTTACATTATAAATCTATCTTTGTGTCATTTTTGATCAATTTAATGCTTCCTCCTTACTAAATAAAAGTAAAATAAATTACCGTTTGAGCTCAGTATGATTTTTTTAGTGTATATTCAGCATTTAAATAAAACCAGAAAATATGGATATCATTTAAATTATGTTGAGTGAAAAAAAAAAGTTATGTACGCATTACAGTTAAATGCATTGAAATTCAATGCATTGACTTTGCATCAATTTTTTCATACATTGAAATTTATTACTGCATTATAGTAATGAGAATCCCCAATGAAAATAATGGAAATTACAAACAACAACAAATGGATGTATTATGGCAATGAGGAATTCCTTATATTGTCAATCATATTATTTATATATTTGACCTTAACATTTGGCCAGATTCGTTCTCAAACACGTAGATGCTGTATAGTAGTAATGTGAGTTGAAAAACCTTATTTATTCATAACCATGACCCATCCTTATTATCACAGTATTTAAGCTTAGACTGGATCTATATCTGAACTGTCAGCAGCTCTCTCTCTCTCTCTCTCTCTCTCTCTCTCTCTCTCTCTCTATATATATATATATATATATATGCATGCATGCATGTGCAGCTTTGATTACGAAAAATACTTGTTTTCATATTGTTATACCAACTGTAACATTTATGAATCATTTTACTGTCATTTACTTGGAACTCTGACATTTTTTTTACAAACACCTCCAGACTATCAATGCAGAACAAGCCACTAATCAGTTCCATAGATAGCTGCGACTTTTACAACACTGCACATTCCAAAGACTCAAAGAATTAAACTGAACACATGGCTCCCCAGAGGTGCTAGCAGCTCCTCGCAGCACAGATGTAAAAATGCCTTTCCGTGGACACCCCAGAGCCCCCTTTTTTACAGTATCTACTGAGGGGCCACGGACAGGCATAACCCAGCGATGTATTCCAGATCAGGAATTTGATGCATTTCTGTTTCACATCATTTCTCTGGAATGTTGCGCTAGCACAGAAGGCCCCAAACCGGAGCTGATGGATTCAAGGAAGTTTGAAAGAGGAATGATGGGATACAGGCGCTGCTGGGGAGCGGGGCGCATCCGGCGTCCACCATTAATGACCCTCCATCTCGCCGCGTAAAAAGCTCAGCCAGAACGCCGTGCATCTGGAGCGCACATTTACCCACAGCCTGTTTCTTGCTCTCCGTCACTCACGTAGTATGCAGATATTTGCACAATCATTAGATTTTTCTTTTAATATATAAATAATTTGGAAGGTCACTGAAAAGATATTTCATCAACCGTGGTGTTGAGGACGTGAAGTCCGTGACGGAACGACAAATGATGATGGATGCATAAATATGGGCTGCGATGTTGCAAATTATGCACGTTTTTTAATAAGTGCAGCACTTTTTGTTCTGGATGTACATCAGATAGATTTGGAGGAATGCAGAGAATCGCCCATTTACATCACTAATGACGTCTTTCGCCGGAGCCAATCAATCAGCCAGGGGGACGTAGTTGAAATAAATATTGCTTTTATCATCAAATATCTGATTGCATGTGAGTACACACGCGAGGACCGGCTTACTTTAATGATCCAAAATATTTCAGCATAAATTGACTGCAAAATTTTTAGATCATTGGACGGGGCTGGGGGGTCACGGGGTCGGTTTCGGCAGTAAATACAGCTTTAAGTGGTATTGTCAGTTGCACCGTTTATTATGACCACAGCTGGACGTGTTACATAAGATATTGATGTGGTTCACCTTTTGCCCTCTGTGTTTGTGTGGTATAGCTATAAACTATAAAACTAATTTGTCTAATGCCAGTCTAAACCAGAAGAGGGACAACATCATTCTTCTGCACCACATTTCCCTCTTTAAAACCTCTACACAAACAAGCACAATGCAATTGGGGGGTTCTGTATGGTAGCCTACACTGTAAAAAAATAAAATATTTTCACGATTTTTAATCACAACATTTTTTTCTTTTGTCAAATCAACTTAAATAATTGATGTAGTTCAGATAACATCCTATTTTGATGATCATATTCATTCTCGATCTCAATCTTCATTGTAATAACTTCAATTTTCCTTTTCAATGAACTCAAAATTTTAAGGCAACCAGGTTACTTAATTTTTTAAGTTAAACCAACATTTTTTACAGTGCATAAGTATATTATACTTTGCTTTGAAACAATCTGTATTGTTTATTTATTTATTTATTTATTTGACAGGGACAATGCAAACAAACATAGTGTCAAGATCAAGCATGTCACTGAAGTGTTGCATATAAAGTTTATAGCTATAGCTAATTTTCAACTCCTGTCCCTGGAAGGGCTTTTATACACAATAAAATTTACATGATTAGCTACTTCAAAAAAATAAAAAATAAAAATAATAATAATAATAATAAATAATAATAATAATAATAATAAGCATACCTACATATCATATACAACTCTAATAATTAAATGTAGTTAAAAATGAGTACAGTTTTGGTTTTATTTTACCAATTTTTCAATTTCTTTGTAAAAAGCACTATATAAATAAAGGTCGGCAATTAAGCAACTATTGGTAACACTCATTGGTAAACATTAATTAATTACATTAACATGAACTAACAATGAACAGTACCTTCACATTAACTATTTATTCATTTTAAAATATAATAGGTATACTATAAATGCATATCTAAATTTTTAAATCAAAACGGTAAACAACTACTACAACAACTAGCCTAATAAATGCAATAAAAAATGTATAGCGCATTGTTAGTTTATATTAGCTAATGCATTAATAAATGTGACCTTACTGAATAAATATTTTAAATAGGCATATTAATATATGATTTTATTAATTTTCATAGATAAATATTATAATCACATTTTGTTTAAAAACATTTTTTTGTTTGTTTGTTTGTGTTTAAGCACAGATTGATCTTTTTTTATTGACAATGTAATCTTGCTTCTCCTATTTTCCATATATGGCAGCCAGGCAGCACTTGAAAGAAGTAGAAGAACTAGAAATTAATATCTGACAAGATAAGGCATGAATTTTTGTGATATTTCACAGGATGAGTTCATGGAAAACAAATGGACCCTTGCGCCTAATAACACAAATCTGACACTTCCGAACAAGAATGGAGGCGATACAAATTTAGTGTGTACAAGTGTTGATCTGTCATCCTCTTGGATAAGAGAAGCATTAACCTCTGGTCAAAGTCAATCTTACAGCTTAAAATAATCTCAATTATTATCTCATCTTAATCATTCCATGCTGTACGAGAGCAAGCATGCTAAATAAGAAATTCAATTTCCTCCCTGTTATCTGAATATACGGTTCCCCATTGAGAAATTAAGATGATATATCTTTGCTCCACTAAGTTAACCTTTGATTGTTTAGGCTATGAGTGATTTTCAATCGATTTTAAATAGTTTATGGAAACTGTGAGTCTATCAGGAATCCAATTATCATATCAATGGAGGATGACAGTGTCCTGAAAGGTGGCCAACTTTTTTTAATAGACTTGTATAACATTTGATCAGGAACACATTTATGCACAGGGCGACCACATTAGTCTCCTGTCCTCCTATTCATATTTTTTTTTTCTTTCAATCCATCATATTTTCATTGTTTGGCCCTTGTAATACATCTTGAATAGAATTGAGTATTTCAAACAAATCTCTATAAGGGCAGGTGTGACAGTAAACTAAAGTGCCTCACCAAAATATTCATCCAAACATAGACTATATACACTGAATTACTAAAAAAAAAAGTAAACTTAAGCATTCTGCAACAAATATTTTTCAGATTTTCTAGACTATTTTAAGTCGTAAAGAGCTCAGGATACATTAAGATTTTTCCAGGTGAATTTGGTAGGCCTATCTTATGGAAGCTTGTTTCCACCATGGAATGAAAAATATAAAAGGTAATTGCGACTTTTTATCTCACAATTGTTTTCTCACAATTGCAAGATGTAAAGTCAGAATTGCGTGATATAAAGTCACAATTGTGAGATATAATGTCAGAATTGCGAAATATAAAGTCAGAATTGCGTGATATAAAGTCAGAATTGCGTGATATAAAGTCAGAATTGCGAGATATAAAGTCAGAATTGCGAGATATAAAGTCAGAATTGCGTAATATAGTCAGAATTGCGAGATATAAAGTCAGAATTGCGAGATAAAGTCAGAGTTGCGTTATATAAAGTCTGAATTGCGAGATAAAAAGTCAGAATTGCGAGATATAAAGTCAGAATTGCGAGATATAAAGTCAGAATTGGGTGATATAAAGTCAGAACTGCTTGATATAAAGTCAGAATTGCGAGATATAAAGTCAGAATTGCGAGATATAAAGTCAGAATTGCATGATATAAAGTCAGAATTGCGAGATATAAAGTCAGAATTGCGTGATATATTCAGAATTGCGAGATATAAAGTCAGAATTGCGAGATATAAAGTCTAAATTGCGAGATATAAAGTCAGAATTGCGTGATATAAAGTCAGAATTGTGAGATATAAAGTCAGAACTGCGAGATATAAAGTCAGAATTGCGAGATATAAAGTCAGAATTGTGAGATATAAAGTCAGAATTGCGAGATATAAAGTCAGAATTGTGAGATAAAGTCAGAATTGCGAGATATAAAGTCAGAATTGTGAGATATAAAGTCAGAATTGCGAGATATAAAGTCTAAATTGCGAGATATAAAGTCAGAATTGCGTGATATAAAGTCAGAATTGTGAGATATAAAGTCAGAATTGCGAGATATAAAGTCAGAATTGTGAGATATAAAGTCAGAATTGTGAGATATAAAGTCAGAATTGCGAGATATAAAGTCAGAATTGGGTGATATAAAGTCCAAAGTAAATCTGTGGTGAAATATGGAACTGCAGTGCACATTGGTGCAGGTTTCTGGGTTTCTGACTGCCCCGCTTCTTTCATGTTACCTCACGTAAATCTCGCTCCAGAACAAGACAAAATCAGTTGGCTTCAGAAATGTATCTGCATTAGGTCAGTAACTAGTTGGCATGTCTGTTCTTCCTATGTGGGTAACATATCAAATTAATGAAAGTTTTAAAAAAAATATTTAGTTTAAACGTGCTTATGTGAATAGCGTCTATAGGGTAGTTCTGTTGTTTGTTTTATGTTTGTTCTGAGAATGGACATGACTGTTTTCTTCACTGGAATTCCTACACAATTGCGTTCTAAAACAATATTCGGAGGCAGTTTACAATTCTAAGATGATGTACTGAAATCTATCAACCATCATTATAGCGCCACCCTCAGGCTGAATATCGCAAGGGCGTTGGAGTTCTACCAAACGTGTTTGTCTGGTGTGTTCAGCGATTAGAATATAAAAGCATGATATAACAAAATATAGTTAGATAAAACAACAGGTCTATCATACACTAGCCTAAGGCCCAGAATATGCACTACATTTATTTATAGCCAGGAGCCACTGCTGAAACAGATGATATAGGCCAACTCGTGACATTCAGACATTCAGACCTTCACATCCAATCTACAAGCAGGGCTGTAAATACAGTAATCTAGCGACCCCTTGTGGACGGTTACTATTAAAACCTTTCACCTTTCATGCACTGAACAAAATTACTCTGGTATCAAGGCAGTAGGTTCTAAAACACAGAAAATAAATAATTCACAACTATTAAATAATGCCCTTTTTATTGAATGATAAACAATACAGTCTCAGGACTTAAATCTGGGCATTAGTTTGAGGCAAACACATTAGTTTGGTACGGTATTGTAACTGACTGAATAATCCCAAAAACACAGATAAATTGTGGTATTGAGTTTAGTTAATTATTAGTTAATACCGCAATCATGTCTCCTTGAATGAGAATGGGTACAACTGCTAGGTGAACTGTACTTGCAAAAGTATTATGTATATTATAAATTATCAGAATGTTTTAGACCATTTTACATGATAGCTGACAGACATTTTTAATAAAGAAAATGTAAAACTAAATTAGAGATATAAGTGCACTTTGTAAAAAGTTACTTGGTCAGTAAGGTTTTTCACTTCATTGTTTTTTTGTTTTTTTTTACATTTATAAAAATAAAAAATGGTTTAAAACTCATGAATTACGAGGAAGAAACATCTGCCATTACTTCGGTGGAAATGCAAGATGTAGAACATCATACAAAAATGTATAAAATCACTTCAAAGCAGAGGGCCAAATGACACTGGAATGTTACAGTATAGATTGCAATGGTGAGACACGATTCTTTCAGATGAAGCCAGGCTAAACTTAACCCTATGTAAAGTCAAGTGGCCTACAGATTTAGTGTGGTCAGAGACTAACCCCACAGAGGCAGCATACATACTTCACTAGTGACTTTATCTACAGTAACGGTGTATTAACAGCACAGCATTACTAACAAAACTTTAAGGGCACTACTGTGGTGTAGCAGGCCTGTTTTTCTTAACCTGCCAGTCCTTTTCTCTCAGACTCAGTTCTGCCTCTGTGAATGCTGCAGGTCCCCAGTTTGTGATTTTCTGAGGGTGCTTAGGACCTGAACAAAAAAAAGATATGAAAACGTCTTAATTCAGCAAATACTAATCTAAATTTAGTCACAAATTAGATTAATATGAGCATAAAAGGTCGACTGCATTATCATGGCACTAGATGATCAGTAAATAATAATAATAATTAATTGTTAATATTATTTTCCAAATGGGGTTATTGAATGGGGTTATCCTCAACAATAAAATTCTAATTAAAAATGTATAAAAAAATAAACGGTTATTACTGATATTTATTATTATTAATAAAGACATTAATTACATCGATAATAATTGCAAATTTATTGGTGTAATAATAATAATATAAATGTTATAAATCAAAAAAATATGGTCCATCGCAGACAGTATATTACATAATTGGTGTGAATCGATGTGCAGCATAAAAAATTCTAGTCATATTTGAAAAGATCAGGTGCTGGAAAAATAAATGTTAAATATAAGTACTTAAATTAAAAACTAGGTCACCTGGCTGAATGAGCCGTATGAGTCCCTCATGGTGGGTCACCTTGTCTTTCCAGCTCTTTGTATTATTAGCAGCATCTGCTAGTTTCTTCATCACCTCCTGCTCAGTCAAAACATACAAACCCATCATGAGATGTGTCTGGCTGTGGACGGTATATTTGTGATCTTATTGTGCCATACTAAGGCACTTAGATCTTCAAATCACTTGCTTTTAAATGTGTCATGATGTTGCTACAAATTAAAAGGCTGAGCCCAAGCTTTGGATTGCTCTCCCATATCGTGAGGTCTGCTCCTTCATTGGACATTTTTAAATCTACTCTGAAAACACATTTTTATTCTGTAGTCCTTGTTGTTTTTTATAGTGCAGTCCAGCTATGCACTATGTACAGCACTTTGGATCAATATTGTGTTAAAAGTGCTTTATATTATAAAATAAAGGTTGTTGTTGTGATGAGAAGTAGCAATATAAAAGAGTGGTTACATTGCACCAATTCAGCCATTAGATGGCAATCTACACAGGAAAATCTTTGAGAGCGAGAACGATCGCAACTCGAGTATAATTAGCCTGCGGCTCTATTATTCTAGTGTCCTACCTCATATTGCTCCAGAGCCCCCAGTCTGTCCGCCTCGAGCTGCTGCAGCTGCTGCATGGCAGACTCCAAAGCGCTTTCCTTTGCCAGCCGTTCTCGTTCCAGCTCCTGCTTCTCTGCTTGTGTCTGAGAAATGGTCTGCTGTTGATACAGGTGTATCTGTTCCAGCTCTGCACGCTTGGATACCTCCTCTTCCAACAGCCTGCAGAAGACAGAGATACACATGATCACATTTTAAAAAACATTTCATTTTCAAATGCTATTTGTAGCTTTTTAGATCTTAATTAGACAACCAGAAGGCAAACTGAAAAGTGGCGGGAGGAAGTGGTAAATCCTTGTCGCAAGCTCTTGCGTTACTGCTGTGCTAAAAAAAGTATACATTCTAAACATTTGTCATAGTGTATTAGTGAAATAATACTACTCAAATACACTCTTATACTTGTACTGGCAGTGTTATGGGTTACACATTATCAGTTACGTATTCAGAATATGCATTACTTTTAATTTAACAAATCTGAGTTGCTTTTTCAAAATTTGAGTTACTGTCTTCCCGTTTATTGACTGACACCTCTCCAGTCCCCAATATTGTTGTGAGAAATCGAGAGTAAGTGCAGAGGCGTTGTTACTGAAAGTTCTGAGCATGCATTTTCTCATCTGACTTGCACAAAAACAGATTCAGTATTCCTTGAAATTAATACAAATAGTCAAATGCAAACTCAGAATACCTACAATAATTAAATGTTAAATGACACAAATATAAAAATCTGCTTTTACTGCTGATCTTCGATGATCCAATTCAACCATAAGCAAAAATTACATTAGATAAACACATTTAAACACACATAAATCACATTTGTGTAGAATTTTTTCTTTGTTTTTATTGTTGAAGTAAGAGTGTTGTTGTGCTATGTCCCAATTTGCCTGTTTGTACTACACCCTAAAAGTATGTACTCTTTTTGTGTGTAGCAAAGGGGTAGACACACTCTAAGACATACTATCGTGTCATTAAATTGTGTCTTTTGGACAGACTGATCTAATGAAATGGCGTATGTATGACACGTCAATTCGTATTTCCATTTTTGGCATGCTATCAACACGCATAATCGCTTTTCAGCATGTTTATGAACGCCGTTGACTCAACGTTATTACTGTATATATAAATATATGACCTACCCCACCCCCGTCCCTAAACCTACCCGTCACTAATAGCATTTATGAGTGTTCCCCTACCATCCTAGGATTTTGTTTCATTTCGCTCGGACATTTGACGGCGTGTACACACACGCGGAATCACTCGGGACATTAATGGCGTAGATATACACGCATACACGCGGATAGTTCAAAATGCGTATAGATAACACGCAACTTGACTTGAATGTGGCGTGTATGTTTACGCAAAAGTCATGTTGCTTTTGGAAGGCGTTCTGTTGCATAGTTACACACATCTTGTCACATACCTGGCCTGTCAATCATCTGGTCACAGTTAAATTCCTCCACATTTAATTTCATTTAATTTTCTACTGTATAGGAGAGAAAAGAAGTGGCATATTGTTCTGCCAGTTGTGGAGAACTCTCCTCATGTGTTTGCTTTACAATTAAAATTTTGGCCAAATGGATCTTTAGAAAAGTCCACATTGATGTTGCAGATGAATATAACACAGCTAACGTTAAATAACAAACCTGTACAGTTACAGATGTGAAGTAAATAAATTTAAAAAGCATTTTTACTGTATATAAACTCATGTGACCTAAAATAGACTGTATAAAGCAAGCATGTACACATTGAATTGCATATATTTTAAACCGAATGGCCTTTGCGAGCCAAGATGTGTGGCCATATAAATGAGGGGAATTCACACGGTTAATAGTGCAGATTGTGTCAGTTTGGGTAAGTGATGAGCTTGCGATGGGTCAGCACAAACACAGGAAGAGAGATGGCTTTCGTGGGGTGAGACTGGGAACAGGAACTGCAGACTTGAACAGACATCATGTGTTTGTGACGCTACTGCAACTTCCCACCTTACAAGGAAATGGACACCCCTTTGTAGCCAACCACATGACCTTCATGCCTCAACTGTGTGTCTATGGTATAATAATATGTTTCTTTGGAACTACTGAGCAGATCAAATTACAGCTTATTCTAATAAATAGGCTAGGAAGACACAGATTCTCTTTACTTAAGGATAGTAACAAAGTATTATGTTGAAAATCTTAGTCTCCTATCAACTATTTTTGAATAGGCTAATTAATGGTATGTTATTTTGGATGTACTGTATTTCTTCAACTATATTGCTGAAATAGAGCACCAAAATGGTCAGAAACGGCCCTGACTTTATACATATTTACCTGGCCTGTAGTTTTCGGACAGTTTCCTCATCCTGTCTGGCCTGTCTTTCGTCCTCTAGTGCCTCTTCTAAGCGGTGGTACATGCTCTCCAGCTCACGTACACGCTGCAGATACTGCTCTAACTCACTGGACTTTTGAGCCACCTGTTCCTCCATTTCTTGCCGCACCTAAAACACACAAAATAATTGTAAAAATCCCATAAGACACTATTTAAATAACGTTTTAATTCTTGAAACAACACTGGACCCCACTGACTTTCATTGGACAAAAACTTTTTTTCAAAATTTCCACTTTTGTCTTCCACTTCCACAGAAGAAAGTAAAGTCATTCAGGGGTGCGTTTCCCGAAAGCATCGTTCGCCAACTATGGTCGCAAGTTTCGTCGTTACCAATAGAGTTCAATGGAAATTGCGACCAACTTGCGACTATAGTTGGCGAACGATGCTTTCGGGAAACGCACCCCAGGTTTGGAAACACATGAAGATGATCAAATGATGACAAACTTTTGAAAAAATGCCATAAGATCTAATGTATCAGTTCAGAGAGAATGAGACTGATTATTTCTTTATTTTTATGTGTGTGTAACTGTGTGCAAATTTTGTGCTTCCACATTTCCAGTTATAATAGTAGAAAGCAGAACATATGCTGCAGCATACTTCCTGTAATAATCAAACAAGGCTACGTGGAGCTGAAGTAATGAACGCTATTGGTCAAATTAACATCTCTAGGTGCATGACTTCAAAACCATAGAAGAATCAATCAGGTAAACAGAGAAAAAAAGCACCATTTTTTCTTTCTCCATTTCCACCCGGTAGAGATCCTGCAGCTCGTTCTGGATCTGCAGACGTCTGTGTTCCTCTTCTGTTGCATTGGCTGCAGCCTCCTCCAGTTTCTGTGCAACGGAAACACTTCATTTGTAAATACAACAGATACACGTGCTGAACTGGATATTTAGAGTTGGCTATTAAAAGGAGGAAACAATCAACTTCTCTTCATTGGATCATAATACCACTACCCAGAATGCAAGTGGTCAGAGATAGGCAGTACCATCTGGATTAGGGCCAGTGCAAACTTAAGCACAGCAGGATCTAACCAAACCAAACACAAATAAACCACAGAACCACTAAAACTGACACATCCACACCTATAACTCTTGAGCACAATGTTGTAAAAGCCAGAATACTTTTTTTTTATTTATAGTTAAATATAAACAGCAACAATATCCTCCATTTACACAGCTGACCACCTCAATCACTGTCTATATGGTTGTGCTCAGATGGCAGGTCAGTGTGAGATCCCAGGTGGCCGTGCTGAGTGACAGGGCAGGTATTGTTTCAGGGTTTGGAACGGCCCTCTCTAGCTCTCTCCCCAGGCCCCTATTGTCCTGCCATGTATTAGAGGACAGGGGGAGAGGCGCTGACACATCAATGCTGGACTGTTCTCCATTCAGACAACAGTTCAGACACAACTGGACCAGACAATGAGAACTTGTCATCACTGTAAATTAAATGATTGTTTCCACTTAACACTGCATTTACTGTGCCACTGGTTTTCTATCAGAGAATATGCGAGTATTGCGTGTAATATACTGTAATCAGCTGTTAGTTTTTTCTTCTGCTGAACAAAAAAGAAAGAATTTTGAAGAATGTTGGTGATTACAGTTGATGGACCCAATTAAGTTAAGTTTTATACATTAAATGCTTAAACTGAAAGCATGCAGGTTAATTAATAAATACGTAAAACACTGTTTACATTTTAATTTGTCTGTGTTTATAGATTAAGTAAACCAATAATTAATATAGAATAATTTCTATTTAAACATAATTTAAATTTTCTATTTACATAACACATTTAAACAGTTTAAAACACTTTTTAATACTAGTTTTTTAATACTTGTGTTTTTAATTATATATATATATATATATATATATATAATGATGAAAAAAAACTTTTGTCAAGTAAATGTTTGAATGTTTTTAAATAGTTTATAGTGGTTTGTGTGTATAGCTAGTCAAGTCTAAATTATTGATTTATTTTTGTATGCCAAAAGATTAATTTAGTATTGCTTAAAGTCTATAAACAAATTTCTATACTGCACATTACTCAACATTTAAAATGCTCACCAATGAAATCTCAGTCTTGGTTGATTAGTCGGTGTGTTAAATCTGTTCAGGGTCATGCTTATCTTACAGATTTTAATCCACTTGCTGATGATAAAACTCACTGCGGATAAGTCTGGCTAAACCCTGATTTAACAATATTAAATCACTCAACCAGAAAAGATAATTAGGATAACGAGAAATGGGATGAAAGAAGGTTAAGAGGGATTAAATGAGAAAACACTATTCCTCCAAAATCCTAACAACTCTCACACATACATACTAAACTCACTTCTTTGCTCAATCCACATTTCTCTATAGGGTGTGAAACCACACACTCTAAAGCTAATCTGATTTCAGCTTTCAGTACAGTCTGTTTAGGATTAAACAACTTCTGATGCAAGTTTCTGTAGAGGGCCTGAATAGGGAAGGTGGTACTTGAAATCAAAGAAAAGGGATTCAGTGACATCAAAATTCATGAATAGCAGAGAGAGACAGATTACAAAGAACCACCGTGGGTTCCTCGGGAAACATTTCGTCATGAATGGTCAGTCGCAAAAGACAAAGTTCCTGTTTCACTCATAGTTCACTCATTTCAATTGAACAGTTTTGTTCGCAATACCTACAACACTTTATCTTTTCATTTTAAATGCAAAATGTTTTTGCCATTCCATGCATGACTAAATACAGGTTTTTCAAGTCTCATAGTTGTACTAAAATTTTCCAGAGATGGTGATATTTTGCAAGGATTGTAATCAAAATAGAAATTACATTTAAAATGTAGAAGGAACAAAACATGCAATTTCAAGTAAAAGGTCTGAGAGACATTTGTTTGTGAGTTGTAAGACAAAAAGCTCAGCAACTGTTGATGTAGAGCATTACAGACCTTCCTCATTGCCTCCAGCTCTCTCTGTTTGTTCTCATTGGCCGTCTGCAGCTCTCTCATCCTCAGCTCAAGTTCTTCCTGCTCAGCCTGTTGTTTCTGTCGTAACTCTCGCCGCTTCTGCCGTGCCTCGTGGTGTGGAGCCGGACGTCCGACCTTCAGGAGTGTGATACAAGTCTGAATGGCTGAGTGGGCATAAATGACAGAAATGATTAAATATCTCAATATTAACTAGATAACTCTCACAAAAATGTGATATACTAACCTGACAATGGTGTATAACAATAAAGGATAATGAAACAATATAAACAGTTTGCGCTCCAGTACACTTTTCTCAGACCTACTCATTCTTTATTAGAGTATTTAGTAAATACTTTATACTATTACCTAATACTATTTACCACATTTTAGAACATTAGTAAAGTATTCAAAGTACCACTACACTACCGCAAGGATTAATAAAATTTCTCAAAAGTGAAAAAAAAAAAAAAAAGTCCTGTTACAAAAGATTTTGGTATCAAATAAATGTTGTTCTTTTAAACGTTCTATTCTAAGAATCGTGAAATTTTCACAAAACTATTAAGCAGTATAACTGTTTAAAGCACCAATTTGAGCATCAAATTATCCTAACACAACTATAATTTTAAGGCTGGGCAACGATTAATTGCATCCAAAAAAAAAAGTTTGT
This sequence comes from Pimephales promelas, assembly GCF_016745375.1. Next base: position 12,570,081 of record NW_024121432.1, on the reverse strand, counting down.
TTACTTAATATTTGTGTGCGTATGACGAGAAGCTGTAAGGAAAGGGTGTGTGGAAAGCCCTTATATGGAGATGGTCTGGTTGTGTTTTATCTAAACCACTGACTTCCCTCGGACACACTGATGCTCATTTAGAGTACTCCAAATTCAATAACATCAGAACGATTTTAAGAACAGATTAATGTGTGTACGAACGTGTTGTTCTCCTGTGTGCACAAATATGAAATAATCCACGCAATTATTAGTGAATGTGACCCAATGTGACCAAACTTTTGATTGGAGATTTCATATCTCACCTTGAATCCACTCTTGTTTTTTCTTCTTATCGGAGGCGCTGATTTCAAAGCTTTTGTCAGAGCACTTAACGTAGAAAAGGCATTTTTTGCCCTCCTTATCGGGTAAGGACTGCAGAGGAATGCATGAGGTCATCACAAGAAGAGGAAAAGGAAATGTGTCCATGAGAATGATGCCACCATAACAATTGCAGACAGATTTCACTTATAGTAAAACCCAAGCTGAGATCACAACGTTTACAATAAATCATTGCAGAAAAACGTTCTTGCCTCAACACAACAGTTTCCATCTAGTAGTATGTCTCCTTTCTTCTCTGCAAGATCTTCACTGGCATAGTATGAAATTACACTGGGCTTCAACAGGAACCACCGCTCGGTCCAGTTCTTCCTTTTGTGGCCCTTTTTCATCATGTAACCCTGTAACAGGTAAAGGGAATAGGTCACATTGCAGTTGGTGGAGCCAACAGCTGGAAACAACAGTGAGTCCTGCTCCTCAAATTATCTATGAGTCACTCTGTATCACTGCTGCAAGTGCTAAATGGACCAAAAAGTCTGGATAGCCATGCTGACTCACATGCTCTATTTTTTTCTAAGGCGTCTTTTACACTGAATGCACATTTCAAGCCATGAAAGCATCACGTCCTGTTTAAGAATCAGTTTCCTATGACTTAGTTAATCTCTACCTTTCCTGACTGTGTCTGCACAGCTGGCCTTGGCACCAATCTTTCTCTCATTCACAGTCAAAGCAGAAAACAACACTGATGCAAGTGTGCTTTGTTCACACTGCCCTCAGATCTACAAAACATTCAGACATCAAAACACAGGCAACTGATTTAATGGCTGTTAGCCAGACGCCAATATACTAAAGGCCATTTTTAACAGTCAGGCTACACTCTGTTAAGACATTAACATTCCAGGTATGACTTACATTCTTAACCATGAGGAAATTAAATTGTAACAGGTTTGGCAACAGCCACCACAGTGAAACAATGATTATAACAAACCAGATTTTCCATGTTTATTCAAAATGACTTCATGAGATGAACTGTACATTTTTGCATAGCAAATTAATTAACTGTTAATAGTTTACCTTCTAAGCAAAATTTTGACTATACTTAATAAAAAAAATGGATATACACTATCATTCAAACTGATGCAGTAAATTGATCAAAAGTGACAGTAAAGACACAAGATTTTTTTTAAAAAACAAAAATGAATAAATAGAAATAACAATCCTGGAAAAATATATATCATGGTTTCCAAAAAAAAATATATATATATATATATTAAGCAACGCAACGGTTTTCAACAATAATAACAAATAGAACTGTTTATTGAACACTAAATCAGCATATTAGAATGATTTCCAAAGGATTGTGACACTGAAGACTATGTAATGGCTGCTGCAATTGCCTATCACAGGAATAAATTACAATTTTAAATAGAAAACAGTTGTTTTAAATTGTAATAAAATGTCACAATATTACTGTTTTTAATGTGTCCATCAAAAATTCAGAGGGTATGAGCACAACTGTCTATATAATAATTAAATATAATAATTAAATTATTTTGGGTCCAAAATTAACACCTGCCAAATAAGACGAAAATTGAATGGTAACTTTATTAGGAAAGATGGGATTATATATCAAATTATAAATATCTAATATATGATCGAATGACGACGTGATGCAAAACAAAGTAGAGAAACTTGTCTCCAAACAACTTTTACTTCAGTGAAAATTGTATTTAAAATGTTTTAAATTTTTCAGCTCATACATTTTTGTCAAAAATATGAAAGGGAAAAATCAGCCAAATAATACCATTTTCATAGCCTGATAGCCAATTAGAAATATTTATGGCCAGCAGATTTTCTCAATACTAAGGCCAACGGAAATTATGGCAAAAGGTACATTTTGGACCCTGTATGTATGTGTAATCTGTATAGAGTTTACATTATACTGGAGCCATACTCCTTCTTACCTGTTTGAGCACATCCAGAATAAGTTCCTGGAACACTTCATTAATGCCCATGGAGAGGGTCTGGCGGTCCATGCCCTTACTGAAGTGACCCATACCCACCAACTCGATCATCTCCCACACGATCAGACACTGGTGCTTGCTGCTCAGCTGGAGCTTGTACTCTTCAAATTTTTCTTCGATCCAGCTGCCACCCATGGTATCCGTTAGCTTACGAAGGAAGTACTCTATCTGAGAACAAACACATAATTATATCCATACTTGTTTTAATAATTAACGGAAAGGGATAAGGTAAGGAAACGGAAAGGTATTTTTGTGAGCCTAAAACAAATGCACATTTCTTAGTAAGATGATAGTTTTTCGTGTGCAACATAGCTATTCTGCTGCACTAATTATGAATTTGAGTTTTTGAGTTTTCTTTGGCACATTAAGTAATTGTATTTGTACAACTAAGAAAAGTATAATGATATTGATATAGTTCCCTCTCTATTAAAATATCACAGATTTCACACTGATGTAAAATTTCCTTCTTACAGACTGATCACAACCATAACAAGAATGAGAGAACCTAACAGAAGTTTATAAAACAGAAAAGTATATTTTATTTTATTTATTTATTTATTTTTCCATTAAAATATCATGGGTGATTAAAAATACACTATTAATCATGAAATGAGGTTGGAAAAAGGTTGTTCTCTTTCCAGGGTTCCCAAAAACATACAGGAATATTGAGGAATCATGTCAGGATTAAAAAGTCAGGAAAATGGATAAAATATTTGAATTGTTAAAATTGTTGAATACAAATTGTTGTTAAACACTAAAATATTTTGTCAGAACCCAACTGCTCTTTGTGTGAAATTAAATAATTATTTATAAAAATCTTTCTCTAGTGATCGACTCAAAAAGTCATGAAAATAATTTGTCAAAAGGTGTGGAAACCCTGTTTTCAGACAATCATATGTCCATTTTCAGTATGCAGATCTCCGCATCTACATTTCCTAAATAGAAATCTCATGGACATTTAGTAGCACCTTTTTATATCACATGTAAGTTTACATCATTTTGCAAGTGATTTTACCAAGCTGTCTGGTTCTTTCTTGTAACATTTTGTTTCAGAACTTAGCAAAAAATATAGTTATCATTCTCACCTCCTCAGCGACCATGACCAACGGATATTTATCCTCAGACAGGAAGTTGAAAATGCACCAAATCTTAAATGCATCATCATCTGAGATAAGAAGGTGGTTTCTGTTTAGGTTTTTTCTGGCACACAGTGTCCAACACAACATGTTAAAATCCATTCGGTCAAAGTTGTCCTGGACCTGCAGGGGGAAAAAAAGCCATCATGAGACCTTGTGGTACTGAAAATGAAAAAATAATAATAATGGGCAGTAAAAAAGTGTTAGATGGGTTCAACTCTAAGCAGATTTGATGTACAGTTCAGATGAACAAAGTGTCCTGAATCTGGTTTACAAGTGCAAAGAAGGCCTGAAACCTATTCAAAGCACACACAACACTGCAAATAAGACATGTTTTCCCCTCAGTACTTAACTAGAGTTCCCATGGATACTTTTGGAGAATTCTGGGCACAGTTTGCAACCAGTGCCCATCTGAATAGTGAATCTGAAACATTCTGTTTGGAAAACTCCAAAACATTTTAGCAAAGCAAGCTTTGGGGCCGTTAACACGGCAGCGTTTTCAACTAAAAACCATATGCGTTTCGGCCATTCATTTACATGACGACAGCATTTTGGCGGCCTGAAAACACAACCTTCTGAAAATGTGTTACAAAGCGCAAGTTTTTGAAAACAATGGTGTTATAGAGTGGTGCAAGTATGATGTCAGAACCCTTCATTCTAATTCGCCGGTGGTTCCTTCATATCTAAATAAAGACAAATGCTCTCAATAACAAATGCGGAACAGTCAGTTCATAGTGTAAAACCCAGTTCTAGTCCAGGACAACTGGAAGCTGCAAGAGACTGGAAAATGCTGGCTGATTGTTATCAATGGCTTATTTTTCCACCTGAGATTGCCACCACTAACCTACGACCAGACATTGTTTTGCACACATTGTTCAACTGATAGAGTTTACAGTGCCATGGGAGGATGCAGTAGATGAGGCATATGAGAGGAAGAAACTGCGGTATGCTCATCTGGCCACTCAAGCAGGACATCGAGAATGGAGAGTCCAGGTTTATCCAGTGGAAGTGGGTTGTCGAGGTTTTGTGGCACACTCTACAACCCGGTTCCTCAGAGACGTCGGATTCAGTGGCCAATAGTTGCGTCGCACAGTAAAGAACTTATCTGAAGCAACAGAGAGGAGCAGCAACTGGCTGTGGTTGAGACGGAAATATTCTAGCTTGCTGTGTACAAGCCGCCATGCTACGGGTTAGTAGATCTCTTGAAAAACTCAGAGTCTGTTGCTTTATTTGTATAGTTTCATTACATTTATTACATTCCTGTGTATATTGCGTGAATGAGGGGTGGTGTTTGGGCAGATAATGTGTTATGCGGTAGGTAGTATGCCATATGGAACCGTTGGCACTAAACCTACTTTAACGAAGACAGTGGGGCTCGACAGCCTTAGTCAAAGGGGTTGGCGTGGATGGTTGGGTTGCAGAGAGATTGTGGGATTGTGGTTAGGTCACATGTGAACTACGAGGAAGGAGCAACCTCAGCAGTGGGAGGGATGTAAAGGTCAGTAAGCTGGGCTGAGTTGAGTGAGGGACGGAGGGGGACGCCAGAGTTACTGTCAAGCCCTTTTAAGGTGTCGTGGGCTAGTCAACGAAACACTAAGGATGGAAGGTGCCCACTTGAAGACCCTAGAAATGTCCCCTACTCGGCTCAATCCAGACGGTTGTGGTGCTGGTCCACTGGGGAGACCACACTGTAGTTGCAGCCGTCGCGTATGCTAACGCACCAAGTACACTGCAGCCGTTAACGCCGGACAGAAGGAGATTGACGTCACCATATGGAAAGAAGCGTAAATGGGTGGAGAAGCATAGTTTACTGTAAAGCTACGTCTTAGTTGGTGCTTATCTTGGCGAAAGCCGAGTACAAATCAGCATGAAGTTTTAACATCTACTCTCGTGTAATGGAAATTATGTGTTAATGACCTCAAGGCTAAACGTTTGGGAAAAAAAACTCCATTTGCACCAAAATGCAGCAGCTAGAGTTCCTACTAGAAGCAGGAAGTATGACCACATTAGCCAAGTTGTGTCAGCATGGCATTGGCTCCCTACAACACATCTCATTCATTTTAAAATCTAGCTAATTACTTAAAAAGCACTAAATGGTTTAGCTCAGTACTTGAGCAAGCTCTTAACACATTATAGTCCTTTATACCATCTATTGTGATCTCAAAATTCTGGCAAGTTGATACCCAGAATATGATCAACTGCAGGTGGTGGATCCTTTTTGCTATTTAGCACCCAAACTCTGCAATAGTCTTCCTATCCTTGTGCAGGAAGAAGACACACTCTGTCGGTGTAAATCTAAACTAAAAACACATCTCTTTACCATGGCATACACATAACACATGACACATTGTATTATTCAAAGGCTGCATAAATTAGGTGCTTCAAAATGCATGTTTCCGCAATGTGTGTGTAATTTATGCTGTAGAACACAATGACAAAATATGGTCAAGTTATGTTTACAACACAGCTTTATTTTACACAAAAAAAAACCCATTATAAGACACCAGAAGAAAACCTCGAAGGAACCAGAGGTGAATTAGATGTCCAGGTTCTGATGTCAAACCTGCACTATTGTCTCTGTGACATGTAAACTACAAAAACATCAAAAGTCATGTCATAAAAAAAAACTGACAAACTTAATGAAACAAAAGTAGGAACGCCTTTAAATGATAGGGCACAATTCAATTTATAAAGTACTAAATGTGTATTGAACACAAGTCTGACAAAAGCTAATGAAAGCTAGTCTACTCTGGAACATATTACAGTCATTATTCAATATAAACCTACAACATATTAATAAAACCTATATACATTATTGACAAAGAATAAGAAAAGATAAAATACAAATAACTGAAAAGAAATAACCTGGGGTGCGTTTTCCAAAACCAACTTTGGTAGCAGGTTTCGTTGAACTCTATTGGTAACTATGTAACTTGAGTTGGCTTTGGAAAACCCCAGATCAGCAGCACAATAACAACTCAACAAATATCTACAAAATTTTAACAGTGGTTGTTCGCAAATGTTTTTATGTTTGTTTTTTTTAAATATTGTGTGTAAATTGATTATCTTTTTAGCTTCAAAGGAAGAAAATATATTCAGCTGAATGGAATTTAAAAAATGCAAATGTTTCCAACAAAAGAGAGACCAGACAACTCCCATTAAACACTGTGATCCACTGTAAACTCAAGCGCCGTCTCAGTTGCTGTGGTGTAATTCTGTTTGTTTTGAAATGGCAGCTCTTCTTTACTAATATATGTGCCAGATTTGATCCCTCGCTTCCACGCACACCTCCCATCGCGCCCCTGGTTTCTCCGGGAACCTTACAATAGGGGCCTTGTAGAGACCTGAGAGGCCAGTGGAGCCTCTGTTCTTCTCCAGATGAAGCTGTTCATTTGTATTCAGTGGAGATTGGGCTCCATCACATTCATAAATAGACTTTATCACGCCTGTGAATAACTGCTTTATGGTTTCTCTGACTGTATAAAGTGTTTGGGATGAGCAAGATGCTGAAAACTAGCCAATGCAATCAGTGAATATTTCTAACTATAGACGAATTGCATGTATTTGACCTGTAATAAGGGTACAAACTGAATTTTGTGAGCTGGAAGTTCACAAAACAGTGTCAACTAACTTCAACAACTATGGACATCAATATAACAAAGAAGTAAGGAATAAAAACCAATTGCACGTACATGATCTCATAGCTACTGGAATGGACATACAGTATTAATTTTACTTCAAAGTATTTTATTATGCGAGGTGAAAGACAGAGTAATATAAAATAGATTAAACTAGCACATGTAGAGAATCAATTGCCATGGGACAATGGTCAATTATACACTTTAGTGGATCTCCAAGGCTACATTTCATTTTCAAAAAAAACAAACATTACGTTGTAAAGTATATTTAAATGGCTGTGGTCTATTTGTTGTCCCGCTATATATTTTTTCTGAATAACAAATTTCAAAAGCATTTATTTGTAACAATCTTTTTAAAATCATAATTGCTGAAAAAAGTATTACTTTTTTATTAATATTACTAAATCCCAAACTTTTGAAAGGTAGCATATGTTTCCTGTCAGTTGGTTTTTGTGTATCATCTACCGCAGTTTTTGAGTATCATCTAACCATCATCTCAAGTAAAACATAGTTGAGAAACAAACATATTTTGAACTCTACACATATTGTGGCCACAGCATGTTATACAGGAACACAACCACACTACGTATTAGACGAAGTGGGTCACACAGCACTCGCCCATTTAATATAACGTCAATCTATTTTGGTCTTGTGTTGGTTTGCGCTCTTTTGTTCCTCATTTGACATCATAACATTTCACAGACGATGCATTTCTGGAATCAAAAGAGCTGAAAGGCTATGAAAGATGTGGGGCATAATTTACCCCAAACAAAATCACACGATCATACATAGTCTTGCAAATAGACTTAAGATGTGTGACTAAGCTGTTTGTGTACTGACAGAAGGCCATGACTGTGAGTGTAGTATGTGAATGTATGAGTGTAAAACTGTGTGAAGCACTGTAACTTGTTTTCTCCCACTGACCACAAGTTAAATGACTTGGCTGAAAATCAAAATGGAATGCAAGGAAAGGGGAAAGGCGGGTCTCTTTGCAGCAGGGTGGAGTGAGTGTTTGGTCAGTCATACAACTATACAATTAGAGGCAGAAGTGTGACCAGAGAAAGCTGACAATATGTGGCTATGATGTAAATGCCCCAAAGTTTGTTTAACATGAGACCTCAGGTCAACATAAATAGGTAAAGGGTATAATTTGCCTTTCCGCCGTAGGAATTTTAGGCATTAAAATTCAATGTGGCTTATATGATATCTTTTTTCAACAACAAATCTTGCATAAAGAGCAGAATTAAACTGCTTTGTGGTGCATTGAGAAATCTGTTCCCTCATTCTGTTTCCCTTTTGCATAAGAAAATGAGAAATTTCAAAGTAATTCTTCCATGATACTTTCAACATCATTTCTCTTGCAAAATGAAACACAATTCTCATGCCTTTTATTACTGTATCTAACATTTACTTTAAATAGTTCTAAATGCAATTGTTTTAGTCAAATTGAGGTAAGTGTTCCATGAAGAGGACACATTTTCACATAAAAAATGAACAAAAGAATTACAGAATTTATGATAAAGAAAACCACACGCCATTTGTAATAAGAATGGCCCTCAAAAGGATTATTTGTCAGTACAGGCAACATATATTTTATGTTGGAATTCTCTGCCCTCTGAGATTAGGAATGCAGAATCCCTGAAAGGAGTAGCTCACTTTTAAAAAAACTTTTGCTGATAATTTACTCACCCCCATGTCATCCAAGATGTCCACGTCTTTCTTTCTTCAGTCGAAAAGAAATTAAGGTTTTTGATGAGAACATTCCAGGATTTTCTCCATATAATGGACTTCTTTGGGAACCAAGCGGTTCAAGGTCCAAATTAGAGTTTCAGTGCAGCTTCAAAGGGCTTTAAACAACACCAGACGAAGAATAATGGTCTTATCTAGAACCCTCGAGTCATGACTCGAAAAAAGATTTGTTCATTTTGATGAACGAGTTCGAACTGGAGAGTCGCGGACACTCATCACAGAACAGAGCACGGCGAGCATTTGTGCTTATAAAACTGAAACTTTTTAATTGATTTTTTAAATGACCGATTGTTTTGCTAGATAAGACCCTTATTCATCGTCTGGTGTCGTTTAAATCCCTTTGAAGCTGCAATGAAACTCTCATTTGGACCTTGAACTGTTTGGTTCCCATTGAAGTCCATTATATGGAGAAAATCCTGGAATGTTTTCATCAAAAACCTTAATTTCTTTTCGACTGAATTCAGCATCAGCAAAGGTTTTTTTTAAAGTGAACTACTCCATTAACGGTTTTAAATCGTCCCTTAAAACGTACTTTTTTGGAGTGGCTTTTATGTGATTCGTGTGATTACTTTGTAATTACATTAGCTTTTTATTTTTATTGCTTGTTTAGTTTTTACTGCCTGGACTGTTATGTTTATCTGTTTAATTTCATTATTTTTTATGTAAAGTGCTTTGAGATGCTACTTTTTAAAGGCACTATATCAAATAAAGTTTATTATCATTATTTATCTAGAGAAAAACTAAGATCTAAAATGTCCAAAATGTGGGAAATCTAGACATTTTTGTCAAGATCATTTTTTCCACTCAGTGATGGCCCACAATCTTCAAAGCTCTGGAAAATGAAAGAAGTGCTCACCTTGTCCAGAATGAATCTGTTCAGGTAGGGCATGTATCCCTGATTGGAAACAGGACCTTCATCATCATCTCTAAAGTGTTCCTCCAGAGCTACAGGATCATGAGGGATCTTCATCACTGTGCAGAGGTTATGGGAAAGCACCTGCAAGGCAACACTGAGATTAACACCACAACATCCAATAAAAATTCAATAATGGAAATGTATATTCAATAATAATTATCTAAATCAGTGCTCAAACACTTCTGTGTTTTTTTGTTTTTTTTTTAGACGTCATTGTGTATTTTTGGGAGAACATTTTCATGTGTTGGAAAGAATGTTGATATAATTACTTAATTAATTTGAAAATATTTTAAATATTGGATAAAGTTTTAGAGGTCTGTAATAAAGTCAACGTTTTGGAAGCGATTAGAAAATAACTCAGTCTTTAAATAGTCAGGCTGCATTTGTATCTATTGCCGTCATCTGTAACGCACTGCAATTAAGTCAGACCTCAGAAACAGAAGTTTTGAAACAAACTAGGGTTTGAAATTCTAAAGACAACGTCACATGAAACATTGTTACATTTAATTCGCGCGTCCTTAAACACTAAGAATTTCCCGCACTGAGCTATTGAAACAAGTTACAGTCCAGTGCCCAAACTTAAAGAAACAAGACAGTTAATGCAAAGGCAAAAACAAACCTTTAACTGTGACTTGGACACTTTCCCACTTTTATCCACATCCAGCGCTGTGAAAGCATGCCATATTGCCTTGAGAAGTTCGTCCCTTAGTCCCATTTTCAGAGGTAGTGTTTCCCGACTACTGTCTGCTGTCGCTCTTGATGTGAACTGTTTTCTCATGAGGTTTGACAATAGAGCGGTCACATGACCTTAGGACTGGAACCACACAACTCGTAGTTAGAGCACCACTCAGCGATGAGCGCGTGCTGCTGAAAGACTTGTCAGGAATTTATGACATCAATAGTCAGTAGGTACGGTGATAATTAACAATGTTTTTTTGTTTTTTTTTTACATAATACGTTTCTACATTTCCAAACATTTAAATGTGATATTCACGAAAGACAGTTGGGTTTGCCGGAGCGTTACCATAGAAACGGAAATCTGCCTGTTCTAGCGCCATCAGAATGTGAAGGTTTAATTACAAACATGTAAGTTAACTGTTAAAGTTCAAATAAAGCAAACTAGTCGCGTTTAGGTGAAAACGGTTTATTAAAATGAACTTATTTACAGACAAAATGAAGTTTTGAGGATTAGCAAAACCAAAGTATCTAAACAGTACCCTATCAATGTAGTTTATGTAGCACATAAGTCAAAACTATACATTATTAACTAAAAAGACATAGGATGAACTGGACAGATTGTTTTAATGCTACAAAAATAGGGTTGGAGATTTGAATGGCATATGTACATTTAAATCATTTGAGTCCAGTTTTAAGCATATTTGTCACATGGTTAAATTCAAGATTTGACAAGATTGAACAAAGCAAAGAAACGGATAAATGTAATTGCAAAAAAAAAAAAATAATTAATGATGATGTTTTGAAATATCGCTTGTTTGAAAGGATAAAATGATTTAAAAGTTACTTAAAGAAAAAACAAAAATCTTCCAACCCTACCAGGATACAGACGAACATGAATAGCAGCAGGCTTTCTGTGGCAAGCTCACCATTGCCTCCAAAGTGCTCATTTTAATGGCAATCTAACTCAACCCCCAAGTTCTGTGGCCCAACAGGCTTTTTTTTCACAGGCAGTAAGGTGCACAAATCTTCGATCAGGTACATTCACATATCAGGGCTCAATAGGGGCACACATCTCCAATTTGGTAAAGAGCACACTGCAGCGTTGAGAAAGCAAGTGCAGGGAGACCATTTTGACTCTTACCTATGGAACTTAAAGCAAGGATTAGGAAGACAGATCTATACTAAAAATGTGTCCATTATAAAGGCAATTCTGTCAAGAGATTTTGAAATGGCAAATCTAATAGATAAGGCAGATCTGCATTACATATTCAAAGGCTATTGCCAAAACAATGCAGAAGGACCCAAGCTTCAGTATAGACCATGGTACTTGTGTCAAACAGTGTAAGCACTATAAGTCACAGGACAGTCTGTGTCATCCTTCTGGCTATAGACAAAACTGTCTGTGTGCAGTGCACAATCTTTTCATAAGCACCACTGTAGTTCTCGCTCAGGATTGGTCATCTCCTTTGTCTGGAGTTCAACTCAGTAAATTGTGAGGCTAACAGAGCGGTTCATCTTCTTTCCGATGAGTCGAGAAGTTCTCGAGCTGGACTGGATTGTGGAACGTGTAAGAACACGATCCGTGGACAGAACCCTCTCCTCTGCTGCAGCCTTTGCCATCTGAGCTTTCTTTAGCTCTCTGAGAAACAAACACCAAAAATGAATTCAATCCAAAGTAGAAGTTCTCACCAGTAGGATTTAGTATAACAAGTAAAAGACTTCTTAATGTCCAGAATTTGCCTTTTTAAATGAAATAATATAATCACATACTTCTGCAAAAGAGCGTTCTTGAATTTCTCAGCATTGAGCTCTACACGCAGCTGGTCAGCACTCATTCTGGAAGCAGTCAGAAGAACGGGATGTCTGACTAGGTCAGTGGTTGAGGGTCGCCGTGTTGGGTCAGGATGGATCATAAGCTGTCAGGAGGATATATACATTTTAATCAAACATTCAAGACCCCGTTCAAAAACATAAAAAAAAAAATGTTACAGCACTACAGATTTTGTTTTTTAGAATTACTTACATTTAGGACTATTTTATAGAAGCAACCTTACCTTCAACAAGCTTAAAAATTCCTGAGAAAGCACTTGTGGAATATGGGGCAGAATGCCCTGTCGGATTTTGTGCCACTTTTCTCCATTGGTGGGAAGGGGCTCTGCTCCACAGGCACTGACTAAAGTCAGAGCAAGGGCAAATATGTCTGCTTTTTTCAGGTTACTGTAGTCCTGTGGGTAAGAACAGCTAAATTAGTACATGATATTTCACACAAGTTTGTGACTCTTCAGGAATTCTAAAGAATAATAAAAAGAAAAGGGTTTACCTCCTGAAGAACTTCATTTGCCAAGTATCTGCTGTCACCTTCTTCAACTTGTGGATTGGTAACCGTTGTAACATGACCCAGATCACCTGAAACAGAAGAGATTGTTAAAATCTTGTCAACTTCATTAAGCAATCATCTAGGCATGTAATTTCAGCATTTTACCTATTTTGTATACCACACTTGTGGTGGGCCCATCTTCTTCATCTTCAAATTCCTCAACACTTGGAACAGGTTTGCGTGAAATGAATATATTGCCTGAAAAAGAAATCCAAAATTAAAGCATAACTAAATGAAATTTTAACAATGCATCAACAAGATATTTTAGGCTAAACAGCTGTAATGATCAAATACATACTTGGCTTGATATCCATGTGAACAAGTGCTGTAGAGTGAATGTACTTCAGTCCACGAGAGACTTGCAGTAGCAGATCCTTCAACTCCAGCTCAGACAGGAAGTGTATGCGTCGATTGTTCTCAGCGATGACATCAGACAGGGTTCCACCATTGCAGTACTCATTCTGAATCAGCATGTGGTCATCTTCTGCCCAAGCAGAGTAATACCTCACAACATGGGGGTGCTGTCCAAGAACTGCATGTGCATATACCTCACGAAGTGCATTTTGCCTATTGGGACGGATAGAATTCACAGAAATAATTCGAAAACAATAAGAACCTCCATTCAATAAAGTCAGTGTTGTCGAAGACGCATTCATAAAGGTGCACTTACTCATCCACAGAGCCTGCCAGGGGCTTTTTAGAACGTTTGATTGCATAGATACACCCGTCCAACCGCTTGACGCATTTGAAAACAGAACCAAACTCCCCAGAGCCAATCTTCTCCAGCTCATGGAATTCAGATGCATATCTGGACATCATGTTATTCTCCATCATTGTGATCCTCTGTGGGGAAAACCAGTTTTTATTAGGGCAGAAAAAATACAGCAGTACTCATCTAACTAGATATTCAAGAGATTAAAGTAGGAATGCACCCAAAAAAAAAAAGCCATTTCGTGTTCTCGCCCAAGTGTTATTGTTAAAAATCCAGACTGAAACTGACCAGAAACGGTTACTTTAAAATCCAGTAAGAGGATCTTTGACAAAAAGACATCATGAAATAAAATTGACCCATTTACTTAGTAAGCGGACATTACATTACATCACTCTTGTGGTGAATCCATAACATCCATGGTGAATCCATAACAAGAAAAAACTGTTCGTCACTGTAATCTATATTAAAATCTGAAAAAAAGAAAAAAAAAAAGAAAAAACGTTCCTTCTCAGGTGACTCCCCTCCAACTGTCAGTCAGCTATGAGCAAGGGATGGAGAGGAGGTGCGCTAAAGTAAAACCCCACTTTCTATACAATATTCCAGTTCACTTGGAAATACATCACAACACTGAAGTCGGTTGCAACTACCAGTTCACAGGGACTTTTAATTTAAAGGGATAGTTTACTTAGAAATTAATTTGATATGTTTTAGCTTACCTCAAGGGCATCCAAGATGTAGGCGTCTTTGTTTCCACAGTATTTTCAATTTTGATGTTTTTTAGGTCAAACTGTTGTTGTCTATCAGTCATATAATGGAGATTTATGGGGCCCACCCTGGGTTCACGTCAAAGAGCATGCACAGAGAAGTCCAAATTAAACATGATTTAATGACTCGTAAAAAAATACACATTTATGGCCTAAAACACGAAACGAGCGGGGTTTTTGTTTTTTCCGGAAGTTTTACCTTTCACTGTGAAGATCTAAACATATTTAGATATACAGGAAATCGCAATGGAAGACGATTTCGATATATCTAAATATGTTTAGACATTCACAGTGAAAGGTAAAACTTCCAAAATCTGTGTAAACAATGAGTGACGTAGACGTGCGAGAGATCACTTCTGGCGCTTGCGCAGACCGAAGCGCCCGCACCCTCAGTGTACTTGGACGCGACTGTGATCACAAGAGGTAAAAACGATAAAAATACTTTTAATTTTCCCACACAAACTGCTTGTTTCGTGTCTTAGGCCATCAATGTGTACTTCCATTTATGAGCCATTAAATCATGTTTAATTTGGACTTCTCTGTGCATGCTCTTTGAGGTGAACCCAGGGTGGACCCCATAAATCTCCATTATATGACTGATGACAGACAAGAACGGTTTGACCTAAAAATATCAAAATTGAAATACTGTGGAAACAAAGACAACTACATCTTGGATGCCCATGAGGTAAGCTAAAACATATCAAATAAATTTCAAAGTGAACTATCCATTTAAAAATCAGTTTCAGTTCCTTTTGGTTTCTGCCTAAATGTATTTCTGTGCTTCAATCTATAAAAAGCAAAGAATTTAAGAGTACAACTCACAGCTACAATTAAGTATAAAAAAAAATACCTTTGGGGGCGGAATCAGTTCCTCTTCTATTTCAGCATCACTTGCATCCATGTCCTCTCCGCAGGAGCTACGGAATGAAAAGACATTATTAGAACGCTAGGGGCAGCAGAGAGGCCTGACTAAGCACATGGCGTGTAGTTGGAGCGAACACGAGGAGCTGGTTCCTCTCCAACTTTTTGTCTTGTAACAGAATTAGTAAACGGATTTAACGAACGGCCCTGCAACCTGTGCCACACCTGTCCAGTATCAGCATAGTCTATCATTCTATTAAAACTACTTCACAGCAGTCAGCAACCTCCTGTAGGTTAACTCGATAAAAAAAAGAAGAAAAGATAGAAAAGAAATTTAAAGTGCATTATGATCAACATACTCATTCCAGTGTGACCGTTTCCTGTTGTTTCTTTGTAGTGTTGAGGACTGCACCAGAATGGAGTCCGGGGTGAAGGGGTTGATGTTTACTAAAGGTGTCTGGTTTCGTCTTCCGTCCAGACAGGCTTTGCTCGTTGAATCCACATTCTTAAACAAGGCGACTCTCCGGTTCGTCGACCCCATCGTCCTGGCCCTCGACAACAAGCTCTGTAGATGCAAAATTAATACTTGTTTTTAAAACGCATTTAAAGTTTTAAACCACATTCCCAAAACACAGTAAAATTCAAAACAAACCGACACAGTCAAAAAGAAAGAAAACAGGGAGGGGAACGGAACACTGCACAGTTTTAAATGATGTAATGTGCTATTATCAATAGACTGATTCACTCAAGCGGTTACGCAACTTTGTACAGCAAGTCCAATATGTGTGTCACTAGGTGAACTCATCCACCTAGTAAAGGCTGGACTGCTTTTTCAAATCATAACTAGGTTAACGTTACTTTGCTTTTTGAATATTAACAATGGCAGAGGAGACATATTATACAAATGTAAACAACAAAATGTTCTCTTGCGTTATGTATTTTGAGTAGAACCAATGTTATATATTTAACATCGGTTCTACTCAAATACATAACGCAAGAGAACATTTTTCATGATTAAGGTAGCAGCTAACATGAAAACAAACCTTTGGGGTGTGAGGGGTATCAAACAGACGGAGTTTTCTGAAGGTTTTATGGGGTGGTGTATCAGGACAGTCCGGGACAGGAGAGCTGGATCCTTCCATGTCATCATGAACGTAACTCCTCTCGGGTGAACTGTCGTAAGCCTGGGGACTTTTCCTTGGCGATGGAGAGCCTTTCATGTAAAAAGTTTGTTTCGCGCGAGACGGTGAGCCAAATCCCTCCTCGTCCCAGGACTCGTCGTCGTCTCTGGTTCGGCTAAGCGGACTGCTGCTGCCCAGGTCCTCCGGCCTCTTATCGCTGCTGCGCCGCACGGACACCGGGGAGTCCAGCTCCGTGAAGCCCGACTCGGCCCCGGTGCTGTTGTTTGCGTCTTCGATGCTGTCCTCTTCGCCATCACTTGCCGAAAATTGCAACTTTTGGCGAACGGGTTTAATATTTGGAGACTTGCCGTGCCTCCGTGGGCCGAAACTCATCTTTCCAGGCAAATGTTCAGTTTATGTGAAAAGATCAAACTTAAAAACACACAACCTCAAGTTGCGTAAGAGTATAACAACCAGCCCAAAACGGCTGGAAAATCAGGCAAAGATTATGCAACTTAATTTAGATAAACATATCTAACAACACTGCTCGTGCAATGCAACAACAACCGGAACGCCGATGAACAGTCCCAAAAACGGCGATGCGATGTCCCAGGTGAAAACTGCTACAGATTGTCCGAAAAAATACCTCCTTTTGACGACTGATATCTCCGTGACAAGTCCAAACTAGTTCAGTTTAGACGCATATCGAAGCTGATAACGACGTTGAACTCGTATAAAACAAGCGTCCACGGCGGAGTTTCGACTGAAAAAATGGCTGCTCCACAAACTTCCAACTGATTTAGAAAGAACTAGAAAAAATAAATTCCTAAAAGTAACTACGCGATATTTAAGACGCCGAATTAGAAGGCAAACTTCTCAAAACATGTCAAAACACCACAAATAGTATCTTTTAACACAATAATGTTTACAAAACTAGTTTGAATGGTGAGCTACTCCTCCCACCAACACGCGTGGTCAAAGCCTTCCCGCGACCGTTGGTCATGTGACGTAATATACTCCAATGAGCGACGACTTTCAAAGTTTAAAAGATAGGAGGTTCTGTAAGTGCTACGTCAGTAAGCCCCTCCCCTGAAATGCCCACTGACTGTGACCTCAATTTGGCGCGAATGCTCTTCTTTCATCTACGAAATGGTCTCGTTTGATCATGGAGTTGATCAGACGAATGTTTTAGTGAGCTTTCACTATGGCACATTGTCTTCCGTTCTAGGTGACACACAGGAACACGTTACATTAATTGCATGGTATTATATTTGATTAAATTAACTATTTTTGTTAGTGTTTTTATGGTGGTGTAAATTAGCCACATGGTTTTGTTTTGATGCTTCTCCAGTGGCATTCACTGGCAATCAGTTAACAATACAATCACTTAAAAAGCCTGTTAGGCTAATGATGTTTTGCACACCATGTTATTGGGATTTTCCAGTATTGTTCTCAAATTATCAGGATTAACTCAGTACATAAAACCCCCAATCACAATACTGAAATTAGATACAGTACCATGTTTGGGTAGTCTCTAAAAATGTATATGGTAAATATGAAGTGAATTCCAACAGTTGTTTTGTTAAGTCTGTAAACATTTTACTGCATGATGTCAAAGAATACAATACAATTAAATACTTTTTTCATCAATATATTTGTAGACCTTTTCATAACAGTTTGCAAAAAAATAGCATAATCAAATATATACAGAAAAACTCTACTTTTAAAACAGTTATATACATATCCACACAAAAATATCTTCTTGATATATTGCATTCATGATGTCTGCATTACAAAAAACAATGATGCTTGACAGGTTTTCAATACCCAGACTTACACACACACACACACACACACACACACACCCTTGAGATGTTTAGTTCATTCTGTTATACAATGTGAGTTAATCGTCCATGCCAGGAGTTTCTCCTTGCTGTATTCTTGATGCTATTCTGATGGCTTCTTCTAGAGAGGGCTGATCACTGAGCTGATAGGGGGAAAAGTTGAAATTAAAATTTAATACAACTAAACTGTTTGCAATTGTAGCACAACTAATCATTTCAAAATTGTCCATCTTGCAATGCACAATGGCACCACCCACCAAACACAAAGTGACCCCTTTTCTAGAGAGTGACACATTGCCAGCTCTTTTGTTGGCAATAAAGGCTCATTAATCAGGAGTGAATGGAAAACCAGTCAACAAGGTTGATTGGACTAGGTTGGTCAGTTAGTTCTCCATTAGTGCAAAAAAGACAAGTGATACAATCACTAATCATAATTATTAGATGATTAAAAGCTGGAATCAGTGCTTCATTAAATAGTATTATTTAGAAGCCAGGATTAAAAAAAGAAAAAAGATTATGGCCTGGTTCCACAGACAGGGCTTAGATTAAGCCAGGATTAGGCCTTAGTTCAATTACGACATTAAGTAGCTTTTATAAATATGCCTTCGAAAAAAAAAAAACACTACTGGTGTGCATCTTGATACAAAAAAAGGCATTGACATATTTTTAGATGAACATAAATAATAATAAAAAAAATACTCTAGCTTTGGTGTTTTTTTGTTTTAAAAAAATATAATTTCTAATATAATACATAATATTAAATATTAAATACATTTGATCTGGCTTATCTTAAAATTACTTATATCATGCTGAGAAGCGTAGTGCATTTTATTTAAAATGCTTCCAAACATTAGACCTACAGAACAGTCCACTATACTAATTCGGTTGAGAGACGTACATCTTTAACACACATCCTAAAAACACTCTCAATGGAAAGGTTACAACCACCAACAAACAGTCTTTTGGAAATAATTGCATGTTCCCACCCTAAAAGTGGCTTAAAGGTTTACAGCATTAACTGGAGATTTTATTATTTATTAACAGGCAAAGTAAACACATGATTTAAGCTCTGTGACCACTCCTAACTTTGTGTGTAACGTAACACTGTCTGTGAGAGTGAGAGTGTCCATAATGCATGTGTATATGTTCTATACCTGCACAGCTATGTGTGTGCCGTTAGAGGTAGCCAGCAGCGTGACTGGGTGTGGTCTTGTGGAAACCACATGCTGTTCGTGATCCTGTACAAGTTCCCCTTCTTCTGTCTGGTATGCAGATAGATCTGGCGTCACAATGGCCACCTAAATCGCAAATAAAGTTTACAAATTAGCTCAACTTATTTGTGTATTTAGCAAACTAATGGAATCCCTAGGTAACATCACCAACCTGTCCCTCTGTACCATCTGAAGACACCATTGTGACAGAATGTGCTCCCCCTGAGGATAGCATTGCTTCATGTGCTGGGATAGTTATGGTGGTTCCCTCTTGTGTTACCATTGTAATCGTGCCTCCCATAGCCTGCATATCTTCTTGAGACAGAACCTAAGAGGGAAAAGATAAGTATTTACCTGGAAGGTAACTGCATATGTGGATCACCCTGACATACATTTTACTACACCAACAAATGTTTTACGTTTCCATTTTCCAACTGTGTACACCGGACGCAAGTGGCACGACATGACAAAAGCAAATAGGACCTATTATAACCAGTGGCATGGTGTGATGCGAAACAAATTGCTGACAGTAAACTGATGTCCCTGTTCTATTTCTCACATACTCCAAGTACCTAAGCTATTTCTGACATGAAGAACAAATGGATTTGCAACGGTCACTTAGTTGCGTCCATTGTATTGTGGTGCGACACGACAACAACAATCTTGTCTGGTGCAGACAGTGCATGTCATCACTGACCTGTTGTGTGCCATCCTGAGATATGAGAGCCACATGATGTTGTCCCATGACTTCTGAGCCTGACACCTGCTCAGACCCTGAGTCATCTTCCACCACTGATGGAGTGTACATTAACCCAGGCTCATCAATGGCCTCTGAAAAAGGTGCGATTTCAAAATTCAGATTATGAGTTAATCAATATCATTTAATCATTGCTCATTGACTAACATGTAAATGTAATGCGCCGCCTTTATGCGATTCTAATGAGATTTAGGCAGTACTGCGATTACAACTGTGAAACAAGAGTAAAGCAGTATGTCATGTACACATCTTTCGGCATTAAATAATAATCCTGATTATTGGAAATAATCACATTATTGGTCCACATGTAAATGTTGTCATTGTTTGTGACTACAGATTTAAGTAAACAGACCTGCAGGGGGCTCAAAATAAGCTTCTTGTTCCTCTTCAATTGGCTCTGTGTCATTGTGCGCTGTGCGTTTATGCATGGCTAATGTAGAAATCTGCTTGTACGTCTTTCCGCAGTGGTTACAGTTGTAGGGTTTGCAAGGCGTATGAACCACATGGTGCTTGTACAGGCTGGAGTACTCAGTGAAACGCTTGTCACAGCCAGGAACAGTGCAGACGTAAGGCTTCTCACCTAAACATGATGAGACACACTTTTGAGCTTATGGTCTGAAATTATACCTTATTTCTATACAAAATAAATCCATGCAAACTTAAAGTGTCTTCAGGTTTCATTATAATGATACTGTTATATGTTGGAAGCAGTTAAGAGCAGACAAGACAAGTACCTGTGTGGATCCTCATGTGATTTTTGTAATTGGTGGCACTTGCAAAGGCTCTTCCACAGCTGGGTTCGGAGCAGTAGTAAGGCCTCTCACCTGTGTGAGTACGGATGTGGACTTTACGGATATTGGAAGTGGTGAAAGATCTCCCACAGCCTTCAAATGGACATTTAAAGGGTTTTTCTCCTACAAAATGAAATGTTATGCAATTTAAACAACAAATTTAAAAACAATGTATCAACATCAAGTCAGATGAAACCCTTATCAGAGATGAGGTAAATATGAAACCCACCTGTATGTGTTCTTGTGTGTTTTTGTAAGTCTCCAGAGGTTTTAAAAGACTTGAGGCAGTTAAGTTCCAGACAGCGATATGGTTTCTCTCCAGTGTGTGTTCTGACGTGACTCTTGAGACCATACCCTGAAGAAAGCGGAAAGAAAAATAAAATGCTTGTACAAATAAATTGGAGGACAATAGAAACAAGCTTGTGAATACAATCTTTACCTGTTGCAAACTTTTTGCCACAACCTATATGTTCACAAATGTATGGTTTATCCCCAGTATGCGATCTTTCATGTACCTACAAATATTTGGAAAACAACATTTTCAAGAAATTAACTTCAAAAATTACAGCAGAGACAAAGGACACATCTGAACAGAAAACTTTTAGAAAATCTTCTCTCTTGCACAATTTCACCTTCAGATGGTGAGCAGTAGTATACAGTTTCCCACATCCCTCATGTTCACATCGGAAGGCCTTTTCCCCAACATGCTGGATTCTAGGTGACCGGCTGTCTTGACCCTGCAGTACAATCTGAATACAAAAAGTGGGGCACGGCTTCATTAACATGCAACGCATTCATTTTATTAGATACTTATTTAATAAATAGATAAATAGAGACGGTACCTGCATATGCACACTGCCATCAGAGTCTCCTCGACCAAGTAACCCGGTGCTACATTCTGTGGCCTCCATCTACAAAAAGCCACACATTTTAAAATAGATTTGTAGTTACATTACATAAAGACAAACCCTTTCTTTAAATTTACAAACAATTTAAGAGTAACGCAATACATTTATAAGTTTAAATCGGTTTAGTATTCCAATACATGTTTGTTTCTGTTAGAGTGGGTTAATTAAACCATATAAACAGAATAAATAAAAAGAATGCAGAATAAGTGACAGGGCATTGATCTTAACCTTAGTAGAGTATTGCTCCAGCACACTGATGGTCTCAGCATCAATTGTCCCATCCGTCTGTAAGTCTGCTACAGTACCATCTGCTTGGATGGCCAGGATGGTGTTGGATGGAGGCATATGCTGAATATATGCAGTGGTGCCATCCTCCAGCTGAACAGCCTGTAAACCGCCCTGATCATATGTTTCTAAAAAGATAGAACATGTGGAGATTTTCTAACTTGATATCATCATAGCGAATCTAACATTTAAACTGATTTTTTTTTTTTCTTCTAGTGTCTTTAAAGGCCAATTCACCCCTCACTGACAGACGGCAACAGTCTGTTGAGTCTGTTGGCATCTGTCGGAGCTTGTTTTCACCAACTGAACATGCTGAATAGGAATTAAAATGTCTGAGAAGCGACAAGTTGTAGTCACAATACACAGTAGTAGATCTGAGACAGACCTTTGGGTGCATGAATGTAAGCAGTCGTTCCATCCTCTAGTTGCACAGCTTGCCCATCTTCTAGTCTCAATCCTTCTCCACCTGAAAAATAAAGGTTAAAGCATAAAGGCAAATGTATGGTCTTTAAAATACAGAAGTAGTCTGCGTTTTATCAAAATAGTCCAATTAGACAGTCAGTGATCATAGAGCTGCATCCATTAGAAGGAAATCCATATGAAATACCTGTTTTAGACATTGGTAGGTGCTGGACGTAAGCAGCAGATCCATCCTCCAGTTGAATCACTTGCCCTTCCATTAATTTGTTTTCTGTGAAAGAAACTATAATATGCTGTAAGATTTGAATGGTGACTGAGCAAGAAAATTTGTGCATGCTTTGTAACCACACAAATGTTTGTTAGTAAGATGAATGAAATACAGAACATCTGGACATTTTGTATCAGAAGAAGAACTGAATTAGCTAATGCATGCCAAAAAGTACACATTAATGTTTAGTTACATTACCTTTAGGGCTATGTTGGATGTATGCTGTGGAGCCATCGACCAAAGTCACCGCCTGCAAGCTCACTGTGTCCATTCCATCCATGTTGTCATCTGTGTGGGAGCAGTTGACCATTATGGGTCTATATTGCACAATCTACAAATTGTAATAAGGTTACAGAGATTTTATACATATCCATCTCACCTCCAACTGTTACTGCCTCCGTCAGACAAAGGGTGACCTGCTGCGGGTCCCCATCAATGCTGTGAAACTCCATGCCCTGGGTGTCTCGATTCACCTGGGCTAAGAGCATGATCAGCCTGTACAAACCAAGCAATAACCATCAGTGATTTTGTGTTAAAACCCACAGGTAATCAAAGGCCTGAGATAATTTACTTTCATGGTGGGTTTTGAAATACTCCTGTCATTTTACAAAATTTAGACAGTGCATGAACTAAATTTATTATAATTTAGCTATATTTAGTTTACAAACTGCAAAAACACATTGAAAAAAGTGACAGGATATTACATTTGTAATATACCCTTTCTGTATGACCTAATTTTTAAAGATTTTAACATATTAAAATATGTTATAATAGTGAACCTGACCCCTACTGTACTATATTGTTCAGAAGTGTACGTGCATTTCTTAAACCAGCATATATTTTTTTGTCCTAAAACTTTTTAAATATGCTTAATTTAATCATTACATAAACATATTATAAATACTAGTAAAAATCAAGTAGTGACAGTGTTATTCAGATATCAACTATTCCCCAAGTAATTTAGTTCTGTTAAAATAACTTCTATTAATATTAAACATGATAACTGCTATAGACTCTAGTGTCTATTTAATAGTGCTAGGAAAATTGGAATAGATTATTACAGCAACAACTATACTAGTCAGAGGTGATTACGTGAACGACAGATCCCAAAAGATTCAATGGCAAAAATGTGTCATCATGTGCATCGCACGCATCAGGAACAACAGAATGCGTTGACTATTTAAGTAATATTTAAATAATAATAATTTGACAAAGGTACTAGTAAAATACATAATAGACAGTGGTTATTGTATGGAATAAATATTATAAAGGCTTGGCCCAGAATATATAATTCTTAGCATTCTGCAAAGAATCTATTTCTCAAATAGTGCAATAATGAAAATGTTGTTAATGCACGTGTATCCAATTCATGTATGTGCTAACGCGGGAATTTCATTGCTACTGTCCATTTTAACCAAATAGCTAAAATTTCTTAAGAATATAAGAAATATTACGAAAAATGTCGGGGATGAAAAGGCAGTCCGGGTAAAGTTGCTCACAAGTTTTTAGTTTTATTAGTTGACAGGAGGACACCTGTCATGCTAACTCGTCCTCACATGTTAGCAAATATGCTAAGTTACAGTAAAGCTCGCGTTTTAGTTTGGCTGTTTCCTAACGTTCCCGTTGAGATTCATACAACTATACCATTTCCCAAACTATCCCAAAACAATAATGTCCTTTAAAGGCGTTTAACATGAACAAACAGCTGTTAGCCAGTATTGAGTTCGTTGCTGCGGTAAATTGACAATCACAATCGGGACGTTACAATGTTTCAACCGATTACAACCCTGGTCCAACTGCCTTCAATAAATAAAACACCGCTTCCGATGCATTTTCACTATTTTATTTCGTTTTGCATCCCACTTTGACTTCCACCACACTTCCACAGCCGCACTTTCCGGCTAAGCGGCGTCTGAGGAAATAAGGCACACTGGGTAAAAACACATTTATATACTAACCTCCGAAAATTTTCCAACAATCCCTTCGTTCGACCACCATGCACCAGGGCAGGAAACGCTATGCAGAAAATTCAACCCCAGAACCTGAATAACGGCAGAATGATTCTAATGATCCGTAATACGTTTATGCGATTGGCTGAAGGAGGCTGTTGACGCGCTCCCATTGGCTGAACGCCAGTCCATGCGAACTCGTGCTGCCAGAAATTCATGTTCAGGGGCACCTTAGGGACGCCATTCGCGTCTGTCGGGTTTATTGTTCAAGCGTGAATAAGCAAATCTAGCACAGCAGCATCTGGGCATGATATATTCATTTGGCGGATAGATGCCACGGGTGTTGTGTACATTTCTTCGAACGCCATAACTTGACCAGTGGTTTTCTTGGTTTTATAAGAGCACATTTTTACAGTGTGTCACAAAAAGCTTGGTAGCCATTTTGAATTGCATTATGTCATGGTCGGAGTGAGGATGCATGGGCAATGCAGTGCAGAAGAAAGGCTCCACTTTTTTCAGTTTTTTCTGAAGGAGAACATGGAGTACCCTGTTTGAAATTATGAAGTTTTCTATCTGAATGGCGTACCATGCTTATCTTTATATTACATTTTATATGCCAACATTTTGAATGCCTTTTCAATGCATTCACAATGTTTTGATTATATATGACTCCATTTGTTTGATGAAAAATACAGTAAAAACAGTAGGAATATTTTGAGTTATTATTGCAATTTAAAATAACTGTTTTAAAGTATTAGAATAACTTTTAAAATATTTATTAGTATTTATACTAAGTAGTGTGACGACAAAGTTGAATTTTCTGCAGGTTGTACTCCAGTCAATCTAGTGTTTTCTCTGCTGTCCGGAGTGCTACTTTTTTTTTTTTTTTTTTTTTTTTTTTTACATTTTTAACATTTCTATTTTAGTCTGTCAAAGTTAGTTACAAAAAAAACACATGTATTTTTCATTAGCTTTTCTCACCTCAGTCAGTGTCCTTTTCACATTTGAGCCTCGTGTGGAAGAGAGGATGACAGCAGTCTATTTTTGGATTGAGTCTCTCATTGGGATATGCTGGGCATCATAGCTCCGAAATCAGTTTCAGGTGACTCTTTCTGGTGCTGGATCTCAAATGACATTTTTCTCAAAGCCATCAAACACATTTTTAAAAGTTTCATCTTTTATACTGCAGCCTCATTAAATGTGCTTTTCTAGTGTTTCCAAGATATTTAAGTAGCCTACATTTTACTTCCATGTATATTGTGTAGAATACTAAGAATATAGTGCCTGACATCTGTCTCGAAGATGTTCATGAATCTGAGGACCAAAAGACTGATATATAACTTTGATATATAACTATAACTTTGTTTATCCAATCTGAAAGCAAGAGAGCAGCAACCTTCAAATCGCCACAACGTTGCCATTGATGTTGGCCATAGTTTATGCACCTCAAAAGTTGTTTCATGTTGTAATATATATTTCCCTCATGGCCAACTGGAATTGATGGATAATCATTGCCATTATGTAGCAAAACAGCTTTAAAACTGTTTATACTGTTGTATCTGTCATATATAGTTACCTACCCGTTAGCATATCTTGAAAACTAGAGCCATCAACAATTCTAAGCATAATTTTTGTTCAAAGTGACCCAGAATTAGTCAAGTTTTACTACATTTATTTCAGAAGCATTGACTGTAGTATGTTTACCAGTGATATTAAAGCAACAATTTGCATGTTTTAATCTTTTTTTTATATTATTTTATGCGCCCGATTAGAGAAACACCAGTCTCCAGAATGATCCTATTCCCTTCAGACATATAGACCATGTTCCCAACTGCACATCAGATGCTCTCTGTCACCACTAGATGGATGTAATGGCATTCTAATTGTTTAAGGCTGGTCAGTGACTCACTATGGCAACCTCAGTACACAATAGAGACAGAGATCCATGTTCAGTGGATTATTCAAACAAAACTTGCTACAAGTTTGCAAGTGTGTTCTTGGAGTCAAGAAAGGTATGAATACGTTTTAATTGTTTTTGTATGCATTTACATTCAAAAAAAGAGTTGTGTGTTGACATAAGCTAGTCAGAGGGGTCTTTAAGTCAACTAACAGAAAATTCAATTGTGTTGCAGGACATTTGATGCGATAAACAATGTCATCTCAGGTATCTCCCAGCCAAAGTGTCCTTTCCTTGTTCATGGGTAAAAGCAGGAATATCACCTTTATTCTGGACTCATCTGTGGGAATGAATGGCTTTTTGGGATCAGTGAAGAATCTTATCATCCAAACCTTAATTACTAAAGCTTCACTCAGAGACTCGCTCTTCAACATTATCAGCTTTTCATACAAGGTAAATGTACAATGAATCACAGTGAACCCGTCGCAAAAGGTTACTTATATATTCTAGTTTATTAAGTGTATGATATTTGTCAATGAATTCTCCATATTGATGGTGCTCTAAGTTTGTTTGCTAACCGTTTTAAAAACAATTTAATCATTATTTTTATCTTAAATGGTGGAGTTTATTAAAGTCAGCTTGAAACAGAAGCAGCAAATGTCTTTTCTTCCCTAGTGCCTATTTGGGCGGGGTCTGAGCCATTCGACCATGATGGTAGGTGACGCTATCGGTTACCAGGGTTTTTATCGTTTTTTAACGCAGCGGTTACTTCCCGGCATGGTAAAACAGTGCGGTATTGCGAGAAACTCCTCTACTACCGAGCTAAAAACACACGTAATCAATACTGTTTTGTCGTGGGAAACCTACCAACATGGCGGAAAGGGGAGGGGCACTGTAAAATGACGTCAACTCCTCATTGTCAATACGTGATGTGTATCCAAGAGAAACGGCTTCTCGAACAAGAAAAAATGTAGGGCTGGAATTGATTTTGTACGGAGCCCCAAAAGGGACATGGTGGTGAGGGAAAAAAAATATGAGATGGAAGGAAAAATAATAAACAATGTTTTTGCGTGCTTTTGCGAATGTTTTACGTTCCCCCGAAAAACTTTGCGTTTGCTCGCAAAACCTTTGTGTTCCCCCGC
Source organism: Pimephales promelas (assembly GCF_016745375.1). Next base: position 12,542,327 of record NW_024121432.1, on the reverse strand, counting down.
GAAAATGTGATCCCACGTAAAACCTTTGCAAACTTTTTAGCGAGAAAATGCAAAGTTTCTAAGGGGAACGCCAAACATTTGCAAGAGAACGCAAAAGTGGTGAAATTTTTCCTCCGTGCATATTATCACCCTTTAGGGCCTCAGTAATTCTGTCCATCAGGAATTGATTGGATGATTAGATTGTTGTAGTTTGATATTGTTTGATCTTATGTAAGTGACAATTTGTCCCGCCCTCACACCAGTAAACACGTAATAAGAGAAGAAATGAGATGTCATTTCAAGAGGGAAGTTATTTTGTTTAAAGACGACAAGGGCACACAAATTAAAACAAAGTATTGATGTGCACAGATAAACTTACAATATTCCATAAAAACTAATATATATTTCACTAGGCAACACCGTGGTCTTCTCACATGATGCCCTGCACTCCTGATGTAGTCTATGAAGCCTTGAGCTGGATCCATACTTTACAGACGAGTCCTGGCAGAGACCTCCACACAGCACTGGCCTTAGCCTTCTCTGACCCTGCCTGTCAGTCTGTCCATTTGGTGACCAGTGGTGTCCCAGACAACCCCACACAATGCTTGGGTTCATTATCAACCTTGGTGACAAGGCCTGTCCATACATTTTACATATCTGACAAGACTCCCATGAACACCGACATATCCGACTTCTTGCAGTGCATCACCTCCACCACTAGAGGAAGCTGTTATGTGATGTCTCTCAACTCTGCTGGCAATGTGGACCAGGTTTGTATGGTGACTGACCACCACTTATACTAGCCATCCTTTATTAGTTAATCGGATATTTGTCACCATTTAATGTTTTATAATATGTCAGATCAGTTTGTTGCATTCAGTCGATGACCTGATTCAAAATCCAGAGGAGCCAAGGCATTCAGTGGACTTCTATCAGGTCCCATATCACAACTGCACAAGCTGTGTCTGTTCTACACCCTACTGGTATGCTTTAATTTAACTAAACTAAAGAGAGAAAGAAATAAAAACAATACATAATTATATTGTGGGAAATATATATCTCTACAGGTGTTCCCCTATGAATCCTTTTAGCCCAGTATCATGTGTGTCTGGAAGGGTAATGCGAGGTGCTGCGCTGTTTTGCGGCTGCCGTGTGTTAGCCAGGAAAGAGATAGACGGGTTTTATTACCTGGGGACAATCATAAATCAGGTACTGAGAAAAAAAATGTTATGAACATGCACTACCAGTTAATAGTTTTAGGGTCTGTCCGATTTTTTTATGTTTCTGAAATGAGTCTCTTATCTTTAACAAGGCTGCATTTAAAAAAAAGTTGAATAAATTAAAATCTGTTTAAAATAACTCTTTTCCTTTTCAATATATTTAAAAATGTAATTCATTTTTTACCATCAATGCTCCAGTCTTCAGTGTCACATGATCTTTCAGAAATCATTCTAATATGCTGATTTGCTAAAAAAAAATATTTCTTATTAGTAGGGCTGTCAAACGATTAATCGTGATTAATCACATCCAAAATAAAAGTTTGTGTTTACATAATATATGTGGGTGCACTGTGTATAATTATTTTGTATATAAATAAATAAATACACACATGCATTTATATTTTAAAAAAATATTATTTATATATAAAATATTTATATTTATATATAAATTATATATAAATCTATATACAGTATTAAAATATTTCTTAAATATATACAAGCATGTGTGTGTATTTATATAAAATAATTATACACAGTGCACCCACATATATTATGTAAACACAAACTTTTATTTTGGATGCGATTAATCGCGATTAATCTTTTGACAGCCCTACTTAGTAGCATTGTTGAAATCTGTTGTGCTAGTTAATATTTTAGTGAAAACGTTTTTATTCAGAATTTTGATGAATAGAAAATTAAAAAGAAAATCTTTTGTAACATTGTGAAAGTATTTAATGTACCTTTTGATCAATTTAAAATTAAAAATATCCTTGCTTAAAGTATTAATTTCAGGGAAAAAAATCCAACTGACCCTAATGTTTTTGAAATGTAGTGTCTTTAAATATAATAAGCTCTTTAATTCAAATTCAATTCAGAATTTAGTTCAAATCTAAATGCATAATCATACTTTGTTTAATATTTCCCTCAAACTCTATAGGGCAGAGGAAATACTTATATGGTAGAGTTTGATAAGTTTGGACCTAAAGGAAATACATTTAAGGAAACATTAAATACAGTTCAACCAACCTGCCAGCCTGATATAGTTAATCTTGCCAATGCACATGGGCACAGTATAGTACCAGGGGACACCGTTTTAGCACCATGGGAGCAAGATCTGAGAAGATATGGGCCTGGAAGAGTCGTCTCTGGTATGGAGCCAAGAAATCCACTTAAAAGTATGATTATTTTTTTTTTGTTAAAAATTTGAAACCAATACTACATCAAGAGTGGTCTGTATAACTGAATAAACCCAGGGGAATTTGCTCAGATCTGTTGTCTCATTAAAGGTGATGAAGGTCTTTTGGGACTTCAGGTTCTCTTTTGGAACGGGATGACAATGCATGTCCCCAAGGAGCTTGCAGTATGGATTCCAGCCTCTCACCATGAGCAAATTATCAAAGACCTCCAGCATTATTCATCTAGGCCATGTTGCTACAGGGCTTCCCACTGCAGCACCATGAATTGTTTTGAATTGCCATGTCACCAGTGCAACCACAACAGCCTGTTCCCCATTCCACTGCTCCACTGTCCAGTCAAGAGATGCTGGCCAATGTTCATGTCACCTCCACTACTGAACAACCAGAGGAGAGATGAGCTGGAAAGGAAAGTTGATCTCCAACTGAAAGAACTATGGAGCTCTCAACAGACAAAAGTGCCTTCATCTTCCTCATCATCAACCTCTGACTCAGATGAGAATGAGGTGGATACTACAGCTGAAAAACACAGGCCTCTGGGGTCAGGACTGGTGAGCCGCTCAATAAACACAGATATTTCCTGTCTGAGAAAGCCATACAGTCAAACTGATTCCAGACCAGCCTGGAGATACTGGAAAAGCGGTTCTGCAGAACCACAGCACAAGCAACCAGGTAATATGACAAAATATTTACAATACAGCTATACAGCTGTCAAAATGGACAAATACAATACATTGTAAAATTGGTGAGCATAAGTAAGATACTTCTTTCAAGAACATTTGAAAAATATTAAGACCCCAAATATTTTAATGGTATGGCAGACATACAATTTAGAAACATTTGGTCTAAATTCAAGTGCCAGAATTTTTTTTTTTTTTTTTCATCTTTAAAAATTGATTTAATTTGTACTGTCTGTGTGTTCTTGGTATTTCAGGAAGAGCAGTCAGGTGTTCAAGTGTAACCCATTCTTGGCCAAGAGACACTGGGAGCTCTGCAGATAACTCTATGACCACCAATCACAGCTCTGTATTTAAACTGGTTCGTGAATCACCAAAACGAGGAGTCAATATGAGGGACATATTTGCATCAACGGAACCGAACTCATCACCATCACCAATATCTGTAGCAATCAGCACAAGGCCAAATAAACTGATATTAGTTCCACAGCCAAAGTTCAAAGTATTATGAGAATTGCCAGTCAGCTTTTGCTGATTTTTTTCGTTCTTCAGGGATGATTTGTTTGTTTGTTGTTAATTCAAACATCTTATGGCTGTGTAGTAATTGAATAGAAAATACTATTAATGTAAAATCATGCAAAAGTTTATTAAAATGCAACATCTGTAAGACGTATAAAGAAAGTAAAGATTAAATGTACATTTTTGTCTTGCTGTATAATCTCATTATGGCTTCTGTGCCACAATATAAAAATGAATGAATAAATATTCCTGAGTATTAGTAATAACACTTATGAACACTCATGCAGAAATCAAGAAAAGTCAGTGCATTTTAACATTTTAGTGCAAGTCCTCAATTAAGGCATTCATTTTCACCCATAGTTCAAAGGTTGAATGTAAGGCTCATGCTTTCTCCTGCGTTGATGTGGACAGTTTTTGTCTCTGGCCTTGTGTCCTGCATTGCTGCAGTGATGGAATAGGTTCCTGGAGGCACTTCAATAAGAAAATCCTCTGGTTCTGATGAACCCTTCAATAAAAAATGTAGATGAACCAAAGGAGTTGATTTGCAGAGCAAATATGGCCTGGCTATCTGCTCAAAATCAACTTTTGTATACTGTCTTCACAGTTTAGGTTCACACACACACACAACATGACAATAAAAATATGTAATTCAGGTCAATACTTACAATGTCTCGTTGGATGGCTGCAGTGGCATTCTGTTTCCGGTCTGCAGTCCTCAACATCTGATGTGAATGGTAGCGACAGATGTGTTCTCGTTCACTGGGCTGAGCCAGGTGAACAGTCTTATAAAACTTCTGTAAAAGAAACATAGGCTATTTCTTCTCATTCATATCTCAACACAGTTGAAGTAAATTAATGAATAAAGAATTTTCCCACCTGGCACTGTCTCGTAGTTTCAGACATGTACTCCACTATTGTACTAAAAGCATGGTCCAAGTTTGAATGGGAAATTTCTCTCTGTTACACAACACAAGACAAAAAGAATTAGTGTCAAGGGAGTTATTTATTGACCTAACTTGTGTGAATTGAGTTTACTCACTTCGTAGCCCCTCTCATAAGGATTGAACATGGGTGATGCTGGTTTTGGTCTTGCACTTGAGCTGCTAACAGACCGTCTTTTTGCCTTTTCCAACACTTCCTGCCCGAGTTTAGATGAACGGCGCAGGGAAGACTCCAGCCAGGATTCACTGGCCATGTAAACAAGGGGAGTGCACTGGAATTACATATGACCAACATTAAGCTGCATTTTATATAGCCTAAACAAAGTGATTCTCACAACAATTACGTCATAATACGAAAAACTATTTGCAGCCGAGCTATAATTCTGATTTTGAACGTATTTGCATTCATAAAAAAACATACTAGCCTACGACTTAGAGTGGTAAGCGCATTGCAAACATTTACCAAGAAAATGTCTGTATTTTAAACGCGAAACTTACGATTAAATGACGCCCAAAATATCAAGTGTTTGTTCGTTTAACTGTATAAAATGATCGCCACATTTAGTCCAAAACTGTTGCTGCTGTAGCGATGGGTGTGTGTCGCTAAAAGTGAAAGTTGCATTTCCTTCTCACCCACGTGTTGCTGGGAAATGGAGTCTTTTGTCAGTGGTTTAAACGTGACACAAACAAGAGAACCACGTTACATCAATTTCCTACTTTTTAAAAAAACCTTCACAGCGAAATTTTATGATAATAATAAATACTTCCTTTGTTGTGCGTTAGAACCACAGGCATTTAGTCATATCATTTATTGAGGCCAAATATATAAAATAATTTATTGGGGCCAAACATTTAAAATAGTTAGGAAATAGGCTATATAGAGCCTATATATATCCTATATATACATAGCATATATAATATTTTATACTATAAATAATATATATTTTACATATATCAATCTCATGACTTTTTCGTTCAGCACTGCGGAAGGCATTAATAAAGACTTAATAATGGTTTATTGTATTTTTTATTTTTTATTCCAGTTCTTGAATACAGCGCTGAACGTTCTCTATTGTAATGCATGTTGTCTCTACATTTACGTTTACATTTATTCATTTAGCAGACGCTTTTATCCAAAGCGACTTACAAATGAGAATAATATAAGCAGTTAAACAGGACAACTATATGCAAGTGCTATATGACCCCTTAGTTTAATCTAATGCAGTACAAGTCAATTTTTTATTAAATAAACAAAATAGAATAGAAGAGAGTGTGTTAGTATAACAGGATCAAGTCCTACCGAAAAAGATTTGTCTTCAGCTGTTTCTTGAAAGAGGCTATATTGACTCAGCAGCTCTGGTTGAGTTAGGCAGATCATTCGACCAGCAGGGTCAGGGAACAGTCATGGTTAAGGTCAGAGAAATAGATTTTGTGCCTCTTTGAGATGGTACCACAAGACGACATTTGCTTGCAGAGCGCAAGTTTCTGGATGGTACATAAGTCTGAAGTAATAAGTTTAGGTAAAAGGGAGCAGCCAGTGGTTGTTCTGTAGGCTAACATCTGTGACTTGAATTTAATGTGAGTGTGCGCTTGGAGTTGTGTAGCATGCTCTGTTAGGGAGGGCCTGATCCTCCTAATGTTGTGCAAAGCAAATCTACATGACCGGGCAGTTCTAGCAATGTGGTATGTGATGTTCAATTGATCATCAGTTACAACCCCAAGGTTCCTGGCTGACCTTGATGGAATTATGGATGACGAGCCTAGCTGAATGGTGAAATTGTGATGAAGTGTTGGCTTGGCCGGGACCACAACTATAGCTCTGTCTTTGCAAGGTTTAGTTGAAGGTGGTAGTCTTTCATCCAGCCAAAAACATCTGTCAGGCAGGCTGAGATAAGAGCAGCTACCGTCGGATCATCGGGCTGGAATGAGAGGTAGAGTTGTGTGTCATCAGCGTAACAGTTAATAGGAAAAGCCATGTTTCTGAATCACTGTCATGTAGATGGAGAAGAGAAGTGGTCCAAGCACTGAGCCCTGAGGCACCCCAGTAGCTAGATGTTGGGTCTTCACACCCCTCCATGACACCCTAAAGGACCCATCTGAGAGGTAAGACTTGAACCATTGGAGTTCGGATCCCGAGATGCCCTTCATCTTTAGGACTGACAGGAGTATCTGGTGGTTAATTGTGTCAAAGGCAGAAGGATGAGAAATAAGGATTTGGAAGCTGCTCTTGCCAGTCTCAGAGCTTCATTTACTGAGAGCAGGGCAGTCTCAGTTGAGTGTCTGCTTTTGAAACCAGACTGATTGTTGTCCAAGAGGTTGTTCTGTATAAGAAAGGAAGAGATCTTGAAAAAAACTCGTTCAAGTGTTTTCGCAAAGAATTGAAGAAGGGATACCGGTCTGTAATTTTCAAGACGTGCTGGATTTAGAGTGGGTTTCCCGAGTCTGCTTATAGGGATACTCCACCATTTTATTCATATTAAACTATGTTATTCCCTTAACTAAGACGAGTTGATACATACCTCTCTCATCTCAGTGCTACTCAATCGCTCTGGTGCGCGAGACAATTTTAATAGCACTTAGCCATCCCAGCTCATTCCTTAGGATCCAAGCAGAGAAGCGACCAAACGAAGTGCTCTCCGCCATATGTTATTTATCCACTTTATACACTTAGAAAAACACAACGTTTTATTTTGTGTCACCATTTTTGGTCGAGTTACACTACTCCTGTAACTGTATTTAAATAGGGACAACGTGGAGGTGTTTGGTCGCTTCTCTGCTTGGATCCTAATGATGAATGAACTGGGCTACGTTAAGTGCTAAAAGTGTCTCGCGCGCCAGAGCGATTGAGTGCACGCATTGAGACGAGCGAGGTATGTGTCAACTAGGGAATAACATAGTTTAATATGAAAAAACGGCGGAGTATCCCTTTAAAAACTGTGGGAAAGGTACCAGTGTGAAGAGAGGTGTTTATGATGTGCGCGAGTGCGGTTACAACTGAGGAAGAAATGGCTTTAAGTAGAAGTCTCTGCCTTGACAGTGTTACAGTAATAACACATTTTTTTTTTTTTATTATTAATAAATAAACGAGTTAGAGTTATGAGACTTTTAGTTCCTTCCCCAGCTGGCATTTTACTGTAGCCTACGTCGAGTCACCGTTGAATCAACGCAGGTGCCAGTGTTGGATCATTGAATTTTGAGGTTGTAGCCTACAAATAATTTTGATTTGACGTACAACTCAAAAATTGTTGATATTTCTATGTTTCAACTATTTGGCGTTCAACGTTGTTTTGACGTTGAATTCATGTTTTTTCATAAACTGACATCATTTCAACAACATTTAAACGTTCAGTGTCAGTCAAATGCCAGCTGTGTCTTTTCATAATGTCTGGATATCAGAAAAATATCAAATTATCTCTCAAAAATCCAGAGAAGCATCTTTACAAGATTTGAATCCTATTTCACCAAAAAATGTAATGCATGGAAGCATCTTAAAGCTTAAAGGATTACTACGGCAGATGCTTAGTAATTATTTGACATCCATGGCCAGTCATAGATTAGTGTGCAAACACATGTGACATGTGAGAAACACAGCATTCATCAACAAACAAGTAAACAATTAGTGTTCCAATACTTAAAAAATATAAAAGATGCAACAAACTCATTGAATGCAGCTGAGCTGGAAACTGTTATTTGATTGTGTCTTCACATCCTGTGGCTGCACTGTGATTTATCAAACATTTATAAGGCATTCAGGAAGACAGACCATAGATGGGGAAAAAAAAGTAGCTGCATTGAATGCATATCCGTAAATACAGTATATATAAATCGTGACACTGTTACCACGGTTTCAGTGTTATGTAATGAGGAAACCTTCCTATAGCATCCTTCTAACACTTCCCACACAGTGTAACAGGCTCTCTGCACTGAGATTGAAACCCACAGTGCTCATCCAAGTGAACAGAATTCATTCAACCGTACTGTTGGGACCACGTGCCATCTATAAACACCATCTGCTGCATCACGCTCTGTTTATACACACACGTTTATTCTGCATTGGTGCTCAAGAAATTGTGACGCATTATAAGTCAACATGTTAATTTAGGTATATATATTTATGTATAATATTACACTCTCTCAGCAGCTATGGGACAGAGGCTCACATGCTCATAGCCACATGACCTGATTCACCCTCGAGTGTCCCGAGAGAGAGAAAGAGAGAGAGAGAACGTGCACGAGTTACTGGAGAGATGAGATTGGGGATTTAAGTGCACAAAAATTACATTCACACGTGCACTTCATGTTATGTAAGACCCTTGACTGCCTCACTGTATGCTGTAGGATAACAGCAGCAGTGAGCGGACAGGCACAGCAGATGCTGTGTACACACACAAGGACGCCTATGCTTAATACAGCAGGAGAAACAGAAAAGGAGCTGCCATTTTTTGGAGCTATGGGCATGAGCTTGGATGAACTAAGCTTGGATGAGCTTGAATATTCACAGACACCTTTAGGAAAAGAAGCTCTTTGTGATATTCCTTCACCTGGGACAATGAATGGATTATAATCAGTGATGTTCAGCGTGCTACACGCAGTATTGTGATCACCTCAGGACATATCTACTCTTTGTGCTGCGGCCCCTGGGGGCCTTTGATCATGACTTCAGTGCGGTCTTTGTTTTGGGTTGTGTGTGGATTGACGGTGTGGTTTCCCTACACTCACGCAACCTCAGTGAGACCCAATCTGCTCATGACCACCTCTGATCCAACCAATGATGAGGAATCAGTCAATCCAGAACATCAGACTGAACCGACAGATCCACCCAGCAACAACACAGGTAAGACCAATTGACAGACAGACAGACAGACAAATAGATAGATAGATAGATAGATAGATAGATAGATAGATAGATAGATAGATAGATAGATAGATAGATAGATAGATAGATAGATAGAGGCGTGCGACCTCTGACATATATAGCAATTGTAAGTTGCTTTGGACAAAAGCATCAGCTAAATGAATAAATTAATATTAAATAGTTCTGATACAGTACATGGTGTGTGGATCTACAAAAACTTGTGGGTGTGGGTTGTGTGTGGACCGATTGTGTTATTCACACAGCCTCAGTGACACCCAATCTGCTCATGACCACCTCTGATCCAACCACTGATGAGGAATCAGTCAATCCAGAACATCAGACCGAAACTACAGATCCACCCAACAACAACACAGGTAAGAACAATTGACAGAGAGACAGACAGATAGACAGACAGACATTCTGTAAGGACCACAGGACCACAATCGTCAAATACGATTGCCAATTATACAGTTTGGACTGGCGGTATGGTTCTGTTCTGGGCAAAGACTCCATGCGCGTCCATGGAGCCATAGCATAGATGAGAGCAGGGAGAGCAGCAATAACCCCCCTTAGGGTAAACAGAACAGAACCAACATGAATGCATTGCTGATATCATTAATTCCAATTTTTTAATGTACAACATTATTCAGATTCAAAGCAAAAACAGAATGCCAAATCCTAACTGGATGATAGGAGGAGCTGGGGATGGAGGAGGGTAATTAGCTCCTGAGAAACGCGATAGCTGTTGACGACACGGAAGCAGCTTATTTATGAATGCTGTGATGGGCGACGTATTCCTGTAGGTACATGGATCAGCTGAGAGTCAGCTAATGTGAGCTTGGCTAACGTGACCTGCCAGGACTGCCAGAGCTTGATTTATGTGACCAATATAAATGGTTCTGATACAGTACATGGTGTGTGGAGCTACAAAAACTTGTGGGTTGTGTTTGAACTGATTGTGTTATTCACACAGCCTCAGTGACACCCAATCTGCTCATGACCACCTCTGATCCAACCACTGATGAGGAATCAGTCAATCCAGAACATCAGACTGAACCGACAGATCCACCCAGCAACAACACAGGTAAGAACAATTGACAGACAGACAGATAAATAGTGTGAGATAGACAGATTGTGTTAGATAGATAGATGGACGGACAGATAGACAGACATTATGTGACCAATATAAATTGTTCTGATACAGTACATGGTGTGTGGAGCTACAAAAACATGTGGGTTGTGTGTGAACTAATTGTGTTATTCACACAGCCTCAGTGACACCCAATCCGCTCATGATCACCTCTGATCCAACCACTGATGAGGAATCAGTCAATCCAGAACATCAGACCGAACCTGCAGATCCACCCAGCAACAACACAGGTAAGAACAATTAACTGATAGATAGATAGATTTCAATGAACTCAAAATTTTAAGGCAACCAAGTAAATTACTTATGTTTAACCAGAAATAACTTTTTTTGCAGTATAGATATTGTTTAAGGCTAGACTGACAGATACATGAATATAGATAGAAACAGATATTAATAGATGGACAGATACATGGATAGACAGATACAATTGGGTAGATAAGACTTTTAGCACTTAATATACAATGCTCCCGACCTGTGCTCAAAAAAATCTGACATGTCAGCGGATGGCCTAAGTGCACTTTCAAAGGTTTTAATAATAGGGAAACTGTGTGGAATTAATCAATATTTGATAAAGGGCCTTATCTTTATTTAATCAGTTGCTTCTCCAGAAACATGGAGAAACTGGAGTATTTGATAGTGAGCTGGGATCATGGGACCAGAGGCTGGTTACAGGGAAGACAGTCACTGATATGATGGCACTGATTCAAAGCAACATATACTCACAGAACACCATGCAAATACAAGACAGACACATTAATGAAAATTCACTGTGGTTCACCACAGGATACAAAGATTGGTGAGATGTCTCACAGCAAAGGAAACACGTGTCTGCAGCAAGATGCATGAGGCAGAAAGAAAAACTATAACATATGCAAAACAACTGGAATGATACGATCATTATCCATAGGTTTCATTGTGATCCATAAACAGGATTTGAAAGGATTTCATGTGTTATTAGTGCACAGTTTAACACATCACAGAATATTCAAAGTCTTTGCTCTCATCTTGTCAATCTACATGTCTGTCTGTCTATGTGTTCCTACAGGGCTTGCGTGTATTTCTGTGCTTCCCCCACGACGGGGATCCTACTACGTGGAGCACGGCACAGGGGTGTCTGTGGGCTCTATGCTTGTGTTCTGGTGTAAGGAGGGCTACCAGCTGGTTGGCCATGAGAAAATCACCTGCGTCCTGCATGCAGGCGTCCCACGATGGAGCAGCTACCTGCCAGTCTGTGAGAGTAGGGCAGCCATTCAATTACCCTTTATGGAAAGAAATGTATCCTGATAATACTTATAATAAAAGCATAATTACAATCATATCCATCATATATGTTGAAACCAACACAATTTTTTTTTCAGGCATACCTCGGCCAAATAACCAGGGACTTCGCATTGCTTTGCTGGTGTCTGTAGTGAGCGGGGTCGTCATCTTTGTCATGACCGTCTGCTTCATCGTCTGCTGTTGTCAAGAGCGCATGAGCAAAAAGAAGGAAAATCATCGGATGGGCAGAAGCAGGTCAGTCACTTTAATGATTAAAATAACCTTAAAGATATATATTGTTTAATTAAAATTCAAAAGAGTGGTGTCTTTTAATAAAATATTCCATTCTATTCACACTTATTTGTATAGCGCTTTTCACAATACATATCATTTCAAAGCAGCTTTACAGAGTCCATTTTACAATGTAGAGTGATGTTATCAGAGGTAACTGTATAATTGATGTATTTCAGAAATGTACATATAAATATCCCAGTTAGCTAAAAATTTATTAAAAAGACAATGGCATTGACATATTTTAAGATATGTCAGTTTTGTGGACCCTGGACCACAAAACCAGTCAAAACTGAATGCATAAGCTTTCCATTGATGGATGGTTTGTTAGGACATACAACTATTTGAAAATATTTGGCTAAGATACAACTATTTGAAAATCTGGAATCTGAGGGTGTAAAAAAAATCGAAACATTGAGAAAATCGCCTTTAAAGTTTGTCCATTTATTTTCGCGATTGTGCTGCATTCGCTCACAAAAATAAAAGTTTTATAATATTTACGGTAAGAAATTTACAAAATACCTTCATGGAACATGATCTTTACTTAATATCCCAATGTTTTTTGGCATAAAAGAAAAATCGATCATTTTGACCCATAAAATGTATCGTTGGCCATTGCCCACAAATATACCCGTGTGACTTGTGACTGGTTTTGTGATCCAGGGTGACATTTGTCAAGTTGCTTTCAGTTAAAACCATTTTAGTCTGGGCTCAGCCCAGAAACATAGTGTCACATCTGGTCCACATGGATTCCACATGGCCCAGATGTGGGCTGGATCTGGGCCGACACTATGTTGCTGTGTGGGAAGTGTTATCTGTAAAAGCGTGGGATACTGTGTTTTAAAGTTTTTTTTACAATCATAATACTAAATGTGTTGGTGTATCTGTTCACCTTTAGGAGAAGAGAAAAAAGGGGCTCTAGGTCTAGGAGGAGCCCGTCCTGGTTAGAGAGAGAGCAGCTGGACTGGGAGGCATTCCCCCCGCCTAAACTTTTCAGCCTGTCCCAGCGTCTTGATCGACCGCTGCCTCCTGGAAGTCCTGTTTATTCCGAGGTCATCAGAGCCTATGAGAACAGAGGGTATGAGAGGTAAGGAGAATCACCGTAAAATATATATTTTTAAAGCAGATTTCTCCCCACAGAGACTCACAGTACACTTACAACAGGAATAGCCTCCCTGTATATTAATAGGCCTCTTACGTGTATTGAAACCCACAACCCTTGCCCACTCACTACAACCAAACCACATTTTCTACTATTATGTAATATTAGATGTGTAAAGCCATAATATGATTTTGTACATCACTAAATCACTCTTTCTTTGTACACAGGAGTCAAGAGAGCCTGCTGAGAAGCCCCCATACCACATACCCTACATACCACGCCAACAGCCAAAGTTACCCAGCACTTGTGTTCCAGAGGGTTCAAGCTGACCCAAACCCCTCCACTTCTTCTACCACCCCAGTTTACGTTCAGATTTCTACACCTCCCAAAAACAAGACCCCACACGCTCCTTCCGTCATCCACCCATAGACATGCAACCATCAGTCGACTTTCTCATCAGCAGCACTGAATGTGGCCAAGACAATACAAACAACACTGCACAGATTTAACTGGTCGGCGTAACCAGAAGCACTTTGATATTTTTAACGTTGATGATATCTTTTAATATCTGCTATATTGTAAATATATCTTGACCTGGTTATTCTTGTCAAATCTGATAGCACTATACCCAATTTAACCAAACTGTAAATAGATGTTTTGATGATATTGTTAGACAATAAGAGCAAAATCTTTTTGTTTTGCAGATAGTGATTTGCTTGTGGTTGCCAACCACCACCCATTTTCATAATATCACATTCACAATGTGTTGTAAAGAAGCGGTAGGTACTCTTGATTAGAGTTTATACATTTGTTAACTTAAAATCTATCTGTAAAATTTGCACTTTAAACACACTGATTTATTTGTAATAAACTCTTGGGGTCGATCTGTTTTCCTTTTGCCTTTAATTGAGTCCAGATGCCCGCGTCGATTTGGGTAAAATTTGCTAAATGTGTTTTTTCGTAACCAGAAAAAAAAATCTCTCATTTACATTGGGTTGTGGGAAAAAATGCGCTCAATGAACCAGCACAGAAATTCAAATAATTGGATTTAAATTACACTGACAAAACACAACAAGAATTGATGTATTTAAGATCTGTCAAGAAGAGAGAAGGACAGCGAGCAATCAAATTGATCTCATAGCCTGAAAAGGTCAGTTTATATATCTCAACATTTTCAGTAACATTTTCTTGTTTATACATTTAAATTTACATGCATTATTTGACTGTGTGTCTATAGGCATTCAAAAATGTGGGTTTAGTAAGATCTTTTAATGAAAGAAAATCATTACTTTTATTAACACTCTAAAAAATGCTGGTTTGTTAAAACCCAAATGTTGGGTCAAATATGGACAAACGCAACTGTTGTGTTAAAAAAATGCAATTAAAAAATGTTTGGTCGGGTTAAAAGTTCTCGAGAGAGCTTTCATGTCCAATTTTTAACCAGGAAACTTCTGATAGCACATGAAGGCAGCATTGGATCCATGCATTAGGTCTTAAAGTGACAGCAGCCTAATATTCCGGCTGCTGTCTGTCATTAATGTTGATCAAACAACAAAAGACAAAAAGAAAATCACTCACTGATCTAGACTTAATAACTTTTTTAACAAGGATTAATCTATAATTAGATATTCGGTGAAGACTGTTATTGCATTTGATTATTCTACTACATGAATAATATTAGAACTAATGAACTGTTAGACTTATAACTGAAAATCTTAAAGCCCTGTTTATTTCATTTGTTTCATCTTTGTATATTGTATTTATTTGTGCTTTTGTAATTTGTTAATGTGTTCTTATTTTATTATTTAGCCTACTGTTTACTTGTTTTTAATGTTTGAAGTTAGTATTTTTTTGCGGTTGTATCGAAATTTGGATATTTTTCACAGGTATCTAAAATGTTGGTGTCTTATTTAATAGAATAATAATTATAAGTATGCTTAATGTGCAAAAATAAAATAAAAATCACCCAACTATTGTAACAAGACTTTAAAAAGGTAAACATTATATTTTAGCATTGTGTGTTGTGTTAAAAATGCACTTAACAATTGTTAGATTGGGTTAAAAGCTGGGTTCAATTTTGAAATGACATTTTTAACCCAACATTTGGGATTGTCCATAATTTACTCAAATTTGGGTTAAAACAACCCAGCATTGTTAAGAGCATTAAACTGATGGAATTAAATTGTTAAGAATGATTTCTGAAGTTTTTCTGATTTTAAAATATGTTAAAAATTTAAAACAGTTATTTTGAAATGTAACAATTATTTCACAATACAACTGTTTTTAGATGATGCATTTTGGCTATATATTTGCCTTGTTTTTGTAATTCAAGCTATTTTTTGTTTCTCTAGTGCTCAATCAACATGACAAACATCATTTCAAATGCAACCAATGCACACGAAATCTACAGTAATACAAGCAATTTTCTATTGTTGCTTCTTAAAATTGTGGATAAGTGCAATGAAAAAGATTATTCCTGTGTTCGCTTGCCACTGCATATTTTTACTCTCGTGGTGGGTCTGCCAACTAATTTGGCTCTACTATGGCTGCTGGTGAGGGGTGAGAAAGCTTTGTCACCTTCTGAAGTTTCGGGGCTCAATCTTGCCATGATGAACATACTCTACTGTGTCAGTCTTCCTCTTTCTGTGTACAATTCTCTGACTCAAGCCACTGGAACGCTTCTCATGGTTTCTGAGGCCATCTCTATCCTCAACATAATCGGCTGTCCTCTCCTCTTGACCAGTATGTGCGTGGAGCGCTACTTGGCCGCAGCACATGCAGTCCTCTACATGAAGCTCGGGAGTAAATGGGAGTATCGTGTTTTCTGCTCGGCTGTAATCTGGATCTTAACTTTGGGCATTGCACTGATTACCTACCAAGAAAGGCTCCCTAAAATAGCTCTGTACTTGTCAATCATCCTTGATGTTTTCTTACTGATAATGCTTGGATGTCTAATGGGCATTGTGTGTGCACTCTCCAAAAAAGGTCCAGGTGAAGAAGGGCAAACTGGTGGAAAAGGTGGCTCACCCGTAAAAAACAGAGCACTTAAGAACACCTTGTTGATTCTAATCCCAACGGTTGTAATCTACGCACCTCTCCTGGCTATAGCCCCTTATGTGCTCACACTTGATGATGTAGATAAAGAAATTAGTGACACACACTGTTTGTTCTTGAATCTGTTGAATGCCTTTCCCAGTCTCGGGGCCTGTATCGGGCCTGTGTTTTTTATGTCCCGTGCAAAACAACTACCCTGCTGGAAGAAGATTGCTGAAAAAGAACAAACAACCACTCAGGAGCAACAGCATCCCAAGTGAAGTTTCTTTCATGACATTCATCTGATATATGACATGAAGACATAAAAAATAATGAATCTTGTGGCTTTTAGTTTTTACTGATATAAAAATGTATAAACATGATTACGTAAATATTCTGAATATTGTTACTTCGTGACAATAAAAATCTTATTGTCCTTTTGTTTTTTCAGACAAAAAACCTTTTTGTAATTAATTAGTGTAGGCTTCCTTTTTCCCTTTTTGTATTAAGTTTTTTAGTAAATGCAATTTTATTTTAATCTATAATAATCATATACACTACTTTGGCAAAAAGACATGGCGATTTGAGAGAAAAAAAGCAAATAAAGAAGTTATAAGAGCAATTGTTATCCCCTACACCGTGTTTAAAGTTTGTGACCCGCCCATCTTGGGAACATGCATGGGTATCAAAATTATCCCAGAACTTTCCAGTGGTAAATATGCCTTGAGAGGGCTTTCATGTCCAATTTTTAACTGACTCGTATTTACGATAATTCTGATAGCACATGAAGGCAGCATTGGATCCGTGCATTAGGTCTTAAAGTGACAGCAGCCTAATATTCCTGTGCTGTGCTGTCTGTCATTAATATTAATCAAACAACAAAAGACAAAAAGAAAATCACTCACTGATCTTGACTTAATAACTTTTGAAGCTTTAACAAGGATTAATCTTTAATTTGATATTCTGTGAAGACTGTTACTTTGCATTTGATTATTGTATATGAATAATATTAGAACTAATGAACTGTTAGACCTGAAAATCTTAAAGCCCTGTTTATTTTATTTGTTTCATCTTTGTATATTGTATTTATTTGTGCTTTTGTCATTTGCTTATGTGTTCTTATTTTATTATTTAGCCTACTGTTTACTTGTTTTTAATGTTTGAACTAGTTAGTATTTTTTGCTGTGGTATCGAAATTGGGATTGGGATTTTTTTTAACAGAAATCTAAAATGTTGGTGTCTTATTTTGTAGAAAAATAATTATAAGTATGCTTAATGTGCAAAAATAAAAATCACCCAACTATTGTAACAAGACTTTAAAAATGTAAACATTATATTTTGATTTTGCAGGAAATGTAACTGGTGATATATTTGAACACTCTTGCTACATTGAGCATTTTTTAAAACGATCACGTCACAAAAAATTATTTGAATAATGTGAAAGGAAAAAAATGTATGTGCAGAAACCCTTGATATATGTAATATTTAGCATATGACATTTAATATTTAGGTTTTCATATTTATAAATGTTAATTTATTGTGCGTATTAGTTTAATCATTTGAAGCATATTGAATATTCATTTGAATAAATGAACATTTATTCTGGAATGTTGGTCAAATACAGGCTATTTTCGCTGTGTAGGCCTATAAAGTATGATGATAGCCTATAGCCTACATTATAGTACACAGAGAAAATAGCCTGTATTTGACCAAAATTCCGGAATAGTCAGCAGCAAGCTGACTTAGCGTGGTGAATGTTTAAATCGCTGTCAATGGGACGCTAAATATAATTTGGGCTTTAATAAGATTTTCCAAATTAATAGGGAAGAATAAACCTGGTGTCCTCCATGGTTCCTGTTATTTTTCTTACAACAAAGCATGCGACAATCTCAATTTAAGAAGTGGGAAGTGGGGCATTTCTGAGGGCAGCATCATAAGACAAAGTGACAATACCAGCATTTTCACATTCACAAGCTATTGGAAATTCCCTTCTTCCCACTTCTGAAATCATGAGCTCGCATTTGCTTGTTGTCAGAAAGAACAAGAACCGTGGAGGATAGGCCTACGTGCTCTAAAATTATTCTTGCAGTCACCTCTTATTATTTTCGTTAGTTTTAAGGATTTACAAATTACCAACTCTGGGGTTCTTTCTTGTAGGTTCAATATGGTTTAAACCTTAAAATAAAAATATGGAAATTTTTACAAATATTAACACATTTTACAGCTTTCTTAATTTTCAAACTCGAACTTCTACCTTTAAAATCAAAACAGGGCTCATTTCTCCATAGCCTATATATATTTATGCTAAATTTAGCTCGAATTTATAATATTCAAGACATGTACGAACAAAAAATTTTCAAAACACTTTCAACTGTTTTGAAATTTTTTTGATGTGATCCCTTATAAGGATAAATCTGGGGACAACTTCACGAAAATGAAAGCAGCATAAGGTCCGTACGTGACAAGGAAACTGGTGTTGGTGACGTGCGTACGTACTCAACACACTCTGGAGGACAGAAGTTTCCTGGTCAGTTTTGTTTTGTTGTGTATTTTCTGTTAAGATATGATTGAGACCACTTTGCTTTGATATTCATTCGGCAGATGATATGCTGTCCGATAACAGCATTATAGCAAAGTTATGTGCATTTTAGATTCAGATGTATAGGAACTGATCACGTGTTAAGTTTCAGCTGTATCGTGCGGTACCGGAGTAAAGAGTCTTGTTGAATTTACATTATTTGTTTTGATTTGATTAAGTGTTTTACGTATAAGATGTGACAAGCACAAAAAAATCTCTTTATCCAAACAGCAAAAGTCGGTGGTTTACATGATGGAAGGTGATTCACCTTCAATAACACGTAGCGATGAATATCGACTGCTTGAAACATACTGCCAGAAGAGAAAGCCACAGCAACGGGTCTGTATGCTCAGCCTGGGGGCACAAACAGGTCAGACCAGAGAGAAATACTGCACTTGATAACTTTCGTTTCTCTTTCGGAAAGTCACATTAATTGTAATTTGAATGACATTGTCTGAAAAAAAAAAAAAAAAAAAAACAGGTGGCGAGAAATATGAAAATGTGGCTGAAAAACTGACCCGGATTGTAGACAGTGGACTTCTTGTTGACGATGGGATAGAGCCAGATTCTGGTAAAGTGTAGGCTCCTGTTATACACATTCAATTCTTACATCAACATAAAAGTAATCGAAATATAATCCTATTAATTATCTAGACTGTAATTGTTCTATGTCCTTGTTTTTATAAAAGTAAACACAGATGTTATAGAGCAGCTTGTCGACTTACTGAAGAAATCAGGGGATGACTTAAATGAGAAGGTAATCATCATTATCTCTTTATAGTCTGTAGCCTAACTGTAGTTATACAAAATTGTTACGTCCTTAAATGTCCCATTTGCCTTCTCAGATTGAGAAGAACCATGAGCTTTTGGGAAACCTGCAGTGTACTTTCTCTTATGACTTTTTTGAAAAATTGATCTCAGCCTTCATCAAAAGTGTGGTACCAGAATTTCCTCAGAGCAGAAACAAACATGAGCAGATCGCCCTGACCTTTGAGGTGACCAGCAGACTCAGAGCCTTGGACCTTCAGCCCATGAACAAGGTCATGGGATTCGGAGCTCAGTACCTGCAAAAGAACTTCACTCCCTGGGTTAAACAGCACGGTGGTTGGGTGAGAGTTTATGCACCATTTACATTACAAATACTTTGTTGAAATGTATTGTTACAAATAAACAAGTTTACTAGAAATGAATGCCGCTTACTAAATACAATAATTACAAAAACGTGCGATATACTAAATGCATCTTATTCACTATAGGAGAAAGCCTTTGATGACGACGATGAGGTCCATTGACAAGATTGACTGGTTATTAGAATTATGATAAAATATGAATGATTTTTATTTTTTTTAATTTTTATATTTAAATGTGTATATTCTCAGGATTGACTATGTACCTGCTGACTATGTACTTGCAAATTAGTTTACATTTATTGTAAAATAACATTGTGTTAGTGAATTAAATGTGTCCTTAACACATTGCTGCACACTTTTAAAATGCAAACCAAAATATAATGCTAAAATATAATGCTTTATTGATTGAGAAGTTTGCTTTGTTGGGCAACAAATAAAGCAAGCACCACAAACATACAAATACAGTATGGCATTGGAATCAGAACAGTGCTTCGTTATTTTTATTTTTCATTATATGTACATATCAACTTCATTCATTGCTGCCTACAGCAATATGAAGTTTAAAGGGATAGTTCACTTTGAAATTAATTTTTGGTATGTTTTAGCTTACCTCAAGGGCATCAAGGGACATAGGTGTCTTTGCTTCCGCAGTAGTTTCAATTTGATATAGTTTTTGGTCAAACCGTTCGTGTCTATCAGTCATATAATGGAGGTCTATGGGGTCCACCTCAAAGCACATGCACAGAGAAGTCCAAATTAAACATGATTCAATGACTCATAAATGTAAGTGCACATTGATGGCCCAAGACACGAAACGAGCTGTTTTTATATAGATTTTACCTCTTGTAACCACAGCCACGTTCAAGTCATCTGAGGGCGCGGACGCTTTGTGGCTGTGGTTACAAGAGGTAAAAACGATATAAATACTGTTCGTTTTCTCACACAAACCGCTCGTTTCGTGTTTTAGGCCATCAATGTGTACTTACTGTACATTTACGAGTCATTGAATCATGTTTAATTTGGACTTCTCTTTGCATGCTCTTTGAGGTGGACCCCATAGACCTCCATTATATAACTGATAGACACGAACGGTTTGACCTAAAAATATAAAAATTGAAAATACTGCTGAAAAAAAAAAACACCTACATCTTGGATGTACTTGAGGTAAGCTAAAACATATCAAAAATTAATTTCAAATGGAACTATCCCTTTAAATAAAATGGAACTGGGTTATAATTCTGTCTTAAGCACAACATTAGGCACAAAGAGGCAAAGACGAGATAAATATTAAATCTGTTGATTTTCTTTAGTGTCTTCTTAATACATTGTAGCAATGATTTGTTTTGATTGCTATATGATGAATATGGTTGCAATATTTCACACCTATTCCGTTCACTTTAAAATGAACTATTCCTTTCCTTATTCATTAAAAAATTCTGACTTTTACTCACCCTCACGTTCTTCCAAACCTGTATGAATTTCGTTCTTCCGATGAACACAAGGAAAGATATTTTGAAGAATGTCAGCAACCAGACAGTTGATGGACCCCATTGACTTTCATAGAAAAATGGAAGTCAATGGGGTCTATCAACTGTTTGGTTACAAACATTCTTTAAAATATCTCCTTTTGTGGTCAGCAGAAGAAAGAATTGTATACAGGTTTGAAACAACTTGAGGGTGAGTAAATGATGACCGAATTTTCATTTTTAAATGAACTTATTCCTTTAATTTGTGACAAGGCAAGACCAATGGATGTGTAGCCCAGATAAATCAACATCACTGCAAATGTTACAGTATTAATGTAAACTGAATTTAATCATGTAAATCATTTGTATTTGTATAATTCTACAACGAAGCACTGGTGACAATGTTTGTCTAGATACCAAGGTAAGTGTTCATTTTCCCCAAGGCATCACAGACAGTGGTCAGGTCGCTGCGTAGATCTTGAACCACGTTCTCGATGCTCCTGGTGTCCTTCAATAAATCAATGCTCTGGGTGTATGGGTTGTAGTAGACCGAAAAAGGCCTCTTTATTGTTTTAGCAAATTCCCTGTTTAGAAGGAAAAATGTATTAAATTGATATTATATATGACATATGTGTCTCTTTTATACAGATTAAGTCAGAGTTTTAGATTGTTCATGACTGAGTAGACATATATTCTACCTCATTTTCTCTTTTGCCTCTTCAAAACTCTCAGAGACAAAATAAACGTCTTGAAATGTTGTAATGAGGCACTCCTGGTAGCATGTGGTTTTGGGATCAAACATCTTCACTTTTGCTTTTTCAGAAAGCGCATGCTGCATAATCAAAGAGGATTATACATTCAGTTGACTATTAACTTGACATTTAAATACTTGTGGTGTTTATGTACGGTTAATGAAGGGCTTCTTACCCTTAACTCTCCAATAGAAGACAGTAGACCTGCTCCGTATGCCCTTAACTGGCCATCCTGTTTGCACAGCCCAAACTCAATTGTGAAGAAATAGCACTGGGGGGGGGAAGCACAGTGGTTTATTGCATAATAAACATGTCTTGCATATTTCAAAGGTTTGAAAGCAAGGTTATCTACAAGTTCCTTCAGACCCTTATGAGATGTACACTCTCATATTGAGACTTCCAAAAAATGTTATACCCAGATCTGATTGTGTCTCAAAGCCTGCCATACAGAGCCATTGATATGATTTCAATGCAAATGCATGCGACTCGACACCATAGATCAAACTTTACGCCACGAAAAAACTTCGGTGACCTTTTTATTTCCGTATCTAGTTAGGAACCTGCCAGTGAAGTTCCATGTGACATTTAAGAATTCAATAAGCACTTACTGTTGCCAGCTTCTGCACATCCTCATCTGAAGAGCCTAGAGATGCAAGGCCAATCTCCTGAGAAAACTGAGCAAACTTGGGATCAGCCAGGAGTGGTACATGACCCAGAAGTTCATGACAGGTGTCTCTGAGGACATGAAAACAGTTAACAGGTTAGAAGAGATTACGTTTTCTGCACACAAAGTAAAAGTGTGGGGCTTTTGCTCACGGTTCTGGTGTGTAGAGCGGGTCTGTGCTGTGACGTATATACTGAGTGCAGTTAAACACTCGATAAGCCAGGCCGGCCAGGAAGTCTCGTGGTGACAGATATCCAGCCACAGGCCGTACGGTAAACCCTGACCTCTCTGCAAAGGTCACAACCCAAACCACCACATTAAAGAGAGTTGACTTTCTTTGTCATAGAATGAGTGGAATTAATAATGCAAGAAGAAAGCAGTTTTCCTATCACCTCGTAAGAACAGAGACACATCTTCCAGCTGTGGAATGTTGTCCTCTCTGTACCCACAATGCTTTGTGAGAAGAGGGAGGTTTTTCAAGTACTCGCGGCAGGCGTGAGTTGGATAGAGTTTTGTAAGTTCTCTGAAAACGACTCCCCATGTCCTCACTTCCTCTGGTGTGTACTCTATTCGTGGGATAGGCTGGCCACTGTTACACAAAGGACATTCGGATTAATTTTACGTATGAAAAGCGGAAGAAAATTGACTGTCATTTCAGTTAGTCAATTTGTAAGACTATAACTGCAGTTTCATATTTCCATTTATGTAATTGTACACTGCCCGGCTGTTTGGATTTAAATAGGCAAATGCTTCAGAGTCTATGACTGGATATGTTGAACGGTTCTTCTAACCCTAACTGATGGAGTGTGTTGCTTTTCAGGTCATCCTCAAAACGTTTTACCATTCGTTTATAGAGACTGTTATGACTTTTTCCATCTCTTGCTGGTTCCACTCCATCACTCTACAAAATAGAAACCACCTGGAAAACTCAGTCAAAGTTTGTTCCAAAATAATAGGACATCCGGTCAGAGCCCTCCCGATTGTATGTGATCAGCAGATGTTGAGGTTAGCTGGCAGAATTTTACAGGACCCATTACACGCTATGTTCCCTGCATTTGAGTGGCTTCCCTCTGGACGCCGGCTACGCTGTCCAAACTGCAGAACTCAGAGGAGAAGGGCAACCTTTGTACCTAAGGCTGTCCAGCTTCTAAACTCCCAACCATCTTTGAAATCTTTCTTACCCTGATGACTTTTTACTTCTTGCACACTTTTGAAGTGATTTATGGACACCTGCAAGATTGGACTATGTTGTCTATGGACTGATCGGACTATCTCTATGTTGCTAATGCTGATATATATCTGCCCATCTGCTCACTTATTTATCTATTTTTACCTTTATTATTATTATTATTATTATTTAAAAGGTTACTTTTATCTTTATTTTGAAATATTACTTGTACTAATCCACGGGCCTTGCAATTGCCCCATGGGGATAAATAAAGTTTTTTGAAATTGAAATTTTCTTAAACAAGCATGTAGGAAAACACATAATGGCCATAAACCAGGATGACAGTGTCAAGATTGAAGGTACCTCTGAGTCCAGATCAAAATCTTGACCAAAAACTGAGGAAAATAAATGTTGTGATGTTATTGGTCAAGATCTTATATTGACAATGGAAGAATCAAGCACTCTGTAAATGTAAAGTCGACTCCAGCACATCCCAAAGACTTTCAATGAATTTAAAGCTACACTGTGTGATTTTTACCCCCATCTAGCGGTGAAAAGGTATATGACCATCCAGTGAATATTAGTTTCTGTTCCTCTCAATTCCGATTTTGGTGGTCAATGTAGTCCAAGATTAACATGGATTCCAGTTCGACCTCGTCCATGAGTGTTAACTCAAACGTAAACGCGAAAGGCGAAGCTTGAATTAACGGGTATGTCCCTCTTTGGCTAATGTACTTTCAAGATGGAGGGGCAACATGGCGACCGACATTAGAACCCCTTACCCGTATGTATTTTCAATGGCATATTATACACTTACGAGAATACTTTATTACTTGAACGAAGTAAATATACATTAATGAGCACATATATTTTTGAAAGAACTAAGTGTTTTTAGCTAAGAAGAATAAACTAAAAGAGTTACACAGTGTAGCTTTAAGGTCTGGACTTCAATTCATGTGTGAAAATGATTCTTTATGCTCCCCCTCCCAACCATTTTTTTCACAACTTGAGCCTGATGAATCTTGGTTTTGTCACCCTGGAATATGGCCATGCTGTGTCTTCCTAAGAAATAAAAAGCTACACACTCCACCAATTAGTGTTAGAAGAATTGTTACCAAACTAATGCCATGCAAAAAATATAATAATCATTGCAATAATGATATAATCATAGACTTTTAAGCTTTGCCTATTAAATTTTATATATATATATATATATATATATATATATATATATATATAAATGTCGGGACAGTGTATTATGCATCTATTTTTGGTGTAGTAAGGGCCATGCTCTAATAATTGAGCTACAAGAACCCACTAGCAAAATCAACAACAAAAGAATATAAACTATTATAATCTATACTAACAATTTATAGTTCATTGCAACCTCCACAAAGTACTTCCTCCTCTGTCGATACACCTTGTCTTTGAATCCCTGCAATAGAGAACAGAGAATAACTTTACAATAAGGTTCCATTTATTAACATGAAATGGAAGTTGTGATAGTCTTTTCTTCCCATTTGTGATGTATATCCAAGTGAAACTGCTTCTTAAACAAAACAAAAAAATTAGGGCTGGATTTGATTTTGTCCATTGGACTTGAGAGCAACAGATTATCCCGCCCTAACGTGTGACGAAAAACGTGTCATGGGATTATTCATGTCTATTATTCATTGTTAACCCATGATAATCAACTTTAAATAATAATGTATCTGTTCTGTGATGCGCGTTCGTGACTCTCTTGTTCGAACTCGTTCATCAAAATGAACGAATCTTTTTTCAAATCTTTTGGTTCATTCAACAAACGAAATGAATGAATTGACTCGGAAAAGATTTGTTCATTTTGATGAACGAGTTCGAACAGGAGAGTCACGAACGTGCATCACAGAACAGAGCAAGGCGAGAATTGGAGCTTATAAAACTTAAAATTTTTATTATTTTTTGTTTTAAATGACCGATCGTTTCTCTTGATAAGACCCTTATTCATCGTTTGGAATCGTTTAAAGCCCTTTGAACAGTTTGCAGTTAGCACTGAAACTGTCTTTTGGACCTTGAACCGTTTGGTGCCCAATAAAGTGCATTATATGGAGAAAAATCCTGGAATGTTTTCATCAAAAACCTTAATTTCTTTTCGACTGAAGAAAGAAAGACATGGACATCTTGGATGACATGGGGGTGAGTAAATTATCAGCAAATGTTTTTTTTTTAAAGTGAACTACTTTAACAGATTTACTTACCGGATGGTCAGCATCCAGTTCTGAGCCATACATTAACACTCTATGTGAACATTGGTCCAGCTCTGAGATCTTTTGGGGAAACCATGGTATTCCTTCCCCATCTGCCAATCCTCCCAAAACACACACACAGTCCAAACAGTCTGTAATAAAGAGACAGATGAATCAGTAACAATATCACAGTCATTACACTGGCAATTCTTTCACAGAGAACTTACCAGTCTCCGCAGACCACACTTGTTGGGGTGTGTTATACGAGACAATGTTGACGTGGTCTTTCAGGTGCTGCACCAGCTCATTGAACTCTTTTTTTGAGCAGTTGCACTCTGCATATATCTCCACCTCATTGGGGACTCTCTTGGATCTGCGAGACTCAATATGGGCCAAATTCACTTGTTTCTCCTTTTAAACATACAGTAAACAGAACAGCAGGATGTCACTTTGGTTTCATCTTCACTGTCGTAATCAAAACATCCCTTATTAAAGTGTACTATTAATAAACCCCACCAAAGGATAAGGTGTTCACTAACCTGGAAGAGTCTTAGCGCTTTCACCAGGCAGCCCACTTCATTCTTCAGAGAGAAAATCACTGCTAATTTCCCAAGGTCATAGGTGGATTTCTGTTCCTCTTTGTCAGGTCTTTCATCTATCCGATTAAAGGATGTCCTGCGGAGCTGCTTGGAGGTGTTCAGTAAATATAAAAACTCTTAAGATGCAGAAATGGGTTGAGATAATAAGTAATTTAAGTAGTTTAAATGACAAGAGTGGTAATTAACAAACTCAAAAGAAGAATTTACACTTCCATTTTTTTTTGTAATGTTATGAATTTTGTAAGAAAACATTGCCTCTACATCCAGAATAACCAACAGACACTAAAGTTTTCCAGTGCAAATCAATGATTAATGCAAGTAACTAGTTAAAAAACAAACAAAGCAATTTAATATTTATTTGAAAGAAAAAAAAAACATTTCAAATGTATATTGAAATCACGGTTCATTATAAACAAATAGTATGGCAATTTGACTATATAAAATGTGGTGCCCAAAATAGGGTCAATCAAACTGTTCAGTACTCACCATTGAGGTTGCAAGATGTTGTTGGTCATACATTGCTGAATCCAAAGATAGTCCTCGCCGAGCCCAGTATTTGCTGGAGAACATCATCATAGCAGGTTGCATCTTCGGAATTACATCTTGACCTCTCTTCCTAAGCAGCCCAATTGGTGATTTAGGGGCTGTCTGCGGCCCCTTCGCATTGGCTTGTAGTTCAGAGGACATGGTTAGTGTTTCTTGAGAAGTCTTCTTTCCCTGCATTTCCTATGGCAAAGGTACTTTTGTCTCAGACGATTTTTCTTCAAGCTGTTCCTTGGAGATCACAAGGAGCACTTTGCATGTGCCACACACTACCTGACACTCCTCCCCCGTCAGTATCAGAGCTGGGATTATATACTGTGACGAATGACGTTGAGAAGGGCCACTCTCCAACACAGGGTAGGCTATCACTCATATTGGCTTTTGAGGGGATGGCTCTTCCATTAGGAAATGTCAGCTCGTCCAAGACCTGATTGAAGTGGATAAGCTCATCTCGCCCTCTAGGAGAAATGAATCTAGAGCAAAGTCATCAAGATTTCAAGATTCACAGAAATGTGGCTTCATTTTACAGATGTGAAGGAAAAGAGGGGGACATCACCCACCATTTTTGTTAGATATAAATGCCTTTGTGCAGTGTGTATCCTTCAGAGGTAGGATTTAGAAACGTTCGACATAGAAAACAAGGAAAATAAGAGCTTTAGTGAGATTAGAGCATTCGTTTCCATAAAGTATGAACTTAAATGTCAGTAATATTTATGGAAACGTCACCTCCTTTGAGGTCAGATGCATATTGTTTATGGTTCTGGCAAATAAGTACGTTTGTCAGTGCACAAGATGCTGCCGTTTTTTTTTTTAATGAAAGAGAGCTAGAAGAGAGATAACATTACAGCGGTGAGCAGTGAGCTATCAGCTTCCTCTGAGGCAATTTCCTGTGGAACAGGAAATGAAAGAGATGGAAGTTGATTCGGTGTGTCTTTGTTGTGGGCTGTGGTTATGAGTGGATAAAATAAATTTCATCATCAATCAATATTTTCACAGACTGTCCATCTTTTCCGCAAATGTCATAGCAGAACCTCTGAACCAAGACTACTGACTCTGAATAATCTAAAGCCACAGTTGGAACTGTTGCCTTTAGTCAAATGTTCCTTATTTACAATTACGAAGACCTTTGCAAATTGTATAAGGTGACTACCTAATTACAAAGTACTCTTAACTAATTAAATCTCAAGTTATGTAACACGTTAACTAATGTTATATTACATAACCCAAAATGTCTCTCTTCATTGGACAAGGACATGGGCAACAGCAGTGTATGTTAAATTTTGGGTTAAGTGTTATTTAAAAAGATTGAGTTCCACTGCTGGTAAAAGGAAACAAAAACTAACCAGTCAACAAGACTAATGGAAGACAGATTTTAATTTGAATCTGAATTATTTAGGAAAAGGGCAAACTGATAAGAACAAAAAATATATATAATATTCAACAATGGATACCCCACCTCTGAAACATTATGAAAAGTCTCTCTATACACTGAGAAGGAATGATTATTTCAATGAAAGACATTATGGTACAAGATTTTACAAAAATAATGCTTTAGGATCCTTTTGGATCCTAGTTTTACATTCATATATGTTCTCTGCGATTTTTTCTTTTCTTTTACAATGTGGCATTTGGTAGCAAATATCTACATGAAACCCAACACTGTTCATCTTGCTGGAATACAGGGGATATAAAATCTGTACTATACATCATGTAGTGCTGTACACTAGGAAATGAAGGCTACTTTGCAGCCGTTGTGTGTTGCTTCTTTTAAATGGCTGTGGCCGTTGGAGACGACGTGATCTTGTCTGTGTGAGGATCTTGGTGGGGTTTGAGGTGACTCAAGTATTCCATATTCACTGGTTTCTAATGCTGCAGAGGGTTTAGTGACTGTGTTGAGGCCCAGAATCTCACTCACTGAATGGGGCAAGTCCTTAGAGGGAAAAATAAGAGAATCAAAACTTGTATTACCGGAACAAAATAATCGTTTTCTAGAGATTTTGGGTCCCACTTTATATTAAGTGGCTTTAAGTACTGTGTACTTACATAGGAAAATAAGTACAATGTACTTATTGTGTTCAGGTTGTATTGTAAAACACTTTTGCTGCTATTGAGGTGTGATATGGGTAAGGTTAGGGACAGGTGTGGTGGTATGGGTAGGTATCAGGGTGGGTTAAGGTGTAAGGGAAGGGTCAACTGTGTAATTACAAATGTAATTACATCAATTAATTACAGTTGTAATTACATGCAGGTATTTTCAAAATATAAGTACAATGTAAAAACATGTATGTACACAATACGTCCAATGTATCAAAGTAGTAACTTCAATGTAAGTACATAGTACTTAAAGCCACTTAATATAAAGTGGGACCAGATTGGGTCTTTTGTTCAAATACCTCACTATCTGCAATCATGCATGTGACATACCTTACAATTCTTTATCTGCATACAGATAGATTCAGATTTGATAAGGATTTCTTCGATGTCTAGTTTCATGGAGAGTTCATTTATATGCTGTAAAGAAAACATATCAATAAGTATATAACTATTTTTCTCACAATCTAATTTGTGTATGTTGCAAGATGTAGATGCATATACTACTATTCAAAAATTAAAGGTGCTGAAGAAAAAATTCTAATTATTATTTAAAAAAAAAATAGTGGAAACCATGATCTATTCAGGATTTTTTGATGAACAGAAAGTTTTAAAAAAATTATAGCATGTATTAAAAACTATTTGTGTATTGTCACTTTTGAACAATTTAATGCATCCTTGCTGAATTAAAGTATTAATTGTCCAAGAAATAAATCTTACTGACCCTAAACCTCAGAATGATGTATTTAAGGCTTACCTTCAGGATTTCATTGAATCCATATTTTCTGTCCATTATTTTTTGTTTCTCAGAGTCTAAAATGGCACAGCACACCAGAAGGTGAAAGTTTTGGCAAGGCAGTCTGGTCCACATAACCTGAATGGGAAAATATAAATTGAAGAAATTATTAAATCAAATGCCAATATAACACAAGTATAATCAAAATTATACCGGACAGTAGCTGCAGTGTCCTGAGAAACAAAGGAATGGACTGATGGTTATTATTACACACCTCCCAAAGGCGAAGGACGTCCTGAAAATGTAGCTCTCTCTTGAATCGGATCAATAACCAGCGAAAACAGAAATATAAGTACCCAGAATCCTGTGCCTCTGTGAAAACACATAAATACAGAAGTAAACACAATGCCTACTGATGGTCAACATTAATGAAAAAGACTAGTCTTCCTCTGGGTATCTTACCAAGGTAGTTCCAGAAGGCCAGATCTAGCAGACGAAGCAAAGTACTGAGCTGAATTAGTTGGGTCTTCATCCCTTGCATCTGCTCTTCAAAGTTTTCATGCTGCCACAGACATTAGTGACAATTAAAGAGATCCTATTATGCTTTTTATCATTTTCAACTTCCTTTAGTGTGTAATGTCACTGTTTGAGCATGAATAAGGTCTGCAAAGTTACAAAGTCCACACCAAAAGGGAATTATTATCTATATCAGTGCGCACTGTTTTTGAACTCCCTGAAACGCTTCAATTGTAGTCTTGAGTTTTCTTGCAGGAATGAAGAGGTCACAATTTCGCTCATTTAAATAACTCACAGGCAAGGCATACACACACAAAAAACAAGGCCTGGTTGATTTTCATTAGTGTGTTTAAACTTGCGGTTGTGGAAATGGGCGTGACATTTCTGCAACAAGCTCGAATCGGTTGACCAATTACAACACACTGGTCCAGCCGACCAATCCTTTTTTTTCAAAAGGAGGGACTTCATAGAGACGGGAACTAAACAGGTGTTCTCGAAAGCATTGTTAGCCAACTATGGTCGCAAGTGCTTTCATTACCAACATGCTTCAACGATAAAAATACAAACAAAAACAGTCATGGTTTCTAAGTGAATATATAGTATAGTGTAATTTGTTCCTGTGATCAAAGCTGAACTTTCAGCATCATTACTCCAATCCTCCAGTGTCACATGATCCTTCAGAAATCATTCTAATATGATGATTTGATGCTCAAGAAACATTTATGATTATTATTAATGTTGAAATCTGTTATTTTTACATTTTTATTTCAGGATTCTATGATGAATAGAAAGTTCAAAAGACCAGCATTTATCTGAAATAGAACGCTTTTGTAACACTTACCCTGTCAGTAATAATTTTTGGGGTCAGTAATATTTTTTATTTTATTTTAAAATAAAATAAAAAAAATACTTTTATTCCTCAATGATGAGTTAAATTAATCAAAAGTTACAGTAAAGACATTTATAATGTTAGAAATATTCTATTTTAAATAAATGCTTTTCTTTCGAAATTTCTATTCATCAAAGAATTAAAAAAAATTGCACACAACTGTTTTCAACATTGAAAATAATAATGCATTTTTTTAGCATAAAATCAGCATATTAGAATAATTTCTGAAGGATCATGTGACACTGGAGACTGTAATAATGATGCTGAAAATTCAACTTTCATCAGAGGAATAAAATACATTTGAAAATATATTAAAACAGTCATTTTAAATTGCCATAATATTTCACAATATCACTGTTTTGGTTTTGTTTCGATCAAATAAATGCAGCCATGGTGAGCAGAAGAGACTTCTTTTAAAAAAATTACAAATCTTACCCATCTAAAACTTTTGACCAGTAGTGTATTTATCACATTTTATTCTATATATTTTGACGCATTAACAATCGACAGCATTTTTGAACAGTGCGCAAGAGCCTAAATGCGCAAGGCAACCCTTGACGTATGAGGAAGTCCGTGATGAATCAAACATCAAATTAAGTAATATAGTCAGCAGCATCTCGGAGATCTCGAATAAGTTATTACTCCTCCACGTGCGTGTGACTTCATTAACGGCAGTCCTATATTGTTGAACCAATGTGGTTTAAATGACAGAGGTGCGACCATGTTACTACGGTTTTGGGAAACAATGGTGAATATGTGTATACCGACGGTGCCTTATACTGCGGTAGTTATTCAGCATTGTACGGGAAACACACCCCAGAGCGTTCCTGACAGACTGGAAAGAGAGGTGCTGCAACAATGCAAAATATGTGCGAAAATAATGTATTTTTTGAACATTCAAGCATGAAAATCTATTCTAATAAACCCCCAAAACAAAATCAAAACAGGACCCCTCTAAAAAAAACCTCTCTCCCTATAATGACTTAATATGCAGAGACAACTAGAAGTAAACCATTTGTTGGTTGACTAATTTAGTCCATTTAAAATGCTTGCCCAAAACAGCGATAGCGTGAGGACAGAATCATGGTTTATTGATGCAGGCAAATCTTCTCACAAACAGCAAACCCAAGAGTGCTAAAGAGAGATGTGCTGAAACAAACGTATTGTATTACCATTTCATCCATGAAGGAAACAAAGCACCAGAAGGCATCTACTTCATTCTCCATTACAAAAAGGACAGGAGAGAGCAGGTCACTCATACCCTGCACGTACCCTGCACAGGAACAGGAAACCGGATAAATACAGGTCAAGTAATGTAAGCAATCGTAAAGCACTTAAGGTAATCCATAATCTAAATAAATGAATGTGCAATTAAATCACATTGATTTAAGTGAAAACAAGGGATCAGCATGGGAGTCAGTAGTATACTGTACATATCAGTAGTTGATATTTTAATTCAGAGAAGTTGCACTGAACAATAATTGAAACACATGTAATCACTTACCTAAGTCAAAGTCGTACATGCAGTATGTCATCAGGATGTCATGTAGTAAAATCAAGCCAGGGTTGTCCAGGCCTTCATAAAACTTGTTATTGCGGTCGGTTCGGTTCACATCTTTTTCTAAAAGAGATTTAACAACCACAAACTGAGCTTCACCCAGGTAGAGAAAAGGTGCATGGGAATATTTTTAAAACAACTAAAGAATAAAACTTGCAATGTAATTAAAGACATACCAATCAGGCTCCTGTAATCTCGTAACCTTGAGTTTCTCCTTTCCTGCTCCTCACTTACTGACTTCCACTGGAGCTTCATTCTGAAGTATTCATCACTGTTGAGAGAACACACGATCTTACGTATGCGTCTTCTAACGAAAGAGAGCTTTAAACAAATGATGTCGATTCTCTGAGGGAAACATGCGTACGTTTTACTCTTTAGCAGGAGCTTCCTTTCTTCATGAGTGCTGTTCCACGGAAAATAGCCAAGCAAAAACTTCCAAGCCTCTTTCCTTACTGCGTGACAAAGGCCCTGGTGAGATAAAAACATTTATAAACATGTCTGGCCTAAGTGGAAGGAGTTGGACAAGAGGTCACACACATCTCAGACTCAACTCATTGTCAATCAAGTTGAAATTGAACAGAAATTTGTGTTGCGTTTAACTTTGCATTTAGCTAATGTGGAGGGTATGCCAAAAGGAAATCCACTCAAACAGATCAGATTGAGATGTTGGAATGCTGGTTATGTATAATATAAACAGAAAGATCTTTTTGAATGAAATTAATACTTTTATTTAGCAAGCCAGCATCAAATTGATCAAATGTGAAAGACTTACATATTTTACATAAATGCTGTTTTGCTCTTTTGAACTTCCAAATTATCATGAAACAAATGCAATACAATATTTTTGTTTTCGACACTGATAATGCAAGAACTATTTCTTGAGCACCAAATCAGCAGTTTAGAATGATTTCTGAAATATCACTTGATGCTGAAGACTAGGGTAAATTCGGCTTTGCCATCACAGGAAAAAAAAAAAATCACATTTTTAAAATCAAAATTATTTTGACTGTTTTTACTGTATTTTCTATCAAATAAATGCTGCCTTGGTTTCAAATTTAAAAAAAAAAAATCAAACACTCTCGAAGTTTGCGTGACTTCCTTTATGATGCAGAACAAAACCAAATGGGTATAACTTCAGTAAGTCGTGACCTAAATGTTTGCAATCCACCACAAAGGTTACAGAGAGGCCACGGTGATAAAACCACAAGCAAAGAAACAACTGCTGAAGACATAATCGCCAGACATAGGATATCCTTTGGGTGAGTTACAGTAAGATATTCAAAGCAATATCTTACCCCTTTAAATATTACATCCTTTATGTGAGGTACATTGGTCATTCTTCCCTCTGAGTCCTGGTACTTTTCCCATTCTTCCATTGTTACCGGGCCCTTCCTTTGCACCTCTGGCCTCGGCCCCAGATCAAGCTGAAACGAACACACACACACAAATCAAATCAATTTTCCATAACAATACTTTTACACAGGATACCTCATGTGGGCTGTCTTTGTCCAGTCTCAACTAAGTGAAAGTTAAGGCTGGAATTAGATCTGCACTCACTCTGGTGATGACTTCAAATCCAGGCTCTTCCTGCTGGTTAATCTCTAGTCCGGGAATGAGTTCTCCCAACAGATCCGCCACCTCCTCAGCAGGCCGCTGCTGACACTCTAATTCAGGCGCCCGAAATGCGTCAAAGAGGTAGTTAGTGACTTTGGAGAAGCCACCCAGCGTTGTTGTATAAGGATCTTTCTTGAATTTCTGTTTGATAGTGAAAATATTGTAAAAGACAACTTTTAAATAATCCATCACATTCATTTTTATATCAATGATCAATTCATGGATGACTACTACTACGATTCACAGGATAAACCACATACCTGAACAAAGTTAAAGTTTGTATCATCCAGAAGATTCTCAAAGGATTGCGAGAAGGCTTTGTTATAAGAGCTGACAATCAAGATACTTTCATCATCGGGACACCTTCGAAAGAAAGAGACAGTGATAATAAGATTCATTGTATTGTCTTAATAAAGTAATATCATTTATAATTTTGTTTTAATGTGCAAACAAAGATTGTGACATAAAACAAACATACATCCATACAGCCTACTTATTAACAGTCTATTCTGATAACTCCTGTATGTATATACATTTATGTGTGTGTGTCTGGAAGCATTTAAACAAAGGAACATCTAGAAATGATAGTAAAAACAAATAATAATGAAAATAATACATTTTAAGAGTCCACATAAGTGCTCGACTTGTAAACATATGACATCACTGGCCATATCGCTCTGTGGTTTGAATGACGACAGAAGCTGAGCCAACAAAGCCCAGCCTACGTTTCATTATGGAGACTAAGATAAGAACTTTAATAACAGCTATCTTTTCCTCAGCAGGGCTGAATTCAGCATGCTTACGGGCGGATTTAATCTGGTGTGATATTTAACGCAGGGGAAAGGAGTGTCTTCCTGTCCCTTTCATAAAGCCTTAACTCTAAACGAACAGCTGCTGTTCGACCTTACACGAATCACGCTCACGGCCTCTTGCCACAGAACACATGCGAGACTTCCTCAAAGGTGCCGAGATATTCAATCTCGTTTGCATGCAGATTGGGTTACATTTTGATGACTACAGTTTTAAAGGAGGAAGTGTTTGGACGAATAATTCTGATTGTGAAATGCCAGTGGTATTTAGTGACTTAAAAGTTCAGGGCTCACTTTTAAGTTAAGAACAAGAAGAATGAAAATATTAAGCCATAATCATTCAGAGGAAGACATCTGACGCTACACAGTTACGTAAAAGCCGACATGCTAATTTATGCTCTCAGAAACAAAGGAAGGCATAAGCTGCAGTAGCCTGGCTAACGTCAGACCACGTCTCATTGAGACTGAGACGTGTTCTGGGAACCACATGTCCATTTCTCGTATTTGAGGTGTGGTTTACGAATGTCCAGAGCTGTTTATTGCGTGCCAAGAATGTCTATCAAATGCGCCTGTATGTCGTAGCTCATAGCCAATCGTTTCAATTATACCAGATCACGTATGTAGAGCGACAGAAATTAGACGATGAATCAGAGATTTGAGTGTACATGCGTCTGCTGCCATGTCTGATTCATAGGTATAAACAAACTGCTAAGGTGTGCCGCATAGACGTCGTCATCATCTTGCTGACTCTTCCCTGGTCTGTGATTGGTCCCCTCGCTGAGGCGAAAATCTGGTCCATGGTATCCAGACTGCCTAGCAGCATGAATAAAATGGTGCGACGCAAAGGCAGCATGGGCAAAGCCAGACTAAAGCTGCAGCCAAATTACTGGGTACTTGTGCACTATTCTATGCCATTTTTAGGATAAATTAGGGATGCGCCAATAAATACCTATTTTAACAAACAACTATTGGCCGATTCCGATACCGATATTTGTCACTTGCTCTCTAATTTGAACTTTAGTCATTAAAATAATTAGTATTTTTGGTCATATTAAATTAGCAAAGTTCAAAAACACAGGCACGTTTTAACTAGTGCAATCAATCGCATCTAACATAAAAGTTTGTGTTTACATAATATGCGTGTATACATAGATATTATACATTTTTTATTTATCATGTATATGTCTGTGTGTTCATGTGTATGTACACACACACACACACACACACACACACACACATTTTTTTGGTGTGTACAAATATATGGGTATACCTAGCATTGACCTACAGTGTACACACATATATACAATATATATTAATCTTATACACACATACACATAAATATATTAGGGCTGTGAAACGATTAATCGCGATTAATCGCATCCAAAATAAAAGTTTGTTTACATAATATGTGTGTGTAATGTGTATAATTATTTTGTATTTATAAATACACACATATGCATGTATAGATTTAAGAAAAATGTGTTATTAATATATTAAAAATATTTATATTTATGTATAATATTAATTTTGTATAAATATATATAAAATATATACATGCAAGTATTTCTTAAATATATACATGCATGTGTGTGTATTTATATATACAAAATAATTCTACACACTGCACACACATATATTATGTAAACACAAACTTTTATTTTGGATGTGATTAATCACGATTAATCATTTCACAGCCCATATATATATGAAGAGTTCAGATGCAAAAGCCTCTAAGTGCCATTTGAAATTTTCTTCTAGAATGATCATTTTTATCAAGCTTGTATATTTAAGTTCAGTAATTTCACTTAAATGGCAATGATAATTACCTATTAATTGTTATTTAAGTGAAATGACTGAACTTAAATATACAAGTTTGATAAAAATCATTATTAAAGAAGAAAATTTCAAATGGCATTTAGAGGCTTTTGCATCTGAACTCTTCATATATATATATATATATATATATATATATAGTAAGCCAAATTTTATGTTAGATGTGATTAATCGATTTGACAGCACTAGTTATAACTGATTTCAATTTATTAAAAATATATAATAAACATATATATAAAATAATTATATACTATACATAAAATATTTTTAATTAATCAAATTTATATTATACTTATTAAAATATAACATTTTTAATATATTTTATCACATTTTCAGCTGTAATAAGAGCGTATTAGTATCTGTTTAACAGATTTTAACATTAATTTATCAATTAATTTAACATTAATTATTTAACAATAATTTTAACATCACAAAAATCAAGGTTAAAATCATTCCATGGAACTTACCTCACAAGAAAATACATGCAGAAAAAATTATTAAATAAGACTGCAGGTTCTGTGCACAGCTTATATAATGTATTCAAAACCATTTATAAAAAAATTGTAACTCATGTCTACACTCTACTGGTCTAATGCTGTAATTAAAAAGAGCATACAAAATCATTTAGATCTTGCGCAAACAGAATAATATTACAGTAAGATATTGCACAACATTTGTTAACAGCTGAGCCAAAGATCTGGCTTGATCCATTGAAATAAAATGAACCCATACTGCACTCACTCGTTGATCTGAACTGATTTCCTCAGGCAATCCAGGAACGCTCTGCTCCCTCCCTGGTGGAAATGAATAGCTGGCAGTGCTGTGCCATCCTTCAACCGGAAAATAATGTATGACCAGCCCTCACATTTGACTGTGATAGACCTGAGGTCACACACATTAAAAGAGAAGGCCCACTTGTTCCGGTCATTTGCGTGGTTTGATCCATCTGTGACAATGTGACAATAAATAATACGCTTGGTTACCGTTACACATTTCCATCTGGTTTTGGAAAGAAAGGGCCATAGGCAAAATTCACTGGTTGTTATCTTACTGACATTTTCTTTTAGGTACTGGGTAAAATGAACAGCGAAAGCAATTTGATATAAAAGAGGTTTTTCAGCCACATTTGACTTAATTGTTTTACCATCTCCATGTGAGTGGGCTTTTCTCCGGTATGAGACAGCATTGATCATATCCCACTCGGTTTCGTAGCTCAGCTGATGGTCGAGAGGACGATGAGGGTTGTCTTCTGAACTCTGAGTCCATTCCACCACTGAGCTGGAGTCCTTCACACAATCAAACATTCAAGTTATCCTTCCTAACTCAGAAAACTATTCAGAATCTTGAATATACTAGTATAGATTACATAACAAAAGTCTGAGGCATTTTAACATATATATGCAAACTCTCACAGATGAAACGGGTGACAAACCTTGCAGGCACACAGTATGTTTGAGGGATCTGTATCCTCCAGGGGTTTATATTCCACAAGGGTTTCACCATCCTACAGTTAAAGAGAGATTGTTAGATGGCTGTCATTTTTTACAGACATTTCAAAAGCAGGTACTTCTCAGATATATCATTGAAATGTATGAAATACAATGTTGTTCGAAAGAAATTCATATTTTTATTCTGCAAGGATTCACTAAATTAAACAAAAGTGACAGTTATGTATAAAGTTATAAAATATTTCTATTTTTAAATAAATGCTGTTCTTTTGAACTTCACATTTCAAAAAAATCCTGTATCACGTTCCCCCCCCCCCCCCAAACAGTGTTCAAAATCAAATCAGCATATTAGATGGAATGGAATGTGGATGTATAACATCTATATGTATATAACATTAATGTATGGAATATGTATAACATAAATGTATGGAATGTGGTATAACATCTTATGTATGTCACGTGGACCCAGTTCAGGTAAAACTTAAAGGAATCATAACAATCCTGAAAAACACACTCGTTTAATAAATAATATTATCACTGACAACCACCATACCTTATCAACAATCCTGAGGAACCCCGATATTAAATCCTGATCCTCAGATTCATCTTGAGATGAGTGAATGAAGACTCCCTCATGTTCAAACACCACCTACAAACACAAAGAAACATGCATTGGCAAAACGTTACAGCCAAACACATTCTCTTTAAAAATAGGCCATTAAAAACTAAAATTTCAGTACTCTACTCCGTGCCTTTAAATGTCTAAGCCTGAGGCCTGAACTGACAGCTCCTGACAAACTGACATCAACAATGTTCTTGAAGACTCCCCAACAAAAAAATGCCATTGATCATTGTAAAAATAAAAAATGACACTGGGAAAACAACCATGGAATAACCTGGAACTATGTGCAATGTTCATGTCTCCTATATTATCATCTTAAATTTGTGTGATAGTGGTATGTAGCTGTAAGAATATATATATATATATATTGCCACTCAATCAGCAAAACATCATGGTGGCCAAGGTATTTGATGATGATTGTGTAACAAACACGAGAAAACGATACAGACGAGAATGAGATTATGTAGTGCCAATAAATTCATATATAAAGATAGTTAGAAAAAAAAAAAAACATTCATAAGATAGTTAGTTTCCTTATGGCCTGAATTCACCGGACTCAGTAGATAAACAACCAGTCATCAAGCTCAAAACATCTTCATAAACCTGCCAGACAGGCAGCTCATGACTCAAAACGAGTTAAAGTACAAACACAACTCTGATTATTTGTTTTTAGAGTCCAGACGCCCCGAATAGGTTCGTTATTGCAGTTGTGCTGCTATTGGCAACGGAAACGCTACTTCTAACGTCCGTGTTTTTAGCAGTTTGATCAGCTGTATGTCAGTGGGTTTGGCAGCTAGCAGCCAGGCTAACTGTTGCTAAACACAGCAGTTTCCCAGACCAGTGTATCATCTATTTCCCAGCACCGACAGTTCAAAAAGCAGGTCAAACAGAATATCTACACCACAACCCACGGAAAAACATCGGTAAAATGGAGCTATTTGTCTTTTTGACCGTGTATTGACTTATAAAGCAGCATGCTCAGTACCTTGGGAGGAGTTGTGGCCGCCATGTCGACTGCTAAATAGAAGACGTAGCACCGCTCACGTGCCTGTCAGCGATCCACAACAACACTGACGAGTCATTTTCCGCATGGCCAACGCCGCGCATGCGCACGGACATATTTTTTGATGAATTTTCAGTTTACAAGCATCTACTACATCTTTTAATAATAATAATAATAATAATAATAATCCTTAAATCGGTGGAAAACAATCTACTATTGGGTGCGATTGACATGTATTTTACTTTATGTAGGTGGTTATCCAAATATAGAGTAGCAGCAAAATTATAATGATTTCTGAAAAGTTTAAATGTAATTATATTTCACAATATTACTTTTTTTTTTACTGTGTTTTTGATCAAATAAATGCAGCCTAGATAAGTATCTTCTTTTTAAAAATACACTACTAAAAACAAATTATCCCAAGCTTTATGAAATGTACTAAAAAATAGAGTAATTTTAATGTTCTTTTAATGTTATCCAAATAGAGTAATTTTAATGTTCTTTTCATATGTATAAAAAGAAAGAAAGAAAGAAAGAAAGAAAGAAAGAAAGAAAGAAAGAAAGAAAGAAAGAAAGAAAGAAAGAAAGAAAGAAAGAAAGAAAGAAAGAAAGAAAGAAAGAAAGAAAGAAAGAAAGAAAGAAAGAAATGCACACGAAGCTCGATTGCCCTCTAGCGGTTTACACAGTGGGACTTTTATTTTGAAATGAAATGTCTTCCAACTGGCGGGAAACTTCTGTGTCAAATCAATCTATGGTGTCAGTGGACAACAACTACGGACCTGACAAGTGAGTGTACTAACGTATGTGACGTTAGTATATATTTGTGAATACATGTAGACACTCGTAACATTTGACTTGTTCTGACAACGTTTCAGATGAGAAGGTCTACAAAACAGGAAGAATTGTGTGATTTGTGAATTCTGACACCGAGGAATCAGATACAGAATGGTTCAAATAGTCATTTCAAGGTAGGTGTGAAATACAAGTTATTACAGATCATGAATGATCTAAAAGTGCTCGTTAAAAATGCTTTTCGATGTGTTCTGCAGTAATGCTGCTGAAGGTCCAGCCGAATGGCTGCTGGTGGAGCTGCAGGGAGAAATGATGTCCAGACAAAATACTGGACTAGCAGGAAATCTGATGGGGGACCTGCACTACACTAAGGAGGTTTGTCTTTCTCTAATAGCTGGGCAGATCAAAACAAAAATCAAAAGAAAAAAAGAATATAGATACAAACATATTTTATATGTATGTGTATAATATAAGTATGTATCTATATTATTTTTTCTTTTGATTTTGGTCTGAAATGTGCCCAATTATATGTGTGTATATGTATGTCTGTGTGTGTGTGTGTGTGTGTGTGTGTGTGTGTGTGTGTATATATATATATAATTCATACAAAATTATAAAACTACTTTTTACCTATATCAATTCTTGATTTGTCCACTATTCAAGGGATTACCAGTCCTTATAGTTGGACATCACATCCTCTATGGAAAACAGGTCAAACTGGAGAAGCCCTTTGCTGTTCTGATGAAACACTCTGGACTTCCTCGGAATACAAAAGAAACTATGGAAACTAACCAAGAGAAACCAACATCTTACACCGTATCTGCCCTCATCAAAAAGAAGCTTATCTTTAAAACTCGACCTAAACCTATCATCACTAATGTGCCGAAGAAAGTATAACTTATGTCCAGATATCAGAGACTTAACTGATTAGCACAATATTCTAGATTTGTAACCATATGTTGTTTGGAATGGTGGATTAGTATTTTAGTGCATTTATTGTTAACATACATTGTTGTATTTTTTTATACATCTTTATGACTAATAAAGAACAAATATAAATATTTTAAGTATGAAATGTAAGTATTGAATTGAATTGAATTGTTTATTGATCCAACAATCAGCTATCTCATATTCATATGAGTGCTGTTCTTCCTGTGGTCAAAAATCACTATTACATATAATTTTTTTTACAAATTAAACATACATACAACAAACTGACCATAAACCATACAACAAACATCCATAAACAAAAACATTGAGTAGAAGATGAACTAAAAAAATATTCCTTAATTTAAGTTGGTTAAATTTAAATCAACATCATGAACTAAGAGTAATTTACTTTAAGAGTAAGTAATAGATCTTAATTTGAAAATGAAAAAAAAAAAAAAGAATGCTCCAAAAATGCTCACTTTTGAATTGAAGTTTATTGTATCAAAACATCAGTTACAAGTGTTTGCAAAAATAATTGTGAGGGAAATGTCGAAATGTAAAGAATCCCTTTGTACATACAGGAGTAGGGCAATGTATACATAATGCATAAAACAAATATGTCAAATTCACATGAGGTTAAAAGACCATGCAGGTCCACTGTAGAAGTACAGGTTAGCTGTGAGATTTAGACTTAATGCTGCTGTTTCATCAACACATGATTTAATTCTGAGTAGGAGACAAAAGCTGCCAGTGGCAATCTGTAAAACAACTGCATTTTGGTTAAAAA
Organism: Pimephales promelas; assembly: GCF_016745375.1. The sequence continues at coordinate 12,499,354 of NW_024121432.1, read as the reverse complement.
CATGTAACCTCTACCATTATGGAGTATGAATACTGTAATTTATAAATCCCTAATCTGTACAGCGTTATTAAAATAACATTTTACTTAAAATAAAGTTTCCTAGGAAAATGCAGATACACTGATAAGTGTGAGAAATAATTCTTGCATGTTTAAAATATCTTAGAATTTTAATTTACAAAAATATATATTACTTTACAATATTGAAATGACTGACATAATCCTAGTTTTCACTGGTTAAGCTTCACCATCTACAAATGAATGCACTGTCTGGCAGACAGCAGAGCAAGAACTTTTTTCACTGAATATTGTGTAAACCCAATTTGTATTTTTTTTTTTTTTTACATACAATTTTAAGCCCCTCAATCAGGGATTTCTTTTCCTGAAGACGGAGCATATCAAATATTACAAGTTTGACACCCAGTTTACAAATGAATAGCATAAAATCTTAAAATACACAAATGTGAACAATGAGAACGCAAGTTTGATTGTAAACAAATGATAAGTTTCATAATTGCATTGTGTCATCAGAGTCATAATGCTGCAGTCCACAGCAGTATCGCACATGTAGTGCACAAGTCAAGTGGGTAAATATTTCTAAACTTGTCCATGCACACATTTGAACACTAGCCTCTGTGTTTATTTCTGCCAGAGTTTAATGTGTGTTTTGGGGGAAGGGAGCAGAAAAAGTTAGCGTTAGCATTCACGGAGAATGCTAAATCTGCTAATTGTTGCATTAGGATGGCTGAGGCTGGGGAAAAAAGCTGGAATGAAAATCCACTGTGTATAATTTGCTCCATATAAAGTAATCTTTAAACACACAAATTTGCATAGCATAAATAAGCTACTTCAGTTCGTGTGATTCACGTTTATTTATTTTGATAACCGACCATTTTATTTAAATTAATAGGAATGATAGGAACAATAAGTTTAAAAATTACAGAAAAGGTTTTTTGTCAGGATCACCAGATTCCAATATTTAAGTATTTTTCATAAATAATCATTTTTGATCTATAATAAAAGTAAAATATGACCTTTTATTATATACTTATACCAAGTTGGAGAATACTGGGTAAAAATAGGAATCCAAGTAAAACTTTGCAAATTATCCTCCTCGAACAGAACATTGTAGATGCTAGAGAAAATCCTTTTTGGTTGCCTGACACTATTTATTCACTGGTACTGGATGTAACTTTTAAAATTTTGTAAACATGTAGCCTGCAGTGAAGTAAATCATTGTGGAGTAACAGAAATCTCTCATTTAAATGCTGTTTGCTCTTGTTCTATCATGTTACACCACAAAAGTATCAGAAGCACCACAATTTCAAATGATGAAATATAGAATTATGCTGGATTGTCAGATTAGAGACATTAAAATACTGACTGTATTTGGCAAGTAAAACCAGGTTAGTGTCTTATGCAAGTTTCTTTAAATTTTGGCACACACCTCTCTAACCTTAACAGCACATATTCTGTATAATTATCAAAAGTTCAAGCACCAGTTATAACCCTTTAACTTCATATGTCATCTTAACTATATTAACTTATCACTCTTACACTAACCTTTGGCTTTACTTGTTGTGCCCGCCTTGGCTGGCGCCTCCTCCATGTGTGCTTTATAATCACGAGGAGCACAATTCCTGATTTTAACTCACGTAAATCATAGCTTTCTCAAAATTTAATGATTTTGTCCAAAAGCTCTCATGTAGCCGTAGCGAACATAGTTAAGTCTTGGACCTGCACATGATCCATAACTATATCCAGGATTGCAGCACCAGGTAAAGACAGGTCCATGTCAAATGAGCTCTTACAGCATGTATTGATCTTTTAGAAAGACTATGCTTCGGCATAGGATAGGTGGTATTGTTCCTCTCTTTTGTTACAACGCTTGGCCACTATGGCCAGGTAGAGCACCAGAAGTATGAGCCAGTAACAGGCATAGAGGATGGTGCCTGCAATGAGAAGAGCCTTCTCAGTCTCACTGAAGGGTTCTTGCACCTCGCAGTAAATGGTATAAACCACGCCACCGAGCAGTATGGCCACCCACGTGGTCACAGGCACAGCTCCAATAAGGTTTACCACTATCTTTTTCCTGCCTGATGTGCCCCAACCTGCTTTGTTAATAGTCAACAGGGCAAAGATCTTGGCAGGCAGCAAGCTTGACATGTAGAGTAGTGAGTACAGGGACATGAAGATCATAACAAGGCTGCCCCGTAGGAAGCAGGCATAGGTGGCCTTCACCATGCCCACCAGCTGGACCGTCAGCAAGAAAAGCAAGATGTTCCACAACCGACCTCGGTAGAACAGATGGATGACTGTAGCCACCAGAAAGAAGGGGAAGAACCCAGTGACCACAGATTCGTAGGTCATCCAGAGGCTGTGCTTGTGGAACCAAAGCGCATTGTAGAGCCACTCTCGAAAGTAAGACTTGCTCCAGCGGGTCTGCTGGTTGAGCCAGCGCAGGTATTGCGTGGGGGTCTCGGTCTGGCATTGCGAGCGTGCCGTGAACTTGGTTTTGTAGCCGAAGCTGAGGACGCGGTTGGTGAGGTGCCGGTCATCACCGAAGCTGCACTTGCTTCCTAGAAAGGTCTGGTGGTACCAGGGCTCCAGGAACTGTTGGAGGAGAGAGTTGCGGTACATTCCCAGAGGTCCACTGATGCACTGCACACATCCAAAGTAAGACTGGCAGGCCCGCTCTATGTTGAACGCCATCCAATACCGGACACTGCTCAGGAAGGAGATCCAGGAGTCGTACTTGTTCAGAATCTGAAAAAGACAAGGAAACAACTCTCCGTGTGTAATCTTTAAAGACGAAAGGTACAGGAAAACTAAAAACATTTCTCACCTGAACATCTCCTCCCACCCCACCCACTTGTGGATCCTCCTCTAGAACCTTCAGCATCTCAATGGTGCAGGCTGGATCAAGTACAGTGTCAGAATCACATACCTGCAAAACCAAGAGATGCATACGATTTAGAACGCTCTTCTGCAACTTTAACTCGTGCAACTCTTTTCAGTCATTGAGGCTGATGTTGACAATGACTGTGTGAACAAAGCAAGGACTGTTGCAACCATAGACATTGGCTCACAGATGTTTCAAGGTCATCTTGGTTTCTGAAGGTATCAATCATGTGCCGAAACAATGAAAAGTTGATGACAGCGCACAGGTGTGCTCAGGACTACAGGGGAAGGTAAGTAATACGACTGACCTTTGACCTCAATGCTGCATGGATTCATATTACAGTGACATTGAGGGAACTATGGGGTTATGGCAGACTGTGAAGAGTGAAAGTATTGTAGGCTCATTGTAGGTTTTTCAAAATAGAAATTTGGCCATCCAAGAGCAACTTGGAGGAATAAATGCTTTTTACTCCTATAAAATTCCAGTACCTTTTCCATTTTATTGAATTTTTAGGTTGTAAAAGGCGTCTAGACTTACTTGTATGTAATCCACAGTATCTCCCAGTGCTTTGAAGGCTGTGTACATCACCTCTCTCTTGCCACCCCACTCCTGCATGATGCAGGAGTAATGGCAGCTCCGCACCACCCTGGCCACATGTGCAGCTTCCTCGGCATGCAATGAGCCTTTCCCTCCTCCCCCATCCCCGTCGCTGTGGTAATTCCCCTTCCACACCACACAACCCGTCTGCTCCACTCCCCCCATCACCTCCTGGAAGATGTCCATCATGTAGGAATCCTCCTGACGATTCCCATCCACCACCAGCACCACTTTAAGCCCCGGAAAAGAAATGCGACGAATGCTCCGCAGACACTTGCGAAGGTAGTCCGGATCTTCCTGATAGGCTGCGATGCAGAGGGCCACGGTGTGACGCAGGTGCTGAGGTCTGGAGGGGCCACGCATCTGTCGGTGCTCCAGATAGGCGAAGAGGCTCTGCAGGAGGAGGTGGAGGGACAGAAAGGCACCGTACAGGCCAAAAGACAGGTGGTGCTGCTCCGTGTGGATGAACTGGTAGCCTGTCACATAGGCTAGTAGGATAGCAAAAAGCACCACTGCTGCGAATAGGGTGGTGATGAAGATCCGCACCGCAGTGCCAAATCGAGAGGGCATCTGAAGAGGGAGAAAAAGGGATATTATAACTAAGGGTAGTGAGAAACATTTTGAAAAAGCACAAATCCAAATATATAAAATATAAAATATCAATGTTATATATTATTATCAAATTTGATTTGAATTTAAATTAAAGGGATAGTTCACTTTGAAATTAATTTTTGATGTTTTAGCTTACCTCAAGGGCATCCAAGAAGTAGGTGTCTTTGTTTCCCCAGTATTTTCAATTTTGATATTTTTAGGTCAAACCGTTCTTGTCTGTCAGTCATATAATGAAGATTTATGGGGTCCACCCTACCTCAAAGAGCATGCACAGAGAAGTCCGAATTAAACATGATTTAATGACTCATAAATGGAAGTACACATTGATGGCCTAAGACACGAAACGAGCAGTTTGTGTGAGAAAACGAACAGTATTTATATCGTTTTTACCACTTGTAACCACAACCATGTCCAAGTGATCTGAAGGCACGGGCACTTGCCCGTCCAAGTGATCTCTTGCGCGGTTGCGAAAAAACAACAACAACCCATTGTCTGTTGATATATCTAAATCGTCTTCCATTGCAATTTCCTGTATATCTAAATATGTTTAGATCTTCACAGTGAAGGATAACACTTCTGAAATCACTGTGTAAACAATGAGTGACGAACACGCGCGAGAGATTACTTCTGGGACTTTTCGGCGCACTTGCGCAGATAGAAGCACCTTCGCCCTGAGTGTACTTGGACGTGACTGTGATTACAAGAGGTAAAAACGATATAACTACTGTTTGTTTTCTCACACAAACCGCTCGTTTCGTGTCTTAGGCCACCAATGTGTACTTACATTTATGAGTCATTAAATCATGTTTAATTTGGACTTCTCTGTGCAAGCTCTTTGAGGTGAACCCAGGGTGGACCCCATAAATCTCCATCATATGACTGACAGACAAGAACGGTTTGACCTAAAAATATCAAAATACTGTGGAAACAAAGACACCTACATCTTGGATGCCCTTGAGGTAAGCTAAAACATATCAAAAGTTAATTTCAAAGTGAACAATCCCTTTAAATAGTATCTCAGGAATATTCCACCCAAAAAAGCAAAAGAAAAAAAGAAATAGGAAATAACAGAAAAATGCAAAAATAAAAATCTTTAAAGGCTTTGTGAGATTACCACATGAACAGAAGGGTCAACAATTTTGAATTTATTCCAAACAAATGGCAACAACTGACATTGTGACAATTTTTGTGAAACTCTCTCTCAGTCACTCTCTCTTTGTCTTTCTCACTTTTTTCTCATTCTTTCAGGTTAATGACTTTAATTAAAGGCTAGGCCGAGTTTGGCAGGTAATCAGTGGTTCCAGACTAAGGAACAATCCCCCCCTTTCATTCATTCACTTGCCTCCTGCTCCCCCTCTCATGAAAGAAAGAGCTGCTTCACTCAGTGCCCTTATATCATAACCGCCAACGCAATGAAGAAGAGTGGCAGAAATAACGCCGACTTCCACTGAAGTGGTTGTTGATTTTTCTATCACAGTAACTGACTGTTCCCACAGTTATTTACAGCTGCATCAGACCGGTACTTAACCGTTTTTACATCATAAAATTCCAAGAAACACATAACTGTTCCTTTCATATTAGCAATTTTGGTTTCACGTTGGTTAATTGTATCTGAAGTGAGAACTGCCATAAAACCTAAATATTGTTTATGATCTATATAATGGGTTTCTCCCTTTCTGCGTTATCCTACACACCTTCTTGTGATGTGAACAAAGACAACATAGACCCTGAGGGTGAGATAGAGACAGCAGGCAGATACTGAGTGTTATGTTTGACCATAATTAGAGGGCATCTTCCTCCGGAGGCTTGTTAGCTCAAAGGGACGGGTATGAAGAAGGGCCCCATGTCATACTCAACAAGACACCAGCCGTCACTCAGTCCCTGAACACAGCAAACAAACCCACTACCATACGTGTGATGAAAGCTGTACATTTTCACATGGCAGCCTTTGATTAAGGTAAGATAAAGTCAACTCAAGATGCACATCCAAGAATCATCACACAAGGCGATCTGTAACACATTTGACCTTCAAATTAACCATTTAGGACAATAAAACATCACAATGTTTATAGCTGCATGCTGCATAGCATTCTATGTAACCCCTGGATGTCAGTATCAAACCTAATGATGGAGGTTGAGTAATATTTCAACTTTCCACCAAATAAAGAGGTCAGAGGTCAATGGTTACTCACTGTTGTCATGGTGAGATATTCACAGCCCGGGTGGAGATCAATCCATGAGAGCTCGATAATCTCAGATCCTTATTTTGCTTTTAATAATTCTATTCCAGACTCTTCCCAGTGATTAACAGAGAAGTTTCAGGACGTCGTTCTCAGGTCTGTTTCTCTTGTGAGTGATGGTAAGGATGATCATGGGTAATCATGCATTCTCAGCCCAGAAGCAGGTGGTCTCAGATGAAACAGAAGTGGACAGGATCCAAAAGATGAAGTCTGTATGAAGTCACAGGTGCATTGCGGGTTGGTAGGGGGGTAACCGGCTAAAGCCTCTCTTGCCCCGTGTATTCTCAGGTGTGAACCAGATAGAATGAGGACGTTGGATGCAAGACAGGACACTGACAAAGGGAGGAAGTGGGAGAGGAATGAAGGGGGGCTGGGAATCACCAGGACCGATGAGGGAGGGCAGCAGGTGAGAGGATGTGAGATGAATGGCTGGAAGGCAGAGCATGTGTTTGGGTGAATTATTGTACCAGTACACTATACTAATATTCATTATAATTGATCAACTGAAGTAATGATCAATCGAGACTCAGATATAAATCACTTTTATATTTTATTATCCACAATTTCCACACTGTAAAAAAATATTTTCAAGATTTGTTATCACAACATTTTTTTTCTTTTGTCAAATCAACTTAAATAATTCATTTAGTTCAGATAACTTATTATTTTGAGTTTCTGATGATTAAATCAATCTCCTTCATTGTATTAACTCACTTATTCCAGTTCAATCAACTTAAAATTTTAAGGCAACCAGGTTACTTACTTTTTTAAGTTAAACCAACAATATTTTTTTACAGTGCACAGTCATGATGAGATTGGTGTCACAGATATTCAACTTAAAGTCCTGGTTTGTTATAGACTCAATTTCTTTGTGTTGTTTAATGGGCAAATGACGTGAAAATACATAAAAAAAATGAAATGCTTTCATTGAGAATAGAATAGAATAAAATAATATTTAAAAAAAATGCTAATAGTCTTGGAAACAATATTGAAAAATATTTTTGTTTTTACAATCTAATAAAATATTTTATTTGAAAATATGATTAATATTTTATATAAAAAAAATATTTTATATTGATGTTTAAGAAATTGTATCTCTTTTTTTGTGAATTTGTAAATGAAAAAATACTAGGGGGCACCTACTATGAATTCATCCTCTCATCCAATTTCCGAAACGTATTCCCAAAAATCAGGTATTTCTTATTTTATTATAATTAAATGCTCACATTTATTTATATAGACCCGAATTACCAATAGTAAAGTCACTCTGATTATAATAAAATGCATTAGATTTATAGAAGGAAAAAAAAACACACTTGCATGTAATATTTAACAAATCTTTTGTCAAGTTCTTCCAGTTCTCTAGAGCCTGCGTTGGGGTAAATCCTATTTTGGTCTCTAGCAAATAGTTTGAACACTTTTGAAACTCTCACTAGACCCTTGTGTTGTTACAGTATGATGAAATGGAAAGCAAAACAGGCGTCATTTTCCTTAATCGAGCCCTTCTGAAGCTTTCCTGTTTTATTCCGTCCCGCTGCCCACTTTAGTTGCTCAGCCTCAGGGCACTAGCAAGGGTGCCAAGAAACCGAGGGCCAATCTAATACTGTAATTACTAAAACACACACATATGAGGATCTTTAAAAAATCTCAGAATTTCACAGATTCTCTCAAACTCTACACATAACCATTTATTTGAAGTTGCTTAGTATCATTGAGTGCCTTGCACAAGCACAAGCAGTAGCCTATTTGTGCAAACAACACACCTACCCAACCTAAATTTACACGAGTTGACTCTCTCACAATTTTGTGTATTATACACACACACAACCACACAATGCACATTTGACAGAGCTCTTGTGCAGCATGCTTTCAGATCTCATCCACTCCCACATTAAACACAGACACGAAACAAAACTTAAGTCGAATGATATGTCTCTCACCTTCCCAGCCCCGCAGCTGTGACGGTGGTCTCTCTCTCTCTCTCTCCTCTGGTGGAGTCGGTGTGTGTGCGCGCGAGTCGGTGTGTCTGCCAGGCGTCTGCTCCGCTCCTCTCCACCACAGTGGAGCACAGCACCGTCCTTGTTCAACCTCCTGCTCACACTACATCTTTATTCCAGCCACACTTAATTCAGGAGATCCCTTATCCAAAAATACAGCACCATCACCCTCCTTTCTTTTCGTCTCTCTCCCTCACTCTCCTCCCGGAGAGTCCCGAGGCATGAAGACCTCTGATATCAGCTGTGAACTAACTTCTCACCTGGAGCGAGGTGGACCTCATGCCTCTGTTTCAGTGCTCTACTGCAGTGGCAACGTTCTGCAGTGCAGCCGAAAATCCTTCAAGGTCCCTTCTCTGTGCTTCCCCCCCCCCCTGCTCTGCACTGCAGCCAGCCTTCAACAAGACTCCGGACTGTTTGAGCAGGCACACTCTTCTCTTGGCTACACACACACCCTCTCAATGCATCCTTTATTGGGTTATTTATTTATCCATCACCCCTCCCTGCACCCCTCCTGCTGGCAGCCTGCAGGTCCAACACCGGCTGATGAAGAGATCTGCGAGAGGAGGAAGAGAAAGATAGACTGCAGCAGACTCGGACATAATCAATATTCACGGCATCCCCAAACATTCCTATCTCAGTTGTGTCTTCTTCCGAACACCCAATGAAAACTTGCTCTGTTTTCGGGAAAACCTCTCTGAAAGTCACCAGCCAGGTAAAACACGCTCAAGCCCTTTCTCTTTCCGAGTCTGCTGCATGGCAGGAAAAGTAATTAGCGTAATGGCTCTTTCATGGCTGGATAGCAGTCGTGAGGAGGTTATTATGGGGTTTGCGTGGAAGGAAGGTAAAAGTGTGACTTTCCACTTGATAACTCCATCGTGGCGTCACTGATTCACCCCTTTGCTGTGGGAACGTCCTTGGATCTTAACCAGAGAAGCAATTATCAGAGACACCTCAAGAGACTTGGGAGGTTCCTTTGCAGAAACACTGAGACAAAGTTTATGACTTCCAACTGGGCAGCAGGCCACCACACGGCTGTTGTTTTAGCCTGAAAATGGGTTAAAATACATGTGCAATGAACAACATTATGATTCGTCAAAACATGGATATCAAAATCCATTCACAGGATTGAATTCAAAGACAAATGCTATTTTGATTTTAAAATTTGATTTTAACCTCTGAGTCCAGACCTTAAATTTATTGAAAGTCTTATTATCACATTATCACAAAATAATGTTTTTTCACTTTTGTGATTGAACTGATTTTTAAATGTGAATCACCATTGAGATTTTGATGCAAGGATACAAAATAATACACACTAAAATGTTAAAAAGTTGTTTGTGCAAAACAGTAAAAAAAAAAAAAAAAACAGCACAAACAATCTCTAATTCTTTGTCTTCTTCTTTGTTTTTCAAATGTTTTAAAAATTTTATTTATCATTGTTTCTCTTTTTTCTCAAAGATTCTAAGCACAGTAAATGTATTGTTGACATGTACATGTGGTCATTATGAAATTTAAATAGTTCATATTTACTTATTTTCTAAATGAACATTCTTATTGTGAATATGTCATCTGTGAATGTTATTCCAAAGTAAAACCTTTGTAATTTTAATCAAAGGCCCGGTTTCACAGACAGGGGTTAGATTAAGACAGGATTAGGTTATAGTTAAATTACGACATTCTAGTAGCTTTTGTAAACATGCCTTAGAATAAAACATTACTGGTTTGCATTTTGTGACAGAATAATGGCACCGACATATTTTAAGATGTCAGTGCAAGTTGCTTTCAGTTCAAACGGCTCAAACATGCGTTTTAGTCTGGGACTAGTCTTAAGCCTTGTCTGTTAATCCACAGGAAAGGGTATTTGGGTACAATTTAGATATTGCTTTTGCAAACTGGCTCCATTAAATGCCCACAATTCATGTACTACATGTTTCCTGCACTTCTCAGAAATACTTAAAAGGGCCATTCACCCAAAAATGAAAATTGTGTCAACATTTTCTCACCCCACCCAAATCTGTGTGACTTACTTTGCATGTGAAACACAACAGAAGATATTTTGAAGAATGTTGGTAACCAAACAGTTTTGGTGACCATTGACTTCCATTGTATGTTTAAAAACACAGAGACATTTCTCAAATACCTTCTTTTACATTCCACAGAGCACAGAAAGTCATACAAGCTTGAAACAATACAAGGATGAGTAAATTATGACAAATCTTTCATTTTTGGCTGAACTATAACATTAAAGAAGTACAATCCACTGCAAACTGCAATTCATATTGACTTTAACAAACTATAAACCCACATTAAAGATTTTTGTTATACAATGTGAACTATTTTGAGCTTAATAATATTTGGGTAACACCTATTACCTTACAGCACATGAGGCAGACAGGAACTTGTGGCACTGCAACCTAACCCAGATGTTCAGACACATGCTTACATTTATATTACCTATAAAACAGTCCAAGCAAGGGGAAAGAGAAACTGTTAACGACAGCATAATATAAACACATTAGACCAGCTTCGGAAAAATAAGCACTCTTTATTTTATTTTAGAGACACATCATGACCAAGACATCTATTTATGAGTTAGCATAAATGCTAACATTTGTATGTATATCAGTTCTGCTTCAGGGCAGTTCCAAGAGGTCAGGATGCTATACAGACGGTGAACATGAATGGATAGTTTTAGTATTGTGCAGTGGGAGGAATTTTAATAGAATGACTAACTGCCCTGTCGTATCGTACAAAGATGTCACGACCTAGCCGTCTTTATATGTACAACAAACAATCGATAAAAAGCAAACAGGCATTTTTTCAGAAGGGCTCTTTACAAAGATAAATCTTTGGCTTTTGTTGCCCTCTAATCTCAGTGTAACAGATAACAAAAGGCATAATGCTAGTATATCAATGGCAAGACAGGTTTTTTGTAGGGCTGTCAAACAATTAATCGCGATTAATCGCATCTAAAATGAAAGTTTGTGTTTACAAAATATATGTGGGTTCACTGAGTATAATTATTTTTATATATATATAAATAAGAAATATTTTCATGTATATACTGTATTTAGGATTATATATAATTTATATTACGTAAATATAAATATTTGTGATAAAAATCACAATGCACCCACATATATTATGTAAACACAAACTTTTATATGGGATGCGATTAATCGCGATTAATCGTTTGACGACCCTAGTTTTTTGGTTTGAGAATGGAAATGTGGGTGTGAAAAACGATTATGGAGAAGAAGAAAAAAAGCTGAAAATGTATAAATTATTCAATTACTACAAATCTAAACGGACGGTAGAAATCTAAGAGGTTTACAAAAAAGAAAATGTTATGTAATTTCTGGAGCGCTTTCAAGGAAGTACCACAATCTTTTTCTCAAGTTTTTGCTGAGGGAAGATGAACCTCCTCATGACATCATCCAGCTCCTCCAGAGCGAGCTGAGCATGGAGTACAGCCACATCATCTGGGTCCGACCGCACCACCCCTTTCAGAGCCCGATACAGCTCAGATAAAACATCCCCAAGAACCTGAAAAAGCAGAAGAGGAGTCGGAAAGCACTTGGTAAGCAGATGTACTGTTTTACTGTACAACTGAAAGCGAGAAAAAGAACAAACAAGGAGGAATTAATGAGTACAGTATACGTCTCTTGAGGCAGGTGGTCTTTTGACCTTCTCCCTCACAGCAAGAGAGCACTTTTGTAAGCAGTCAGGTGTTTTAGCCTCACACTTAGAGGACACCAGGCGTTGTGACTTTTGGTTTACCTGGACGAGCCGTCTCATTACTCGCTGCAACAGCTGTACCGAGTAGCAACAGTTTCTCATACAAGAAGGACTTCAATCAAGCTCCATCCTGGGAAACTCAACAGGCGGCGATGACAGACATGACTTTGCACCCGGGCTTCTGAGTCTAGTAAAACTTGTCCAATAAAGTGCATCTGCAAATATTTCAAGGATCAGGGTACTAACTAGGGTGCACATTGGTGCTGTAAATCAGGGGGTCAAAAGTTGAAAAGGTCATTTGCAGCAGCAGTGGCCAGTTCGGTCATGGGATCAGTTTATGTGCATTTATAAAGGGGTTTTAAGATGTGTTTTATGTGGACAAACACCCCAAAAATTCCAAGTGTTACAAAGTAAAGTAGTAAAAAGGCAGAAGATTTAGGACAAACAAGGCCCCATCCTGACATTTTGTATCAACCTCTCTACAAAATTAAACGTATCATCTTATACAAGAAGGTCTCATTGTTACACAATGTAATTATATATTTAAGTGCCGAGTAACATGAATCAACTACACGTACTTACTATAGGTTTTAAGGTAGGATTAGGATTTGGTTGAGGGTTATGTAATTATGCATAATTTGCTGTGGTAAGTACATGTAACAAGGACAAAATAAGGTGTTACAGAATCTTATTATTACAAAAAAAAAAAAAACAGTCTACAAATATTAAACTACTTTATACTATAAAATTAAGAAGTTTATAATTTAATTATTTTCATTATTTATAATCATTTAGGTTGATTTTTTTTCTGTAGAACATACTATGATCACAATGGGAAAATCTGGCAAATAAGATATACAGAAATACATTTGATAAAGGAAATAAGCAGCATCAACGATCAAGAGTCTCTTTTTTCATGAAAAGTGTGACAGTCTTGTGATTCATACCCTATTATATTTACATAAATATGTTTTAAAAGAGTTAACTGAAATAAAATCATCACACTGTATTTTGGGAGAACAGATCTGTAGTCTGGGAGGTTGGAATGTCAATCTGCCAGTCTGCTAACAACATCAGAAAAACTATAAAATATACAAATTTCAGTAAGTGTGGTGTGGTTCATATGATCTCACAACAGGGTAAACATCTGTTGAAGATGGCTGCTAATAGTCCAGGGGATCAGAGACTCAATGTTCTCACATCTATGAAAGCTAATACACACCTCTGATTGGTTAATGTAGTTACAGCTGTAACTCTGAACTTGTGATACATCAAACTTTATAGAAGACTTCTCAAAAAACTTAACTCAGCCTGCACTGTTACCATTATGGACATTTATTATTTTTTGTTTAACCTCATGGTCACTAATAAGTACCATAAAACATTGTCTTGGCAACCTCCTTCAACACACTAGCATAGCAGGGATAAATTATGCATGAGCAAGGACCAACTTTCCTTATAAAAAGCTGAAAAAATGGTTATCACATGATTTAGATCTATTCATTTAATCATCATGCACCAAATGACCTGTAGGAGCTGTAGTCGGAAATGAAAGGCATTGCTGGGAAAGTGATCAGGGCCGTGGGAACAAGAGTGTCTCCTGAGAGTGACGATTAGACAGAGCATTGGTTGTCTTATACTGCAGGTGACCTCTAAATAAGAGAGTAGAACAGCTGCTGCTCATCAGTCCAGATGCTGGAAGAATTCCTCCCACTAAACACATGCATTGATGAATCAAAACATCTAACAATCTACTCAATATCCTCACACACAACAAAACACAGTGATGGGACTTCACACCTTTAAAGAAATATGTCTGGTTAAAAACATACTGTAAATGGATAGCATCTGTGGCATGCTGTTGAATACTACCACTTACCAAATACATTTATAACGCTACATAACATAAATCCTGAAAATGTGCATCAATTTTCCCAAAAATATTAAGCGGCACAGCTGTTTTCAACAGGGATAATAATAATAAATGTTTCTTGAGCACCAAATCAGCATATTAGAATGATTTCTGACACTGAACACTGGAGTCATGATGCTGAAAATGCAGCTTTGCCATCACAGGAATAAATAACATTTTAAAATATATTAAAATAGAAATATAAAATAATTTATTTTAAAATGCTGAATAATGAATACATTTTAAAGTCCTTTCTAAAAGCTTTTCACATTCCTTTAATACCAGCCACTGGATAATCACAAGTTTCATGTTTAAAGGAGTAGTTCACTTTAAAAAAAAAAATTTGCTGATAGTTTACTCACCCCCATCTCATCCAAGATATCCATGCCTTTCTTTCTTTAGTCAATAAGAAATTAAGGTTTTTGATGAAAACATTCCAGGATTTTTCTCCATATAATGGACTTCAATGGGAACCAAACGGTTCAAGGTCCAAAAGACAGTTTCAGTGCAAACTGAAAACTGTTCAAAGGGCTTTAAACGATTGCAGACGATGAATAAGGGTCTTATCAAGCGAAACGATCGCTCATTTAAAAAAAAAAAAAAGAAAAAAAAAAGTTAAAGTTATAAGCTCAAATGGTCGCCTTGCTCTGTTCTGTGATGTGCGTTTGTGACTCTCCTGTTCGAACTCGTTCATCATAATGAACGAATCTTTTTGGGGAAATGGGCGACCATTTGAGCTTTTAAAACTTTTTAAATGAGCGATCGTTTCGCTTGATAAGACCCTTATTCATCGTCTGCAATCGTTTAAAGCCCTTTGAACAGTTTTCAGTTTGCACTGAAACTGTCTTTTGGACCTTGAACCGTTTGGTTCCCATTGAAGTCCATTATATGGAGAAAAATCCTGGAATGTTTTCATCAAAAACCTTAATTTCTTTTCGACTGAAGAAAGACATGGACATCTTGGATGACATGGTGGTGAGTAAATTATCAGCAAAAGTTTTTTGAAAAGTCAACTACTCCTTTAACTGATCACACATATTTAAAAAATACTCACCTGAGTGGTTTTATCACTGAGGCCCCTAAGGACCAGAGCAATGACATGGACCGCAGCCCTTCGAACCTCTGCTTCTCTGTCCGTCTTTATCAGGGCGGTGAGACACGTGCTCAGCTGCAGGAAACACACAAACAGAGGTCAAATACAAAAGACGTATGCAGGCCGCAGAGATCTGCAATGCTGCACTAGTTGATCTTTACGTCAATGTAGCGGGTCGATTGATGTCTAAACACACGCACACGGGTTTGCAGAAGGCTGATGCTCAAGATGGTCTAGAACAGCCTGTTGCAGGGGCTCTTTCATGAATAAGCAGCCCAGTTAGTCACACTGACAGAGATGCTTATTCATGAAGATCTATAGACCACCGCTGCAGCTCAGCGACTCGAGTAGATTTTCTCAACGACCATATACACAAGCCCTGAAAAATAAACAAACTGCTTTCCAACTGCAAGGCATCACACATTGGCACAAAGTATCAAAGAACTCTAGATTTGTATTTCCTGAAGGAAACATCAATGCTTGTAAGGCAGCAAAAGTACAATGCTAAAGTCTCAGGTAAGCTTAGACTTTGATTCTACATAAAATACTGATGACATGACTGATTTCCCAGTTTGATGTGATTCTAAATCACAGGCAATTAAACTTGATTTGATTCAATGCTGATTCTTTATATCAGTTATGAATGTCCATTTCACTTACATATGATGAAATAAAATAACTAATCAATAAAATAGCCAGCTCATTTGTATTGTGAATTGGGCTGTACAAATACTGTATGTTTGCATCAGCCATTGAAAACAAGCTTAGAGTAAAAGATTGATCTTGGGATTGTATGGATCAATATGGGGAGTGCTCCATTAAACGAAAAGCGATATTTTTTCCCCCAACCCTTAAGACACTTCTTGTTTTCTATTGGCTGTGTACGAGAATCAACATAACGCAAATTCAACACATTCTGTCCACTTTCAAACGCAGCTACATATGGTTAAGTAAGTGACTAGAGTAAAAACGGCTAATCACAATTCAGTATACAAATGAATTTAAGAAAAGAACAAAAAGCATTCCAATATGCAAATATTATAGTGTCACCATATTCAGTTTTGAATTGCTAACATCATAAAATGGAACATTTTTATTTACAGATCTATTTTGAAAGCACTTAAATAAATGTGAGCATACATAATCAATAGCTATATAAAGATTTGTGGTCAAGACATTGGCTGATTTTAATGAGCAAATCAGTGAGTTCAGGTTCACTCATCTATCACCCATCTGCACCAGCAATAACCCTGATCTCAGCACTAGTAGTAGTAGTAATCTTGTGTAGTGAGGTGTACAGCTGTGCCGAGTAAAGAGAACGATGACATCAGACTAGAAGCAGCCTCAGGGATCTGCTTAAAAAGAACTAATTACAGACTAAACTGTGCAAATTCAGCTTTTCATCAGCTTGTCTAGTTGACTTTTAGGTTTTGAATACTAGAGTGGTACTACCTCTTGTGCTAGTGGTCCGAGGGAAAAGTTGAGACGTTGGCAGAGTTCACCCAAATTAGAGAGGCTGCTGGCACGCACACTACTGTCCGTGTCTCGTGTGCCACTCAGGAACACACCAATCAGAGGGCGACCATAGTGTGGAGCAAGGTCACCTAAAAGAGAAAACTTTTTATTTATTTATTTGTGAAGATATTTAGTTGTATATAAAAAGACATGCACTACTGTTTAAATGTTTGGAATAATTATGATTTTTTTTAAATATTTTTGAATAATTAAAAATACAGGAAAAAAACTGTAATATTTTGTACTATTATTACGGTTTTCTATTTTAATATATCTTAAAGTGTAATTTATTCCTGTGATGGCAATTTTGTTTTGTTGTATATTTTGTGTTTGATATTATCCTTCTGAAAACATTTAAATATTTTTCTTTGTCCTCAAATATTAATGGTACTTATTTATCAATGTTGAAAATAGATTTTGCTGCATGGTTTATGAACAGTATTTGTGGGGTATTTTTCAGGATTATTGAATCGAAAATCCAAAACAACAGCCTTTATTTGACATTTAATAGAAATGTCTTCCTTTACTGTTACTTTTGATCAATTTAATGCATTCTTGCTGAATAAAAGTAAAAAAATGATTTACCTTTTCTAAATTCAGCCCAAACGTTTGAATGGTAGTGCATCACTTATTCCACATAAATACTAAGCAGACAACTGTTTTCAACATTGATGATAATAAATGTTTCTTGGGCAACGAATCAGCCTATTAAAATTATTTGTGAAGGATCATGTGACTCTGCAGTAATGGCAACTGTAAATTCAACTTATTCATATACTTATTCATAATATTATTATTCATATATTACTTATTCATATGTAATATTTCACAATATTACTGTTTTACTTTATTTTTTATCAAATCAATTTAATTTGCTTGATGAGCATAAGAGACTTCTATCAACAACATTCAAACTCTTAATAATTACAAACTTTTGACCTGTGGTGTATATACAGACTTAAAATAATAACAAATATCACATGTACAGTGCAAAAAATGAGAGCTCCAGCCTGAACACACACACACACAGCTGAAGTCGCAACTCCTCTTCCAATCTCTCCATCTCAGTGTGAAAGTCTGAGAAAGTCCACACCTACAGCATGAGCAAAGTCACTAAACTGGGATTTTTTTTTTTTTTGGGGCTTCTTTTTGGGCTCTGACAAAAAAAAAAATCCTCCTCACACTAACAGGTATTAGTGTAAGGGGAATTTACATTCTTTATGGGAAATAAATAAGGATACAGCTAGACAAAAGCTATTATAATGGCTGCCAGGTGGGTCCAAAGGGACTTGCTCCCCACAGCTGATTTTTCTGGCCCTGTCCGAAATATCATTCAAACTGTATAAAACCTTCCAGAATCCATGTGCCAGGACCTATTCAGACATGAATGTCCACTTGTTAAGCTGACCAATCCTCCAAACGGATCAAAAGAGCTTTAAAGGCTATTGTGGACTAGATGTACAAGAAAAAAAATGGGTGTCTGATGGGAGGGAAAAAGAACAGGGGCAAGAAAAAGTGTAACATACGCTTCTTTGATCCAGTGCTTCTTGTTAACCGTGGCCATCTGTCCCAGCAGCTTATTAAGCGACACGTTTAATTGGAAACCAGTGGCACACTTATGCAGGAAAATGATTCATTTATTTGCGTACATTACGAAACAGCATGTTTTGGTTCGAAATTTAATTATTACAAAATCAAGGATTTAGGGATTGAAATAAGTGTCTCATTAGATAATACTCAAGGGCTGAAAATGTAAATTGAGCTCAAGTGTGTGATGTGCAGTGTGTGATGCCCCCTGCTGTGTGTGAAGGCACTATGAATGTGACAGAGAGCTGTGAGACTCATTGTGCGGTTTCAGCGGACTGCAGCAGCTGTTGGGCTTTTTCAGAGCTCTGTCTGTTAGCGTTAAGGAGCCGGGCCAAGGCGACATGCCTCAGACCCAGACTGAATGATCTCGAGACACAAAGTATAACCGCACACTTGTGCTAGGGATACGGCACTGCCCAGATCTGACAAACAGATCCTGAAATGGAGCTAGTATTTTAAAGCAAGAAAAGAATACAGAAAGAAAGAAATATGAAAAAGAAAGACTGTGCTCACCCATGGCCCTGCAGGCTCTCATTAAAACCTCGCCCACTTTGAGGCGTGTCTCTAGGGAGCGCTCTCTTTTGGGGGGACCGACAGTTGCCCCAGTCTGATACTCTCCCAGCAGTCTCTGCAGAATCTGCTCAGGAAAAGAGTCAGCCAACACTGCCAACCCTGAAACAGAAGAAAAAAAAAACAGCTCTGAATAAAGGCTAAAACTCTGACAGACCCTTTTTAAGACAGGATGAATAGAAAGCACAACAGGCTGCCAGAGCATTACAATCTTAATTTAGCTATTCCTCAATAGGCCAAAAAAGGGATGGATGAGATGATTCTGACCATTCATGGACAAAAGGTGAAATAACATTGGCTGCAAATACAAAGAGCTGGTTTAGCTAATCAAACCAAAATATAGCACCCCAAATCTGTTTGTTGGCCCAGATACAGCAACCTTGTAGATTTCAAAGCTGTTCCTAAAATAACCTGACACACATATATAAAAGAAAATCCTCCACAACTGCCGATCAATATACCCCACTGCTCAAAAGTTTAGGCTCAGGAATACAAAATATCTAATATTTTAAAATTTTAATATTTTAAAATATATAATATTTTAATAGTAAAAAAACAGTAATATTATAACAATTTAAAATAACTGTCTTTTCAAAGACGAATTCCCAGCAGTCTTTAGTGCCACATGATTTGGTGTTCAAAAAACATTTATTATTATTATTATTATCAATGTTTGTGCTACTTTAATGAGCTCAGGAATCAAATGCTTTATCTATTCATTATGGCGAAACAAAAGCCTGGTCATTTAACAAATGAAAGGTTTAACCAAACGTCTGGGGCCTGAAACACATTGCAGTGTGTTGAGGTAAAGCTGGCAGGGAGTTTAGCTGGCAAAAGTAAATCAGGTCAATGTAATGTCTGTGCTTTATACTTACAACAAAACCAAGCGGTTTTATTATGTACCATCACAACTACAAATAAATCTAAATGCTACATTCATTTCTAAATAAGTCACTTTTTTTAAAAAAAATAGGCAAATGCAGGTGTGATTGTCATATATTTGGTTGTATTTCGAAGGAGTTAAGGCTGATTTCTTTCTTGAACTAATGAATCAATTACCTTGAATAGCAGACAGATACACAAAAGAGTCTTCATGTTCCAGGTTTTCCAGAAAGAGCTGAAACACATTGAAATAATTCACTGAAAGCTGAGAGCAAAGAATTAATTAATCCCTTAGACTAATTATCACTGACAGTTTCTCAGCTCTCAGCACGTTTACAATAATGTAAATTAAAGCATGTCTATGGCCTGCAGTTTTAAAAGATTTAAATCAGCTCACATCACATGAGGTGAAGTGGTATGAAATGAAAATGAATGCTACAGATAAGACAATTATGTGTTAAGAACTCTAACAGACACTGATACAAATAAATATTTAAAATTGAATGAATCAAAAGAAAGAAATTCACATCCATGTTAATGGTGTTACTGGGTGGGTGTTATGTCACTGTGTTCATGTGTGAATTAGTTGCGTTGGACACAGAAGAGACTCTTATTACAGAGAATATTAGATGAGACATTGCAGAAAGCCGCTCATCATAACTAGATCCCACGAGAGTCTTCAGACACCCTGAAGCAAGAGGTTTTACACACCAAACATCCCACCTCATTTATAAAACATGGTCTATTCTAGACCCTCACCCTCCCTCAACACTACTAGCACACAGGAGAAAGAGAAACACTGGAAGTCACTGGCCCATTTAAACAATGTCACCCAGGGAAGATTACTCTACGCAAATCCCAGGAGAGATGTCCACGTGACACCAAGCTTTTAGCATCAGAGAGAATAATGCATACTGTGAGAGTAAGTGTTTATCATATACTATAATGATCGCCTGCATCAAAGCGCAATGACAACAGTGTTTTGGGGCCTGCTGAAAATACAAACTTGTGAAATCTGTTTTCAAAGGGCAAGTTTTTAGAAATACTGTTATCGTCTGCAAATGTGTGAAAACGGTGATGTCATACACATGGTTATTATATGTTCAGTGTATTGGCATGTACCGTTTCTTTACAAAGTGACATCGCCAACAACTGACATGCATAATACAGCATGTTTTTTGTCGTTTTTTTGTCGATCCACGTGAACATTGTTGTTTGTTTGCGAAAAATGCAAAGAAAATCAATATCCGTTTTTAGTACATGGTTGTGCAAGCGTACCCTAAACCAGCGTACCCTAAACCATTAATAATATAATGTGATTTGTGAAATGGAAATAAAATGCAGGAATTAATAATACTAATATTATTTTACAATTTTAGCATTTAAAGTATTTATTTTTCTCATGCATTTGGCAGATGTTTTTCCAATTATCAAAACTATTTATTTATGTTTTCCCTGGAAATAATATATATATATATTAAAAGGTCATCCATTGTCAATGATGTAGCGACGTATAAATCACATCAGAATATAAATCAGAATTAATTTAAAAACCAAGCAGATTTCTGTAGATCAAAACAGCTAAATTTTCATGACCAACATGAGCAAAATCCCTGATTATGCAGTTTCCGAAATTACTACATTTTCTGAAAATTTTCTATAAATGACCACTTTCATATCATACATAATGAAAAATGTTTTTTTTTTTATAAATTCATGCCAGGCCAGTTGTATCTGCTTTAACTTACATACACAAATACATACACATCTATATACTCACTGTTAGTAGTTTCTCCTTGTTCTGCAATGCCTCCTCGTCTCCATCTCTAACAGAGCGGGTCAGTGAACGCAGAGCCACAGCTCGTGTGGGCACATCTGGGTCACAGGCTTCCAGCAGGCACTCAGAGAAAGCTTTACTGCGCAAGGCCTCAGAAATCCCGGGATTGGGTATTCCTCCAGCTGTCTGAAGGTCTTTAACTTTGGGTGTTCCACTAGGGTCTGTTGCATGTTTGGGATGTGAGATTGATTGGGAAGGGACCTGGGGTCTGGCTGGGAGGGAGTTTGAACTGCAGCCTGCAGGTTGAGTAAGACTATGGGCAGTGCTGTGCTGGCTGGCAGTTTTAGGGACAGTTGTAGGGCGATAAGCCCCGTGTGTGGCAATAGTGGCCCTCAGATCGGACGCTAGCTCCTGGATAACTGGCTCTTGGTGCTGCTGGGAAATCTGTTCCAGGTGGGGCAGCAATGCAGCCATTGATGAATAATCATCTGCAGTGAGCTGAAAGAAAATATACGGTACAAGTCCAAATAGGTAGTAAATAATATGTACATTAACAAAGATTTTAGGCTGTCAATTCTTTAAAACTTTTAATCATACTAGTTAGAAAATATGCTGATTAATCCATAACAATTATCAATATTGCAAGGATCTTCCCCAATATAACTGGGCAATTATCTTTCAATATAATACATTCTTTGAATATAATTCAAAGAAATTACATTAAAACATAACTGATCTTTTTAATTTTAATCAATCACACCAAATTAACCCTATAAGTGGGCATTAGTGCATATTTTGTGTGCTGTGACTGGGCACAACTTCTAGTTAGCAGTTTTTATTTTTTATAGTTTTAGTTTTCATGTTCATTTTTTGTAAAATTTTCAGTCATTTCATTATGTTTTGTAATTTAATAGTTTTTTATTTATTTATTTATAATTGTAGTGCTTCAACTTCAATCTTAATTTATTACAGAGTGAACATTTATAATTTTCAGTTCGTTTTTTAACTAATATATATTGGTCTTTACTCTGACATAAATAACAGTCAGAGTAAAGATATTCTTTATTGCGAGTTAAATATATATATATATATATATATATTTTTTCAATTGACAGAAATATTCTCACTAGTTATAGTTAACGATAATAACCCTGGGTGCAACAAACAAATTTTTAACTAATGTTTAAAATGTAATCGCATTTATTCAAGGTCATGAAAATGGCATATTTAATAAGTATACAAAAATAGATTCATTTTGTTAAAAAAGTGTAGCATGCATATCACACTGCAGGTGTGTACATACTGCTTTATATATACTGCTTAATATGCAATATGTTAACTACCCATAAAAACAGCTAACAGCATATTACTAAAGGGACTGAGTGAGCAAAGAACAGCAGCAAAATGTATAAACTATACACTACCTCAGCAGCTCCAGAAAGTAGAGTGGCCACAAGCCCTATTCCCATACTGAGAGTCTGACTCTCCACTGGGCTGTCAGTGCCACGCTCCAGACTAACACATGCTCTCTGCAGCATGGATGCTATGAACCCAACCACCTGTAAGCAAAGAGTGAGAGAGAGATGTCTAGAGAGATCACACCTTATCACTAAATAAAGTAGCACAACTGCGCTCTCTCTACCAGCCATAAGAGGCTCACACATGTGCCCTAAATAACAGTCAGAGTAAAGATATTCTTTGTTGTGAGTTAAATGGAACAGATCTGGCCAGGGGATGATGTGCTCTATTTTTAGAAGGCCCATGTTTTATCTTATTAAAACCTCAGCTGAATGAAAGCAGAAAAGACAAAATGATAAAAAAGCTTAAAAGAGTTTAAAGTTTAGAATTAAAACTCAAATGTACGACTTCACTCAGGAAAAGAGTGAAGTGGTATTCACCATTTAATACATTTAAATAACACTGAATGAAGGATTTCTTCTATATCTCACCTGAGTGTGTTTGCAGAGCAGCTGTGTGTGTGGAAGACCCTCACACATGATGGCCAGTGCCTGCAGCAGAGCAAGTCTCTGTCCATGTCCACCTGCACGCCCCAGCAGATGCTGCTCTAACTCCAGCAGCGTCATAGATGAGGTGTTCACTTCCTGCTCAACCTCGTCCTGCTCAGCAGCCACAGCTGTTAAATCCTGGAAACAACACAAAACATGTAGATCTCAGCATCCACTTTCAATTTCAAGCCGCTTTCACAATATTTAAAAGTCAAATATGGGAATTTTTTTTAAATCCTCTTAAAGTCTAAAAGTTATTTTTAATCATCCACATCTTAAAGCATTTTTGAGACCTCAAATCTTGCTATAAAACAATTATGGACATCCATTCATCTTATAGACATTGTTGAGCTCCATTATAAATGGTCATGCTGAAACAGACAGGCAGAGGTCAGCACCTGCAGAAGCAGGAGGAAAAACTCTCCAGGCAGGTCACAGTCCTTCATCTCTTCCAATAACTGCACCAGACACTGCACTCTCCACTGCTCACCTGAGACCTTCTCATACAGAGCATCATCTTCATCACTGTCAAAACACAGAAAAAGAGCCAGTTAATCATTGTTATGCCTTGCAACATACACTACTATTCAAAAGTATCTTATGTCCAACAAGGCTACATTTATTTTTTCAGGTTTTTTTTTTTTTTTTAAATAAAAATTTTCAGCATCATTACTCCAGTCTTCAGTGTCACATGATCCTTCAGAAATCATTTTAATATACAGCTTTAGTGCGCAGGAAACTTGAGCTATGAAAACCACAAAACAATGTACAGAAAACAAAAGAAACCTTTAAACAGTTGTGCAACTTATTATTGAAATGATGATTTTTCTTTTTTTAAGATTCACTGATGAATAGAAAGTTTGGGGGGAAAAAAACCAGAATACTTCAAACTAATTTTTGGTAACATTATAAATGTCTTTACTTTCATTTTTGATCAATTTCACTTGATATTATACTAATATAAATAATGCCTAATTTGATGAAAGCAAATTACAAACAAAATTAATGAAATCAATATTTTACAAAATATAACCTCTAAATTCATCACAAAACACTTAAAAACATGCAAAAGTGTGATCTAGCCAATAGATTCTGCTATTTTTCCAATTAGACCATCGCCTGATAAGCTCAAAATGGCAAAATACTTTAAACAAAACATTATTGTAGGGTTCTCATTTAATAATAGCCTACCTGATAAGCTCTCTCACTGTAAGTCTGGCCCCTCCTTCACTGCCAGGTGAGAACTGAAAGCCATGTCTGACTCCACCCACTTCTCCCAGCAGTCCACACAAGCGTTTCAGCAGCAAAAGAGATGCCGAGCGCTCCGAGTGAGACAGGCACCATATCAGGATCTCCTGACAGGATGTACTGTAGGGAACAACCACTTTTAGTCTTTTCCAAACATATTAGAGACTTCTTAAAAAAAAAAAAGAAAGAAAGAAAGACTGACCGTAAATGAGATACATTCTGTTTGGTGAAGCAAAAGAGATCGAACAGCGTCGAGTAGACATCTGCAAGAGCTTTCAGCAGCACGTCTGATGGATTATTACCCACCACACAAATCTAAACACAATTAAACAACGTTCTCATGTAAATTTCATATACTTGATGATATGGTGCATTAGACAATACAGAATATTTGGCTTACTTTATATACATCCTCAATACAGCGAGTCAGCTCCCACTCCTCCACTGTATCCTGGGATAGGTCATCTCCTGCAAAAGCAATATTCAAGAGAATAGACTTTGCATCTGAAAATTATTCCTGTGTGTTGGGACAAATATTAGCAAAGCAACTTGATGCAGCCTTTTCGCACACTAAATGATATCAGCCACTATAAAATGCTAAACTGCAGTCACCTAACAAATACTAACCGGTTCCCTGTGCACAGCGGCGAAGGGGGGAGAGAAGAGGAAAGAGCAGGAATCGCTGGCCAAACTCAGGCTGAACCTGCAGCATGATGAGCACCGCCCTGGTGGCCACTCTCTGGAACTGCTGTGCAGTCAGCCTGTCTTTGAAATGCAGAAGCTCCAGAATCTAAATCCAGTGATATTACATTCTATGATTAGAGTACATTTCAAAAATTATTTATAGGTTTTTAGGTAACTTGCTTTTGTTATTTGACTACTAGCATCTTTTGCAAACCAAATAAAATGACTCGAAATAACCATACTAGCAATAATCTCACTATTTAGACTGTAATAAGAGAATATTACGTCACCTGTGGACACACTTGACTGTAATAGCTCTCCGCAGAGAGGGACTGCTGAGGACAGGAGGCAAGAATCTTGGCCACAGCGTCACATTTCCTCCAGTCAGAGTCGCCACCTGCTGGTCAGCAATGTGAAACAAGTAAACATGACTGAAAAGCACAGGCAAAACATTTATAAAAAAAACAGAATGACTTTCCATGGAATGATAAACCTATTGGAAACACATTGGGAACTTTGTTATGTACTGGATTTGTTATGTATGGTATGAAAATACACATTTTTCCACCATCATTCAAAAAATTATGGCCGAACCCACTGACACTGTGCTGTTTATAGAATATGCAAAACATTTTAGGTCACCTAGCCATTCTCACCGAGACATAACATGTTTGTCTCCTTCACTGTCTGCAGTTTTTTTGGGGTCAATTGACTGTAATATTCCAGGCAACAGCACACGGTTCCAGGATGTTGTGTTTTATTTATAAGTTTGCGGAAAACAAAAGATAAGCACGAACACAGATTACAATGTATTTATAAATTTGGATTCACATACATGCATACTAAAAATAAATTGTGCATTAGCAATAAATACCAAATAGGTTATCAATTTTGCATGTTTTATTTTAGCCTGTTTTCTAGTAAATATACTAGGCTGCATTAGATGGGTTTTGAGTTTAGTAACAAAAATTGTATGGCTGGTATAATGCTCATTTTTATAATATTAATAAATAATAGCAAATAAGACATACATTACATTTCTGAATTTGAATAAATACTAATTGTAGATAATATTTACTCACAATTAGCTAAAAATATTTGAGAACACAATATGTTTTATCCACTGAGATGGATAAATTTAGTACATTTTGGAACTGACACTAGAAAGATGGTCTTGAAACTTGATTCTATTCCATGAAAAACCTTTTTCAAATTCCAGTGTTTCTCTGAACCAATCATCTGTACTCAGTACTTTGCTAAATTCACCCTTACCTCCGGTGCCCTCTAAAATGGCCCTCACCACTGCCTGGACGCCTTGTGGTTGCATTAACCTGTCAGACAGCAACTGTCCACACAGGCGCCTCAGCCAAGGGGGAGCTTGGGATAGAGTCTTACCTCCCCCTCCAGCACACCTGCCTACCTACAGCAATACACAGGACACGTCTCTTTCAAATCACACAAATACTAACACATCAGAAAAGTATTCAGAAAGATAGTGGGCAACACACACCTGTTTAGGACCCCCTTGCAAAACAAGCAGTTCTTTGATGACGATTGGCTGATACACTTTCCCAAGAAGACTGTGGAGTGCTTCTTTGCAGGTCTTGCACTCCTCTACCGTTAGTCCCTGTGGTAGATGAGATGACTGAATTAGTTCAACATTTATCTAGAACTCAGGATTCTCACACTTACTTACATTCATGTCATTCTTCATTATTGAATAGGGATTTTAAAAAATATAGTTGTATTTGTATTATTAGTAACACTTTACAATAAGGTCTCTTAGTTTATTTATTAATTAACCTGAACTAACAATGAACAAAACATTTGTTACAGTATTTATTAATGTTAGTTGATAAAATGATTAAAAAAAAATAGTTAATTGCTTATTCATGTTAGTTCACAGTGCATTAACTAATGTTAACAAATGTTTGATTTGAATAATGTATTAGTAAATGTTAAAAATAAAACATTGATTTAGATTAATAAATGCTCTAGAATTATTGTTCATTCTTAATTCATGTTAACTAAAGTTGTTAACTAATGAAACCTTATTGTAAAATGTTACTGTATTATTTATTGATATTTTGAATGAGCTTTTATAGTTTAAAATTTTTTTTACTTCTTATACTTTAGCCTAAACATACAACAACATATTTTTTCACTTAATATTTATATTTTCAGCTTTATTTAAATTAACAATAACTCTCTCTCTCTCTCTCTCTCTATATATATATATATATATATTTTTTTTTTTTTTTTTTTTTTTTTTTTTTCATGTTTCATGACTTTTCTATCATGGATTTAGCAACATTTCCTTGCTAAATCCAGGTTATCTATGGCTTTGGGAACCCCAGATCTAAAAAGAGACCACTAGTAAAATGTATTAAAATAGGATTAAGTATTGCTTTGATATTAGTATGTATACCTTATTACTCTTTGTACCGTCTCCTTCAGGCCGCTGGGGTCGATAAGCTAACTGACACAGAGCTGCCATGATGTCACCCAGGTGGCGCGTAAACACAGGAGTCGCTAGTGATGATGACAGAGCAGACACCTCTAGGAGCACATTAGCGGTGATAAGTAGACGACGTTCCCCTGTAGGGGCCACATCGTGTCGGACAGCTCCCTCCACTGCTGCCCCAAAGGCTGACCTCAGCCCCAGTGCCACTCCTACACCAGGAGCTAAATATGGGCAGAGACCCAGTGTGACCACAAACTGCAGCACAGCGCCCAGTGTCTTTTGTTGGGCCACACTGAGAACATCTGGGGGAAGTGGTGGAGCTGCTTCAGGGGTAGCAGGATTTGGTGCAGCAGGAATGTGGTCAAAGGCTTCCACGAGGCGGTTGAGGTGTCGTGCCAGGCAGAGCAGTAAAAGAAGACATTCCTGAACAAAGCACCAGGTTAGGTCATTAGCATCACTGCAAAACCATGGGATGTCTCTCCTGACCTCCTCCAGAAGTCGCCGGGCTTCCTCCAGCTCTTTGCCTGAAGACATGCTCTCCCGAAGCTCTGACAGGTTCCTCTGGAGAGCCAGGACAAGTGCTGTTTGTGTGCTCTGTCCATCGCTCCACTGAGCCTCTGGAAAAGAGTGTGAGTCCATCATCGCATGCCATCACTATTTAACAGATTTGCAAAACATTTAGCTAAGCCTGCATGACTTTCTTTCTTCTGTAAATCACAAAATGAGATGTTTGGGCATTCACTTTTATTGTATCGAAAAAAATTATAAACTGAAAGTGTAAGCTGAGGCTTATAACATATTTAGTGTCTTACGAAATAAATAGAGAAAGTCATGCAGTTTGGATTTGGAACAACATGAGGGTGAGTAAAAGATGACAGGTTTTATGGGGGTGGAAATACAATAATATTACCAGCGCATGTTGTGAAACAACACTATTTAAACCCGGATAACGTTATTTTTTTTTTTCTTACCTCGAATAGGTTTCGTTAATATACTGAGAGACTTTATTAGTGCCGTGACCATTTTACGCCACACTGCTGTGTTGTCTACTAAAACATTGTCGCGAAGCTTTAACGTAACTGTGGTTGAAAGTTGAAACTGATGAGAAAATATTCAAAATAAAAGTCCCACAAAATAAAAGCTAAACTCACACGAAAGCCAAAAAGAAAAGCAGAAATAAATAATGCAATGGAAATAATTTATTCGATAATTATCATTACTACATTGTACTCATTCAGTTTATTTGCCACACGCATGTCCAAAAACACCACACAAGACAGAACAAATACAAATAAACAAGGCAAAATACAAGCACAAGAATTAAAATACATACAGACATTTCAGCCAATGCACTCAGTCTGGACGTACCTGGAGCAGCTCACTAAGGGATTTGAGAGTGCCACCATGATAAAATACAACTTTTACTAGAATTGTATTTTATATCAAATTCCACATAGTCAGAGCATTAAGAAGCTCCTGCAGCCCAACTTGGACTAAAGATAACAAGGTCATTTGCATACATGATGTGATTCACCAGCATGCCACCAATCATACAGCCAGTGTTGCAATCATTAAGTCTCCTTGACAGTTCATCCATATATAAATTAAATAAAATTGGGGACAAGGTTCCTCCCTGCCTAACACCATTGGACACTCTAAAGGGGGCAGGGGCAGATAAACAACCACCTCATTTAATATGCATCTGCTGGTGGGTACAGCCTACCAATAGGCAAGAAACCTCACAATATACCCTTTGCTTTAGTTTAATAAAAAGCTGTTTGTGATTCACTCTATGAAATGCCTTGAAGGCATCAATAAAACACATGAGAATAGTGGAATTTATACACTCTCAGAAAAAAAGGTACGAAGCTGTCACTGGGGCGGTACCTTTTCAAAAGGTACACTTTTGTAGGCCTACCTAAAGGGTTCATATTGGTACCTTCATGGTACATATTTGTACAATTATGGTACCAACATGCACCCTGTACAAAAGTGTACCTTTTTGAAAAGGTACCGCCCCAGTGACAGCTTTCGTACCTTTTTTTCTGACAGTGTACAATTTCCTTAAGAGAATAAATACACATATGAATAAATACACAATCCAAACTGATAATCCAAAGAGATAAACCCACTCACTCTATCAAGAAGGATTCTTTCCATTACCTTGGATAAAATACTAGCCAATGCTATAGGTCTATAATTATCCAGGCAGCCAACTTTTCCATCTTTGTCCTTATTAACTGGGACAAGCAATTAATAACTGGGACAATAGATTAGATTGAATCTATGCCATGGATCAAAGAACAGTAAAATGATTATAATAAAGTAAAATATAGTAAAATGATTGCTAGGAGGGAAGCAAGCCTTAAGACTGGGAATTTTCAGACACTCTGCAGTCATAAAATCCATGTCGCATGCTTTGTTATTAGGTAATTTCCATATCAAATACCTCATGTGTCTGAATACTTATTGATTCATTACTGATAGCAGAGTCCTCCACATATGGATCATGTTTTAAACAATTAAAGAGGGAGCTATAGTGCGGTCTCCATATTTCAGCAAAATTATCTTCTCTGAAGAGTCCTTCAATGGAGATTTACTATTTCATATATCTCAATGGTGAATAAGAAGTACTGTAAAGTAATTATTTGAACAAATGGTACAAAAATTGATAAATACATTTACTTCATCTATTTCCATTTACAAAACAGATTTTAAATCTATATTTAGGGTGAAATATGACGAAACAATGCATGAATTAAGATCAGCATAGATTTTATTCAACATAATACAAATTGCAACACATTTTATCGTCATCACTGAAACTTGATATAACTATTCCTGTCATTGACACAGTTATACAAGGACAGCAATAGGCACAATATCAAAAGTTCACATATTTGAATAATTTATACAAAAGTTAAATAAACAATAAATAAGTTATTATTACATAAATAAATAATGCTCTAAATAAAGTAGTGTTTTACAATAATACACATAGATCTTCCCTCAAGAAAGACTATGATGGTTTTTAAGTATTAAAAACATGTGACACATGCAACCTTTTCAGCTTAATCATATAAGCATATAAAAAAACGTAAGTACCTTATCAAAAATTGCATTTTAAAACAAACACGACATGGTAAATGAGACTCGTCTCTACAGGTTTGGTTTATATTGTCCTCTCTTACTGGCGAGGGACCACACAGGTACAGGCCACAGTCACTAGCACGTGTTCATACTCTAAAGAGTATTTGTTCGGGTCAGACGGGCATGAGACCTTCTTCAGGAATAACATAGATCTCTGCACGGGCACAGAGTTGTAGGCCATATTCTCAACCCCGTTAATGATGCATCCTTCACACAAACACTTTGCTTCCTCATATGATTTGGGGTACATATCTGGCTTGTGCACAGTCCT
Source organism: Pimephales promelas (assembly GCF_016745375.1). The sequence continues at coordinate 12,468,112 of NW_024121432.1, read as the reverse complement.
GAAAATACAACAGATAGAAAGGCATGAGTCTTGTAGCAGGTAACTAAATTTGGTGAAATTCAATAGATATTGCAATACATACACACTGTTTATGTAGTATAGTTATTTGAACACTACAAAACAGGCCTCATAACAACTCCGCCCAGTAAAATTTAGGCCTATATGATCAATAAGTTGACAACATATATTTTTACATTGCTTTAACTCATCAAAATAAGTTAACCAAGTTAAGTTAATACAAGATTCATCTAATTTTTCAGTTTAATGTAATTTAAGTTGAAATGACTTAAACATCCAAGTCATTTGTACTTAAAAAAATATTTTCCCCATTCATTTTTGTTATAGGTATAAAAAAAAATATTTAAATATATATTTGGTTGAGATTATATGGAGGCTGGTTGGATTAGCAATCCTTCACTGACTTCTCTGGTAATATAAACACGTGTTGGCGAGAGCTATATTTACCTTGTCCGCCAGGGGGAGAGTGAGCGCTCACTGATGTGCGATAGAGACTCAGCGGCTTTCTCGCAGGTGTCCGCCGAATGACTGGTGTCCTTCGGATGCGGGTGTCCGACGTGTGGAAGAAAAGCTTCGAGTAGCTTGTTGTGTGCCTTGTGGAAACATCCCATATGTCTTCCTTCCACGATGTTCTCCGACAACAAGAAAAATATTCCAAAAAACAGCGAAAACTGCAAGCCAAAGAATAAATAAGTAAAATAAACAGGGTGTAACATCAATTTCTTAATGAAGAAACATACAATATTTCATAGGTTAAGACGAAATGTATTACTTTGTAAGATGTATTTTTTTGAACTCACCATCATAATTTGATTAGACTTTTTTTTTTTTATCAAAACTCGAGTGATGCTTCAGAATCAATGCTCAGGTTGTGGCCTCTGGACTGTTATAGCCTTCATGGTGAGGGCTTTTATACTAAACTCACCTGTTGTCCATCGCCAGGGAAAATCCAAGTCTATGAGGAAATAGTAATAAATATTTACTTCCGTGCTTCCTCTTTCATATGAAGCCCTATTTACAAAATCATCTTGAAAAAAAAAATCCTTCAGACCTTCACTTATTTATTTTTTTTCCATTAATTAGCAGCTGTAAAATGATTTCGGTTATCAACAAACGAGGACCATCACGATTTGAAGCTTCCACAAAATGGAGGGTTTCTGCTCTCATCATCGCAATTATTCCTTTTGAAGTGATAAGAAAACGATTTCATTCATTAAAACGCGGTACTTAAGTAATTTATAGCTGTACATTGTGTTTTTTTGATAGGAAAGGGGAGATGTAAAACTTTTATTAAAAAAAAAAAAATCCTTTCATTATCAGCTCCATTAATATCATTAAAAAAGAAGTGATGCAAGAGAAGCCTAAGACATCTGTTAGTCATATAAAACATTTTCCAAACTTACCCTGCATTTCATGATAAGGCTAAATCATTAATATGGAGAGGTATCACCAATATTCAGATGGAGAAAATTTCCCTTTTTCTGAGCATTTTGTGACCTTTTCAAATCCTTGGAACAGTGAATGTGGACATAAAATGTGGGAGCCCCCTGGATGTTTTGGACATGATAAAAGAGTCCTCTGTAACAGGTCATTCATTAACTTAAATGAGCTTTAATAGCACTTTTCTGTGGGGTTGCCATCACGGGACAAGACCAAGTGAATTTCCCAACATCATGATCAGCCACTCAGAAAAAACATCTCCCCAGGAGTCCCCTAAGCTTCATGCATAAATTCTATACATTCTATGGAGAATGTGAAACTGATGATTCAATCACACAATGTGACTAACATCAACATTTAGATACTATAATAATCAGCACTTTTCTATTAGCTAAAAAAATAACTGGTTTTCAGAGCAGATTTCTCTAATATGCGTTTAAGTAGTTCACTTTAAAAAAAAAAAAAAAAAAAAAAACTTTTGCTGATAATTTACTCACCCCCATGTCATCCAAGATGTCCATGTCTGAAAAGAAATTAAGGTTTTTGATGAAAACATTCCAGGATTTTCTCCATAAAAAATGAACTTCATTGGGAACCAAACGGTTCAAGGTCCAAATGAGAGTTTCAGTGCAGCTTCAAAAAGCTTTAAACAACACCAGATGATGAATAAGGGTCTTATCTAGTGAAACATTCGGTCATTTCAAAAATAAATTTTAAGTTTTATAAGCTCAAATGCTCGCCTTGCTCTGTTTCATGTGATGAGTGTCCGTGACTCTCCTGTTCAAACTAGTTCATCAAAATGAACAACTCTTTTTTTCGAGTCATGACTCGAAGGGTCCTATATAGGACTCTTTTTAAAGCCCTTTGAAGCTGCACTGAAACTCTCATTTGGACCTTGAACCGTTTGGTTCCCATTGAAGTCCATTATATGGAGAAAATCCTGGAATGTTTTCATCTAAAACCTTAATTTCTTTTCAATTGAAGAACGACGTGGACATCTTGGATGGCATGGGGGTGAGTAAATTATTAGCAAAAGTTTTTATTTTAAAGTGAACTACTCCTTTAATGAACCATCATTTTTTTAAAATGTTTAATAGCAAACTTTTTACTGCTTCTGATTTATACAACCCAATTATTTGTTTGTTGTTAAAGATGCCAGCTACCAGAGCTATATTCATGGTGAAAAAAGTTATATAAAAAGTATAAATATAAAATAGGGAAAGTAAAAAAAACATTTTGTCAAGAGTTTATTTTTGATTCAAATTTCAAAACTAAATCTGGCCTCACTTCATTAAAAATCCTTTCATAAGTGTCAACTGAACAGTAAAGAGTCGAGACATCCCACTCCATCAAAATATGCTTCAGCAATAAAGAACTTGAGCAAGACGGGCATAAAGAGACATCAACCATTAACAAAACCATATTAGTTAAGTCTGGAGTGACAGCAAGTGTAAATAATAGTGTCCACCAACCACATGATTGATTTTGTAGTTTATCAATATACTGATTCCATTTAGCTTGCAATTTTTGCAACATTAGCATTTAAAATAAGTTTGAAGTCTGAAGGTGGATTTGGACATTTTTTAAGCTCCAAATACTTTGAAGCCAACAGCATTTTATATTGTATTCAGCTGCACTGACACTTGTGCATCACAGTAATTTCATGATGTCTTAATTTAAAATGACTCATGAAAGAATGTGGGTGTGGTCCAGCTTATTAAAGATTATTTAACTCTTACAACTTGTGACGTAAAAATGTACAAACAAAGAAAGATGAATAATATTCCAACCCCGTCAATGAATGATCTCACTAATTTGCTTTAGGTATTGATAATAAGCTGCAGGAAGACAGTGGAACAACAAACAGAGCCATGTAATCAAATAGAGGCCCACAAACCGATGATGCAGATGTGCACATGCTCTGCAGAAACAAACCTTCATATTCACACACATGGGGAAAGTCCTCAATTACATATCATCTTTCCATCAAAGAGGAACCATGTCAACATTTATTCTCTTTATCAAAATAGTTTATTTAGAAGCTTTTTTTCGGTCACAAAAAGCTAGACGGAATTATTCCTTATCTCCACGAGTCCCCATTGCCGCCTTTCACACTTAACTAAAAATGAGGGACAAATAAAATGGAGGTTTTCACTTGAAAAGCTAGGGGAGGGGGGAGGGAACAATGCAGAATCTTAAAAAAAGCAATACTTCACATCACTGCCATTGGTTCTCTAGTATCATACACTTTAAGCAACAGGTCATCTGGCTTTGTAGTTGTAAATGGTGGAAAACAGTAATGGCTAAACACATGATGGCAGATACATAAAATCAGGCTCTGAAAAAGCCGTTCTAGATTCTGATTGAGTAGGACTGACGTCAGATGCATCCAGGAAGGTCCAAACACCTTAAGTATACGCCCGTCCGCAGTAACTCGCCCCATAAAATAACAGGAGGGAGGGAAAAAAGCAACTAGAATGCGAGAGCGAAGGGATCGTGGCAGGATGAAGAGCAAAAATGAGCACTGAATGTACAGGGTTTTTTTTTTTTATCTTTGAGACACTACAGTAAAGATTCCATCCTCCTGTGAAAACAAACAAGTGAACAGCGCCACTTCTCAACTTTATCACATCAATATAAAATCTAGACAATCTCTCTGAGGGGAAAACAAGCAGAGACGTAACTGCGGTCTCTTTTCCCTAGGACATTATGCGAGACATCCTTAGAGTTCAGAACGGCAGCCATTTCCCCGTTTCTGGCAAACACTGGGCAAAAAAAGGATGTCCCAGAAGTTGGATGATGCCAGCTTTATTATTTCCCAGGGATTTTGGCCCTTTTGCGGGCTATGGCGTCCTCGACAGCCTTTAGCTGTTTTAGCAGCTCCTCGCGGCGTGAAAGGGTGCTGCTCGGCTTGCCTGAGCCAGAACTAGAAGCGGAGCCGGAACCGGATCCGACCCCGGGCGCAGGAGTTTTACCTGCAGACACGGCAGCAGGGCCTTTCCCAGAAGACTTGGGTGGAGGAGATAGAGGACGCTTCCTGGAGAGAGAAGAATTAAGAACATGGGATATTTTTAAATCTTTAGTCTTAGTCACAATGATAAAGCTTTTGTTATAAAACACCCTTGATCCATCATGCACATAAAAAGGGAACTAAAGCGGACCAAACATGGGGATTTTTTTAATAAAATAAAATCTGGACTAATAATATTAACAATAACTCACTGCTTAAATTAAAGAATATGAGACATCTGCACGTTATCTACACAAACATACCATATCGATGGTTCTCATGCGAACAAATCAAATGAATAAATTTACATATAAGCAAAACCATTTTCAGACAAGAACTTATCAACTGATGGAAATCACCATATATTTGAAGGGATATTCAGGAGAGAGTGACAAAAGAAAGTGGCAGTGGGTACCTTTCTCCTTGCGGAGGCATGGGCCGAGGACCCTGGCCTTTGGGCCGATCCATTCTGGGAGACAACGGGGGTCGCCCGGGCATTCTCCTGTCTCGACCTATGGAGAAATCAGAGAGTGATGCTTGAGGAACCGAGAGAGCAGATTGCAATGTGGTGCACCACCTCTTATTTCTGGACATCTCTTGAGCAAAGAGCTAAAAGCACAACAGTATCTGCTCAGATATCAGATTTTTGAAGGGGTTTTCTAATGGGCATTAAAGGTGTCATGTGTTGTTTACCTCTGTCAGGTGACATCGCCATCCTCTTGCTGAGAGGCGAAGGGGGTCGCTCTTTATCGGCAGGAAAGTACCTTTTCCTATTGCCTCTGTCGGTTTGCTGCTGGCCAAAGAGGAATAAAGTCGTCATTGATCCATCACGCACTTCAACACGGCTGCCTGAACGTGAAAGCGCCTTCTCCATTTACCTTGTTTAACAGGGTGAGTTTGATGTCCTTGTGAGAGCCGTATCCTCCTGGAGGACCCATAGGCGGCGGGTGCATGGGGTGACCTCTGTTCCCAGATCTAGGCATGCCGGAGCTAGTTTTGGGGGGGAGACCGGAGGGGTCCACTCGTTTCCGCTCATCTCTGAATGGCTCTTCTTTCTTTGGTGGTTTTCCTTGAAAGGACATCACACAACAGTTACTTTAGGTCAATGCAACATTAGTTTGTAATCTAATACAAATACATCTAATATATATTAAGTTCGAATTCAACTAATTCAAATCTAATTCCAATAAAAAAAAAAAAAAGTTTTAGTTTACAAAAACAAATATGTATGGCCTGTTATAGAGTCATACTTCAAAAAATGTGACAAATTCTTATCAAATCACTCTCTAGAACATTCTCATTCCAATTCCATGCTGGTGGAATGATCTGGCCATCATCATCCGGAATGCAGAATCCCTGACAGCATTTAAAAGACAACTGAAAACTCATCTCTTCCGTGAGCACTTAATATATATATATAAAAAATCCTTACTTGGTTTATACCACTCTGAGCAATGTTTGAACTTTGTATTTTGAGCACTTCTTGTGTTGTTGTTGCCTCTTCACAATGACTTGATTTAGTCCTCAGATGCAAGTCGCTTTGGATAAAAGCATCTGCTAAATGACTAAATGCAAATGTGTCACTTAGCCATAGTACCTCTGTCTTTGTTGGGCCCCCTGTCCCGTGGAGGGCCCCTTTCTTTGCGGGCATGGCCTGGAGTGGGTGATCGTGAGCTGGCGGAAGACACGGGGCTGGCCAGGTCAGCGTACATGTCATCCGAGTCAGCGCTCCTGACCGAGCTACTGCTGGATGAGGCCGACGATACAGATGACACGCTACTGACGGACAGAGACCTGTGAAACCACACAGACATTTGGTTATACCATGATTTGAACATTTCAATGAAGACTCTACTTTTTACACAGATTCTACATCTGTGTGCATCCCATACCTAGACTTGTGCGAGCCGGAACGGGACCGGGAGCGTGAGGCGGAGGAGGAATGGGATTTGGAGCTGGAGCCAGAGAAGCTGCTGCCACTTACACTGCCACTCACTGATCGCCTGCTGGAGAAAAAGAGAAAGCGAGAGAGAGAGAGAGAGGGAGACAATGAAATGTTGGTCAAGCACTGGAGACAGAATTAGTATAGTTAAATAAATGGTGCAGTATGCCTGTCAGTGTCCCGGTAGAGGGACTCTTGTCACTCTTTTTTTATTGCCTCATCACATATTTTAGTAATCATCTTAAATCATATACAATTCATCCTGTGAAAATAAATTGAAATTGTATGATGCTTTCCCATGGAAACAGTATTTTAAAACCTTTTAGCAGGCTCAATTTTTGTGATATCAGCTTCAAAAGTGGAAAGCAACTTAGTTAGATAGGCTTTGATTTTAAAAGCAATTTTAAAGTCCAAATTATTTTGTACTGTATATATATATATATATATATATATATATATATATATATACACACACAGTACAAAATACATTTATAAATTTATTTTAAATGTGTTAATAACTAATATAAATAATATTAATAAATTTATTTATTAATACATACTTTAAATTTATTTAAAATATATAATATATATATAGCTAGAAATAAATGTTTAGGTCTGCTTTAAAGTAAACAAACTTTTTACACTTTCATTTTCTGACTTTCACTTCTGTTGAGTTGTCTTGTTTGTGAAGATCAAACTTAGGGTGCGTCTAAATTACAAATCATGAATTACAATCATTCAAGTTCCCATCTCTTTTTAAAAAAAGGGTGGCGACAGTTTACAGTTCAAGGTTCATTCAGACAACAGAACATTTCTGTAATCATTACACATCTGCAAGTAAAAAATCCAAAGCACAGGGAAGAATGTACAAAGCATCCGTGTCACAACTGGCATTCTTATGCGTGACAACCGAGAATGTTCCTCTTTGACAAGTACAACAAATTTTTGAAATGGAAGCTAGTCCTCAATTAAAATCAATCTCCAGGGAGTTTGTCAAAACAAAATGATAACAGGTCCTACATACTTCCTTAAAATAAACCCCATTTCAGCACACAAATTATTATAACTAGTTATATATAATACCATTCATCATAGTAATAAATTAATAAAAAAATTTATTCAGGACTTGAACATTTTCCACAAAAGTGTGGAAAAGTGGGTGTAGAGGGTGAGAAGAGTGGAGATAACCAATAAAACAGGCCTAAAATATCGGTAAGACAAATTATTGTTAAAATATGAGCAGAGAAAGAAAAATCTGTTTCTTATTTTAAAACCACATCCCTATGACAATAAACTCAAAAATCTTATCATTAGAGACTACTAACAACTATCATGAACAAATCAAATAAGTTTTTAAGAATTTTTCTTAGAAATATAAAAAAAAAAATCAGCATAACTTTTCACAACTTTTGTATGGAAGCTTGTTTCCGCCACTTAATGAAAAAAAAAAAAAAAGTAATTGCAACTTTTTATCTCACAATTGTGACTTTTTTTTCTCACATTTGAGACTTTACATCTCGCAATTCTGATAGTCAGAATAGCGTGATATGAAGTCAGAATTGCATGTTATAAAGTCAGAATTGCGAGATATAGTCAGAATTGCATTTATAAAGTCAGAATTGCAAGATATAAAGTCAGAATTGCGAGATATAAAGTCGCAATTGCATGTTATAAAGTCAGAAATGCATGATATAAAGTCGAAATTGCGTGTTGTAAAGTCAGAATTGTGAGATATAAACTATTCTGAGGTGGAAAAAAGTTGAGTCTTTTTTTCCCCTTAGAATTGGCCTGATAACTTGCAATTGCGAGTTTATATATCACAATTCTAAGAAAAGATGTCAGAATTTCGAGATGTAAACTGGCAATTGTGTTATAAAGTCAGAATTGCGAGATGTAAAGTCGCAATTGCAAGATATAAAGTCGCAATTTTGAGAAATAGTCGCAATTGTGAGATAAAAAGTCTCAATTCTGTCTTTTTTTGCACAATTGCAACTTTATTTCTCAGAATTACGACTTTATTTCTCACATTTCTGACTTCATATCTCGCAATTGTGAGATAAAAAGTCGCAATTATTATTATTTTTTTATTCAGTGGCGGAAACAAGCTTCCTACTATTGATCTATATGAAAAACGAGGAAAAACATTTAAAAGGTCTAATGATATTTTCATTACATTTATGAGTACTACAATCTCTGAACAACTGACATGCATCCATTTAACACGGAAAGAATAAAGACAGACTTTTTTTGTCTTTTTGACTTCTTTGAATATTTTCTGTCTATATCATTGTCTTCTGTATATCAGAATAATTCATAACATCAAGTTCATGTTCATGATTTGCCCATGGCAACAAAATGACATGTTGAAAAATCCAAACATGTGAGCTGTGGTGCATGAGGTGTGATTTCTTTTCTGAGTGATCATTTTTTCACCATTTTAGAGTGGTGGAGAATAAGGCAAAAATCTTGGAGACGTGGCCAATTAAACACCCAACAAACACGCACAATGCCCAACTGCAGAGCAAGAACTTAAAAATTTTGCACGGGCAAGCACCAGCCACATATCCAGATGTATCAAATGTGTCCTAAACAGCAACAGCATCTGGCCAAATGCCATGATGACATAATGAAGTTATGATAACGATGACAAGTCAACAAAAGCTTCTTTGTGCTGAGGCATAAGAACCAGCGGGACAGGAGATTTTCCTAAACACCCACACAGGGTATTCCACATCCACAGTGAAACTTCACTCTCACTGCTACAGATTTCAGAAGTGATCACATGCCGCTTCCCTCTGCTGACAATTGCCCTTTCTAGACACTCTCGTGCTCTCACACACGCAAAAACACACACATGCTGTGTTCAGCCTACAGCACTGGTCACTGGATAATGGTTCACATGCAAATACACTCAAAACACAAAATGTAAAAAAAACCACAAAAAGCACACCATCAAGCTAGAGACAAAACCTCCAGTTATTATGATGCAATCCCTAAAAGAAAAAGTTCTACCACTATTTATGACTAACCCTCAGGTAAATTAAAATAAATAAATGCTAACAAATCAATTATTAATGAATGTGATAAGGGTCTTGCTTTAAGTTCCAAAATGGCGAAATTAATAAGAAGAAATACATCAATTATCAAAAATGTAATTTTGGAGTTTGACAATCCCAGTCCTCATCACCTCATGTGTGTCACTTTTTGTGTTTAACAAGAGCAGAGATTGATTTTCTTTGTCTTTTGTTCTTTGATTAACCAAGCAGACAGCAGCAGGAATATTAGGCTGCTATCACTTTAAGAGCTTGCACCTATCCAATAAACTGTTACACAACACGTGTTTTCTCTCAACTATTTGCGTTCCAAAAATGACTGCATTTTCTTGAATTCTTGGCAAGACTGGCATTTTGACAATTTTGTATGTATTCGATCATTTAAGCCACGAAAAAGTCGTCAATATGGTTCTCGCGAGCTTATGAGAACGCTACTTATATAGATCAGCGATGCACACATTTTAAGTGTGAGTGTGAAACCTGTGAGAATTAGTCAAATTATGTGCAATACAATCACCATTTAACCGGAGTGAGTGAGAGGAGGTGGGTGTGTGTCAATACGCTGTCGGAGAGAAGAGAGCAAGAACGTGCAGCTGGTATAGGTGTATCGATACTGGAGAAAAGGAGTATTTGAATCGTTTCAGATATTTCATTATCAAAACATTTCGAAATATTAATATTTTTGAGAATTCTAGTTTGGAACAACATAACGAGTAAATAAAATAATTTTCAATTTTTGGTGGACAATCCTTGTAAATGGCCATAAAACTTTGCAAAGAGCGATAGTTTATGTTAGTGGCAGAATGAACGTAACGTGTGCTGTACCTTCGAGGTGGGTTGTGCTGTTGACGTTCTTTCTTACGTCCTTCTCTCATGTTGGGGGGTTCTCTGGGTTCTCTGGGTCCAGGAGGTCTTCCAGCTGGACGGGGGTTGGGGGGCTTTCCAGCCTCTGTGATTGGCTTGGGTGGTTTCCCCGGCTGTTCAGGCAACAAGGGACTGGGCATCATTTTGGGAGGTCCTTTCTCCCTGCGAGGAGGGGGCAGTGCACCAGGCTTCAACGGGTGGCTGAATGAAAATATGCATTTTCACGTGCATGCAGTGAATGAACAAATGGAATGGGTTCTGTTCTGATAACTAAAGATAGAAACAGCCAAAAGGCTAAGCCTGTGTGTTATTGATTTAATTGGCTGTGTTGATATAGACTAGAAGTACACAGGTGTTCAAAAGTATGGGGTTTTTAAAAGATTCTCAAAGTCATACATTACGCTCACCAAGCCTCAAATTATTTCATTTATATATATATATATATATATATATATATAAAATAAATAATTTTTGAAATTATAAAAAAAATAAGTGAAATATTATTACAATTTAAAATAGCTGTTTTCTATTTTAATATAATTAAAAATGTTATTTATCCCTGAGATGGCAAAGCTGCATCATCAGAAATCCTTCTAATATGCCGATTTGGTGCTCAAGAAACAGTTGTTCTGCTTTATATTTTTCTGGAAACCATGAATCTGGATGTATTCAGGATTCTTTGAGGAATAGAAATCAACATCTTTTGTAATTATTATTAGTGTCTTTACTGTCATGTTTGATCAATTTAATCAGGTACATAATCAGCTAAAAAGAAGGATATAATGTCAAGAGCGATTTGATGGAAGCCATTTCATTCTCAAAACCATGCATTGTCAAAATTCAACTGCCGATTAATACCGTTTCAATGCTGATTTTTACTCGCATTTGGCGCTTTGAACCCTGGCTATGCTAATGGTATCCGTGCATGAAATAAATGTATTAGAAAACTTAACGTTTTGCAGCTTATTTAGCAATTGTTTAATGTAATTTTGAAATTTCAATCATTATATAGCATTACGACAATTCACGTGGGTCATATTTTTAAGGTAGGAAAATACAGAAAAAAACACACCACTAAGCATCATTGCTGACTAAAACTATATCTTTCATAAATAAGAAAAATCTTAATAACCCCAAACTTTTGCAAGTGTATATTCCAAATGGGGTTTGAAAGCATGAGTGTGTGCATGTACCCTTTCACTGCAACAGGAGGCTGCTCAGCTTTGTTTTTATTAGTGTTTCTTTGTGCCGAGGGGGTTGGTGAGGGTGAGGAAGAGAAGGATCGCGATCTAGACAATGGAAAATAAAGTGATTAATAAAAGCAAACATTCACAGCAAAACCCAGCCATTTATAAATGTGGTATACTAAATGTTCAGAAAGTCATTAAATCATCATATCTTACCTAGAGCGGCTTCCACTGAAAGAACTGTGCTGAGAGGAGTGGCTTGAGTAGGAACTCATTGAAGAAGACCGTGAACGAGATCGGGAACGGGAAGAGCCAGAACCTGTGAATGATGAGGACCGGGATGAAGACCTGGAAAATTGGAGAAATGGAGAAATGAAACCACCATCTCTTAAAAAGCAACTTGAAGGGGTAGTTCACCCAAAAATGAATATTATTTATATACTCGCTCTCAAGTAATTCTAAATCTGTATGACAAAAGAATATACTTCGAAAATTTATTTTGACCATATAATGAAAGTCAGTAGGGTCCAAATCAGTGTATTTGATTGTATGAGGAAAAAAAAAATCTATCTAAATATCTTTTTGTGTTCCAAGAGAAAGAAATTCAGACAGGTTTGTAAATGAACATGTAATAAAAAACAATTGGTAAACTATACCTTTAGCTAGAAAACGATTACCTTACCTAGATGAATTGGAAAGAGAAACTGAAGATCCAGAGGGCCTGTGTCGTCTGCGGCCACGGGGAGGGGAGCCCAAGAGACCAGGTCTTCTCCTAGGGGATTTAGACCTGCGCCAGGGGTCCTTCCATTCATCTGGCCTCTTGGCCAGTGGGACCATCTCCTTCTTTGTCGGTGGCTCTAATGGCCCTCTGAAAAGAACAGCAGATAGAATGCATCAACAAACATTTATCTTAATGAAAACCACTGTTGAATTTCCATATTCTCTGTAAAAGAAAGAAGCCGTGTCATTTACAATGTAAAGTCGGCACTGATTTGTCATCTAACTGACACTCAACTGAAGTAGTCTTCCTTGTCAAAAATATTTGTTCATTTCCTGAAAAACAATTTAAAAAACCCCCAAAACATGCAATTGTCGTTATAAACTAATACCATTATGTAAACAATATTAAGTGATGTTATTATCAGATGGCATAAGTTACAGAGACTTCACCATGTTTAAGTATTCACAGAGTGGTGGAGTTGCAACAGTGATAAAAGACATTTCCAAATTGAATTATTTATTGTAAAATGAAAGTAAACTGTCATTACAATTCAAGTCAAGTAATTTTACTTAAAGGCAGCAGACTACATCCTCTTCACTGATGTTGGTATCCATCCAACAACTCACCAGGAAGCTAGAGCTGCCAAAAAGTTTCTCATAAGTGTTAAACGTCTATTCATTTGTATTCATTCATGGGACACTCTATGCAAGTCTCATAAGAAGTTTCCCCACTTTTCCCCAACAAAAAAGTCCTAGAAATGTATTTTAGTCAGCTGTAATTCAAAAACAATCGATTACATCGATGGCCCTGTAGTGTTAAACTATCATTGATGACTTTAGCCAACTAAATTTACTGCTATCAGGTCCCATGTGTTTTTAAAGGGTAACTAAACCCTAAACCAACTTTTTTTTAGTAAATGATCTGTAAGAATGTGGCTTTATTAGCGCTGATCATTGATTTGAGTACGTTTTTTGACATTTGGGTATAAAGTATTTTAATTATACAATATATGGAGTAAAAACATCTGAGTGCTGCCCTCTTCAGTTTGAACAGTGGCTACGGCAGTTGAATTGGATTTTAGCGGCTCTTCGTGACATAAGCTGACGTAAGCACATTCCAGCTCACCACACCCTTGGTACGAGCTACCCCGCCCTCGGCAGTATAAAAAAACATCTCGTTTCGTCAAAACCACTGTGCGTCAAGAGTTGGAATTATGAGTATTGAAAACGATCAGGACAGGATATCTATTTAGCATAGCATTTAGTTATTTAGATTAATTTGTGTAGCCTAGTTAGTTAGCAGCATAGTACAGTTAGGATAGCTTCAAGTTAGCGTAGATTAATCTGTGTTTAGTACAGTGGCTGGCCAGGATGGTTACGGAATAGAGGTGGACATGGGTTTCTACCTCTGGAGTAAACAAACGCGCCGGTGAATTTTGCTGGATTTTTTCACAAAGCGGCAAAATATCATTATGAATATATGCCAACAGAAAGCGCACTATTGACATCAACTCGACAAAACTCAGATACCGATCACGATGCGGGAATTAAGAGACTGCAGTTTGAGCCAGTGGCTTGAAATGATATGGGCCTGTGTCCACAGACAATTCACCCTCCTCCACTTCAGATGAAGGAGAAAAGTCCTCGACTTCAAATGACCGCTCTGTTGCAAAGCTACTTGCATCACTTCAGTCACTATCCAACACTGTCCGTATGTCAACACCGACGCTCTGAACTCTCTTTCTGCTAATCGGCTTTATTTATTTATTTTTTATATTTATTTCATTATTAATTGTTCTGAAAGGGTCTATTTCTTTTATATTGTCACCAATTCAATGTTCAATCAATATTCAAAAGCAAAATGTTATCTGTTTGACCACAAATGTACTTGAATATTTTACATGGCATTTTTACCCCCTTTTTTTTGAATGAGTGCATCTTAAAAACGAATTAATGTAAACAGTTCAAATCAATTCGGTATAGTTTTAAATTGTTTTATGCACGTTTTTCACATTGACAAGTTTGAGGTTGACATTTATCATTTTTTTCTATTGAATAAAATATGTTGAATTATTTTTTTAACTGTTTTTCTTTTTGTTTATTGCACTTTTGAGCTATTTATCTAGTTACTATTGATTTATTACAAACATAGCCTTCAAATTGGGAGAGTTTGATGTATGGCATATGAAAATGCTCAAAAGAATGACAGCACAGCATGTGAAAATAGAAAGATATACTCTGGTGGAATTGTTCTATGGCAGGTCATAAAGGGTTAAAGGGAGATGACATCAACGATATAGAAACACTTGTCTATATCTTGCTTTGAACCCTTGAATTCTGGCAACTTGATATCTAGTTTTCAATCTTAACTGCCGTTACTTCCTGCAGAAGAGCATGAAGATTTCCCCTGTGCTTCGATTGAAAGAAATAAAAAAAATGTATATTTTTTTTTTATTATAATGCAAATGTTAATACCATTTCCATAATATGTTTAAATATTTTTGCAGTTATTATTGGCTCTCCAATAATCCTATGCGGATGTTCAATTTCTCTGGGAAGTCTTAACTTGAGCTGTGCTAAATCAGACTCAGAAAATACATTACTGAGTTCCAGTCCATAAAATGCAGCACGTAGACCTTAGCGATCATTTCACCTGACCAGCTGGCCCTCAAGTAATCCCATTTCCAAGTTTAATTTATCTAGCCTGAACCACTTTCTTGAAAATAGAGCAGAAATATCCAAAGTTAGAGAGTGGGAGTTTTTGAAACAGTTGCATATTAAACCTCTGGTTAATTAAAGATCATTATATTACAGAATTAGTCAAACAAAGTGCATTCCACATCATCTACATTTAAAGTATGCCTTTAAATGACTAACATGATCCAGCCTAGTAGGAACTGGAATGTCCTTTTGGGTGACGTAAAAGTAAACAAACCTCAGGCAGACCAAGTATTGCAGGGTGTCTAAAAATAGCACAGACAAGCTGAGCTATTTTTAGATGTGAAATCTAAATATCTTAGGTCACTTTCCTGTTTGTACGGAAAAAAGGAAGGAACATCCTTCCGTGAAATTCTCGATACAGAGCAGTAACATGGCAAATGCCCAATTTAAAAAAAAAAAAAAAAACACAAATGTTGCCTTAGCTTTTGGCTTGCTTAGTTAACTTGGGGACATTAAATATTCAACAATATTATTGATCTGTGTTGTATTATTTTCATGTTATCACTGTGAAGCTGCTTTGATACAATCTGTATTGTAAAAAGCGCTATATAAATAAAGGTGACTTGACTTGACAATTAAGTCACAAACATAGGAGACAAATGCTTAGTTCAATATATGTTCAAAGTACATTTTCGGATTCATTAAAGTCATACTTTTTGAATATCATATTTTATTATATAATATGTCTGATGTAAAATGGACTTCGTTATTCATTAAGACTTTCAGCTGAATAAAGATAAACTTGCGTTATAATTCAAATGACATGGTTTTTTAAAGCAATTAGTTAATGACTGCACATGACATGTACACTACCACTCAAAAGATTGGGGTCAATAAGATTTTTTATGTTTTTGAAAGTAGTTTATGTTCACTGTAAGGATGAATTTGGAATTTCTAAAGGAAAATATGTGCTGGTAGTGATCATGGTCTGTAGGACAAGATGTGTGTACATTGGGGGTCTGCTAATTGGCACACCTTTAATACAGTGGGGGAAGTTGTAGTCTTCTGATTGGTCAGTTTGAATGTCTAACATTTGGGTTTTAGTCACATGGTCAAGGAAATGATAAAATACGCCTAACTTTTCTAGGGGCCTGTTCTTTGGCTCTCTTTCTCTAGCTCTAGTCTTGAGGCTCTCCACCTTGACTCTCTTTTCCACAGCCACTCTCTTTCTGGTAACATTTTACACATATGCTGGGTACGATTAAAGGTATAGACCATTTCACAAGATGTAAACAACACTGGTCCAGAAGCACTTCCTGTTTCAGTTTTTTAACACTACATAAGAGCTGGGATAAAATACAACCAACAGAACATTTAAAACTGAATCAAAAAGTTAAACAAACATCTTTAAGATGTTTTCTTTACATGTGAAATAAAGAAAACAGTTACAAACTGAAACAGGAAGTGTTTCTGGACCAATGTTGTTTACATTTTGTGAAATGGTCTATAAGTTATCATCTCATACATCTATTTTTTTTAAACATAATCAACTTCTATCTATTCTTCTATCTATTTTAAGCATAATCAACCAGATATTGCCATTTAAAGCTACACTGTGTTATTTTTACCCCCATCTAACAGTGAAAATGTATATGACCATCCAGTGAATATTAGTTTCTGTTCCTCTCAATTCCAATTTTGGTGGCCAATGTAGTCCAAGATTAACATGGCTTCCAGTTCGACCTCGTCCATGAGTGTTAACTCAAACATAAACACGAAAGGCGAAGCTTGAATTTACGGGTATGTCCCTCTTTGACTCATGTACTTTCAAGATGGAGGGGCAACATGGCGACCGACATTAGAACCCCTTACCCGTATGTGTTTTCAATGGCATATTATACACTCACGAGAATACTTTATTGCTTGAACAAAGTAAATATACATTAATGAGCACATATATTTTTGAAAGAACTAAGTGTTTTTAGCTAAGAATAAACTAAGAGTTACACAGTGTAGCTTTAACCATTTCAATTACAAATGATGTGCAAACTAGTTTTGATTTGGTATTAACATTTATGTGCTATCTATTGCAATACAATATTGTCACACTTTAGCAACACCGTCGTTGGTATAAGTAGCAGGTGATAGACTAGAAATGTACAGTTTTCCACCATCTTGCTGATAACGTTTCTTTAGTAATTTGCCAATCCTGCAGCCTGAACAACTGTAGGAAAACTACTAGTGGTGGGGGAAGAAAATCGATTTTGTTCAGTATCGCTATATTTTGCGCACGCAATTAAATCGATACAGTATCGCAAAGTATTTCAATATTTATTTGTTTCACTTTCAGGTTTTCTCTGCTTTATGTTACTCAACTGTATTTAAATAATTTTAAGTTATGTGCTAGGAGCACACCATTCATGTGAGAGGTCTCCAATTCAGAGAATAATTATGTCCTGTGTCCTGAATGTTCAAGGACAAAAGTTTTTGCTCTATCCACCTAATATAAGTCTTTGGACTTCAGTTAATGTGTAGAAGATAATGTTCACAGAATTAAATGCGACATTTGAAGTGAGTTGAGCAGTCTTATTTTCCTCACTTTTTGTAATGCCTTAAATAATATGGGGGACATGAATCGCAATATATTGCAGAATCGAGTCGTAATACTTGAAAGAATCGCAATAATATTGAATTGTGGCCCAAATATCGCAATTGTATCGAATAGTCACATTTTTGCCAATTCCCACCCCTAGAAACTACCCTTACAAGATGAACAATACCAATAAAACAACGGTTCTCTGGGAAAAAACAAACAAAAAAACGTACCGTTCCCCACCCACAGTTCGGCACACACTTGAACTATTAGAAATTTTATCAGATTATTTTGACATATATGAACAAAATGTTTCCTCCAAGTGATAATTGGAAAGGATTGTAGCTTGTCAGACGATACAGCTGATAACGTCTCTTAACTGTGATTTATGGCCTGAAGCTCCCCGAGGAACTTTCTGATTTAGTGCAACATTCATATATAGCCTGCTCACACTTTGAAATATGACGTCAAGGACAAATCCCTCACATGAAACGGGTAGGCACTTCTTGAAAAAGGGGTGTAACCCCAGTGTCCTGGCCAAATTCCACCACCTCCATTGAATTAGCTCTATCACTCTCTCTCCTCTCCACTTGTGCTGTTGTACGGTGGGTGCTGTTGCATCATCCAAGTGGATGTTGCACACTGGTAGTGTTTGAGGAGAGATTTCTTGACATGATTGTAAAGCGCTTTGGGTGTACAGTACTACATGAAAGCGATACATAAATGCCTCATTCATTCATTCATTCATTCAAGGTGAACAAAAATGTGATAATTAGCGGCCAAGACCTAACTAAAAACCCAACTCCACCTGGATAGTTGCTCTGATTTTCACGCAAATTGACCCAGATCATCTTCAGTATTGAAAACCCCAAAATCGCAATTAGAATATTGTGAAAAGGTTTTCATAGCCATAATCATCAATTATATTAAATATAGCATCAATTACAACAAATAAAGACTTGAAATATCTCACTTTGCATGAAATACGTCTATATAATATATTTGTTTTACCTGTCAAGTTGAATTAGTGAAATAAATTAACTTTTGCATGATTTTTCAAATTATAATACTTAGGGGAGGTTTAAACACCTCACTCATGGGGTGAGTGAGGTCAAATTGCAGAGAAAACACTGTAGACCATCACAAAATCTGATCCCTGCAGAAAACAGTGGAGGACCTCGTTGGCCTTAGATTGCATTGTTTTCCTTATCACAGGATCAAGTTTGCTCTAAAAAAAAAAAAAAAAAAAAAAAAAAAGGTGTAACCCAGCCTTCAGCAGATGATGAAACTTCCAGACACACCTCTTTGAGCAGGTTATAAAGGTGTTCTGTACTAAAATCAGACTCACACAGGAAGAAAGTCTTAGGTCAAAAAGACAGCAAACAATGCAGCTAGGCAGATTCACACAGGCTTACGTAATTAACTGACAATCCCAACAGTTACAATATACACAACCGAGCAAAGGTTTTGTAATGTTTTTGAAAAGTCACTGGTGCTAAACAAGGCTGCACTTAATAGATCGAAAATAGAGTAAAACAGAAATATTGTGAAATATTACAATTTAAAATTTTATTTTTAAAATTATTTAAAAATAAAAATGTAAAAAGGTATTTTAAAGCAAAAATTTTTTAATCATTCTAATACGCCGATTTGCTGCACAAGAAAAATATTTGTGCTGCTTAATGTTTTTATGAAAACCATGATCATTCTTTTCAGGATTTTTTGATGAATTGAAAGACAGAAAAAAAATTATCGAGTAAAGCTGTGAAAAAAACACCAATAAAACAAAGACCTGCACATTACTACAAATGAATATAAAAATATGAGCAAATAAGTAAAAAATAAAAGCAGTTGCATTTTGCCCATTCTTCTTTCAATTTTTGGTCTACATTATTGTGTTCTGTGTATCAGAATAATCCTTCATGATCAGACATTGTATCCATGTCCATATTTGCACATATTTCATTTGAAGATATGATGAAATGTATGCATACACTGTGCCGTTTCATGTTTAGAGTAGAGTATGTGAAATATATCTTTAAAAATCTGAAACACGCTTGCTCTGGTCCGGATATGAACTGTGATCCGCATTCCCAGTATTGTTAAACTCATCACATAAATCAGAAACCGCTGTCATACACACATCGCATGTTGGTTTTTTTCAAATTAAATCATTGCAGGCATATTTTTTGTGTGTATTAAGTCAAACTAGAGTTCAGATCTCATCCCAGGAAAAATGCAAACAACACTTTCGTGCAGAGTTGAACAAGCACGCAGAACAGGTCTTGTCACATTTGAATCATCTGCTGTAATGAGATCTCATGCATAATACAGCGCAGTGATATGACTAAATTAGTATATTCTCAAAAATAATACAGATAAATAACCACTTTTCCCTTTAATAATAAACATGAGTGCTATTGTTGTTTTCAATGACATGAAACCTGTACATTTCTGTTAATTTCTAAAAAAAAAAAAAAAAAAAATGTTCAGGGTTTCATGGCCCTTTAAATAGATTTTTTTTAATATAAAAGTCTTCACCGTCAATCTAATCTATTTAATGCAACCCTTACAAGAATAAAACATTAATTTCTTTTTTTGGTCTATACTTTGGCTTATTCTTATCCGGATAGAAAAAAAGGATGAAGAATAAATTCTTATTAATTTTACATTCTGCTGAATATGCTTTAAAGTAGAACACAGAAAAACTTCCATCCACATGTACGTTTTGCATCAACTAAGTGCAACAAGTTCTATATAGTCTAGACAAAACTCTCTGACATTACTCGTGTTTACAAAGACCAAATCTGAATGAAAATCTCTATGATTATCACTTCAGCCTTTACATTAATCACCTTTGTGACGTACAATGATGAAACCTAAAAAGTCAACATGAAAAATGACGCAGGAGCACAATTCCAGTATTGCAAGAGCTGCCTGGTGAAAACAGCCAAATAATAGGCTACAACCTGTTTTGTTGCATACATAACTCTTCTGTGCTATAAATATGAAAAAAAAAAAGTTTTGTTTTGATTTTTATTCCTGGCATTGTTCCAGTACCCTTCGCATTTTTCTTCACAGGTGAAAAATGTTTAAGCACACGTGAATAATAGTTCAAAGTTTTAAGAAAACGTGACAATGAAAGAAAGCGTAGAGTACATCTATGAACAAAGTGGTAAAACCACAGAGTAACCGCCAAGTCAACAAACACTCATGACACACAAACCATTCAACAGTTCAATTAATATTTCGAAATGCCCTGACATAATGGTGAAGTCTGGAATATCACATCACATCAAATGATACAAATAATGAAGAAGCAGAACAATAGATCAAAACAAAACAATGAAAGGGGCGACACAGAGGAATATACCAGACACCAACACAATGGAAAAGAGAACACGGATCAATTCCTCTTCTGGTCTCTCCACATCTTTGGACAATCCTGATTCCATAAAAATAGATTTCCATTTAAACAACAACAAAACCTTTAACAGAGATACTTCACAATAAACCTAAAAAAATGTATTATGACTGTCAATTTAAAAATGGTATTGTAAAAAGCATGCAGTGCGATAAAAACATTGACAATTAAC
The DNA here is from genome assembly GCF_016745375.1 of Pimephales promelas. Next base: position 12,447,028 of record NW_024121432.1, on the reverse strand, counting down.
ATTTTTTAAATTGAAAATTTTTTCCATAATTTTGCCGGTATAGAGAGAGCGCATCGCGTCATAATTAAGGGTGGGGTAAAAAATAAATAAATAAAATCGATTCTTAGATGCATCGCGATGCAGACGATTCTGAATCGATTCACAAATGTCAAAAATTGATTTTCAAAAAAAAAAATTATTAGATATACGTTTATAATAACGTCATTTTGCAAAAGATGGAACTCTGAAGCGCGGAAGTGCAGTGCCCGGACCGTCTGTGGCGTGCACAGAGACGTGATCCATTCCATTCCAAACACTCTAGTTAAAAGCTGACGTGTGGAAATATTTTGGCTTCTGAAGTTGAAGGGGGAAAGGAACTGGACAAGAGCCACACTATTTGTAAGCTTTGTAGAATAAAACTAAAATATTTCGGAAACACAACAAATATGAGAAGCCATATGATGCGTTTCCACCCAGAGGAGGAAAAACACTCAGCTGTACCGGTCGTTGTTATATTATTAATTTACTACAAGTAAGCTGCTAGTTCAGGCACACATTTATTTTCCTGTTGGTTATTTGCAATGTTAATAAAATATATTGTATGTTAATTCTTTATGGGTCATTTAATTTGTACTTTTAAAGCAAAGTATTTATAGTCACACATACACACACAAAAATATTCAGATAATCGATTTAGCATCGAATTGGACCCATCTGAATCGTAATCGAATCGAATCGAATCGTGAGGTGCCTAGAGATTCCCACCCCTAGTCATAATCTGAAAACCAGGAGAGGGGGCAATCCAACCAACTCCATTTACTTTGTATTGCGCGATGCTACCTCCTTGTCATTCCTGACTTGTAACAAAAAACAAAACGTCAGTGTGACTGAAGTTTTTATAAGCTGTTGTGTCGACCCCCCCAAAAAACTACCGTCTAAGGACACAAAAGTGGATAGACAATGAGACGTTAAATTCTTCAAATAATATATGTATATTTGTATCTTTGCTTTATTGTATTTGTTATATTGTTCCTCTTATTTTCAATAACTAAAATAAAACAAAAAAATTACTATCATGATATAAATAACTTTTCACAAATAACAATTATTCATTCTTTGAAATTAGATTTTTGATCATATCACCAACCCCTAGTATCAGTTAGTCAAATGCTGTATTGAGGCACAGTTTCAGTTATGAAATGGTGTTGCATTTCCACTATTGCCATTTCAAATGTTAATTTCCTTAAACGATTCAATCTGTATCTTAAACCGGAAAACCGATTGAGTAGCGATGACCCAACATTATGCAGGCATATCCACACATGAAAAAAAAAAAAAAAAAAAAAACTTGCCTTGACACATTCAGGTAAAGCGGTGATTATGCACACCTTTCAACGTCACAGGGAGTTGCTTCTTGCAAACAGTGTCAATCGAATTTTAAACTCCTATCTTCACCACGCCTAGGAAATGCTTCACACAGAGAATATCCAGGTTTAATGATTTCCTTCCTTCATTCATTCCTCTGACGAGCCAAAAATTCCCTTGTTTCATGATCACGTGCTTGCTACTATAATGAATGGTCACAATCATTTTCGTCATGTCCTTTTAAGACGTAACAATAACAATTAGATCAAACTTTCACCTGTGGTGTAGGTAATACAAAGCTATGTAGTAATGTAATCCAAAATCATGCAACATCTGCTAGTTGCAGAGGCTTCATTTCCACACGGCATTGACAAGTTTCATGAGGATATTAAATGAAAAAAAATCTTTACAATACACACAATAAACAATATATACAAAACAATAAACACACACATACATGTACACACACACACACACACACACACACACACATATATATATAATTTATATGTATTTCTATATTTAGATGTATTTCTAATTTATAGTTTTCTATATATTTTTATGTTGTTAAACTTTCACATTTCATCTCACAAATAATGTAGAACCAACATAAAGACGGCATATTTTAAATATTTGTTTAATGGCATACTTTTACTATACACTAAGAATGAGTATCGTTCCAGATCAGTGATCCCAGTATCACTGATACCAGTACTGATACTGAGGTCCCTATTACATGGATTTTACAGAGCCACTCTGAAAGACACGTAACCCTACACAAGTAAATAATATAAAATATATATATGATTTTGGCTTCCCACGATCAAATTCGCATGATTGAGCGATATTTTAAAATGCGTCACACCATGCAGCTTAGTTTCTAGAGGTCGACCGATAGTTGATTTTACAGATACCGATATTTAGGTTTGACCGTACATGCCGATAACCGATAATTCAACATGTTTTTAAATATAATTATTATTTTTGCTATTATTATTATTACCTATTATACGACTGCATGAGTCTTTTATGTGCATGTGCTTGCCAAATGTCAAACATTTTGATAAAGATAACATATTGGACCAAAAAAAAAAGTTTGTGATTGTCTGCATTTGAGTGTGTGTCATAAGAGTTTGTGAGCATGTGCATCTGTGAGTGTAGTAGAGAACAAGTTCTGACATTAAAAATAAATCCTGTTAAGATTTCTGATTTGTATTTTTCTTTATTTTTTATAAATTATTTATTGTTCAGACAGCTTAGGTCCCTTTAAACAAAAATATACATATTTTTGAGCACTTTCTTTAAAAAAGCAAATGTAAAGTATACATGTGTATGTTTTTGTGTTAGTCCATTTTTTTTTATTATTATTACTTTAACAGCTCAGGAATATTCAAGGAGCAAGCCGTTTGTGCACTTTCTGATTTTTTGCACTGTGAATTTTCACTGTCAGTTGTGTTTTTGAATAAAGGGCTGGAAATTAATGCTTGCTTTTTTGTTTTCAGTTTTTTTTTTATCAGATTCATCAATTAATCACGCAGCACACGATTAAAATATAAATCAACAGATTAATCGATTATTAAAATAATCATTAGTTGCAGCCCTAATTTATGCAGTCAGATTTCACAACTAATCACTGACACTGTACCATAACCAGGTTTTGCGTTTCTTAAGCGTCAAATAACAAATACTCTAATGAATTTGATCCATTAATCGAACTTCCATTGTGCATAGTTCTGCTTTGAAATGTTTGGTTACATTCTGTTATGGAATATTTGTTTTTTATTGATTGTATATTTTAGAGTTTTATTCACATCCATTATGTATGTACATTATGCAAGTTTATATTTTCCTTCCTAAAATATATTTACACAAATGTAAAATAGTGCCCTGTTGAAGTTGCAACATTTTCGTTTAATTTATTTGTATTTATTCTCATGATTATCATTTTGGCCATAATCGTACAGCCATAATATTAAACCCGCAAGGCATATATTTATTTAATTGAATCACAGTCTTTGTGAATACACAATAGCACTATGCTATAGTATGGTTTTAAAATATTTTTAATACATTGTGCAGCCTTAGAAAACGTTTGTAATAATTCATGGATTATCAACCTTTGAAAGAACCACTCCCACTGTTTTGCCAGTTACTTGATATTGGTAAATTGCCCTAATATATACAACATGTACACACAGTGATATTCAATATTTTTTTAAATAAAATATATATATATATATATATATATATATATATATATAAAATAAAAATATCCATGTATATAAAAATATATACATGGATACAATGTTTATTTATATATTATTATAACATTTGTCTATGCACCTCATAAAATGTAAAGTATTTTAGCAAAGAGAAATTACACAATTCAGTTTTAATAAACAAAATGTAGTGTGTGTGTTGTAGTTTTCACTTTCAAATAAGATCAGAGGAACTGAAACTCCATGTTTATAGATTAAAGACACAGGGCCAGAAATAATTAAATGATAGTGCATTTTTTCAAGTTTCAAGCTGACCAAATTATTACGTTCACACAAAATGGGGAGAGATACATCAGTTACATGAAGTTTAGAAATTTGAGACACAACAGCATTCTTTGAAGTCAAACAAACTGGATAGGTGTGAATCTCTTCCTATCCTGCCAGGTAAATGACTCTATGCAAAAGTATCATGGGACAGATTCATGCATTTCATAGTCTCCCACTGTGGAATACTGAGAACACAAGGGATTTACTTGTGTAAGCCGGAAAATTTGTTGTGTGATCTTGGCTTAATTGGTGAAATGCGATCTTTTTTTTTTATTGAGGAAAAATGAAAGCTGATGACATGACGTAGAACGTCAAAGAGCAGCACTGGTGTGGCCATGAGATATGAATCTCCAGGAAATTTCCCATAAAGTGACCATAATCAAATATGCAATCTGAGTCTGTGGTTAAGTCAATACAGTGATAAAGACATTGCTGTGAGGGGAAATAAACCCAACTTGAAAAGACTATTGTTATAATGTCAGGAAATGCCAGAAGAATTAGAATGTGTATTCAACTTACAACTGCAACAACTAGGGGTGCTCCGATCAGGATTTTTAGGGCCGATCACCGGTCCCCGATTACTGGAAGCTCTATCACCCGATACCGATCATCACCGATTACAGGGTCTATTTGAAGCCTTCTATTTATCATGTAGCATTATTATTAAACTATATTTTACAACAATGTACATTAAGTGTTACATTTAGAGGACAATGTATCATGAATTTACACCTCTGTATTTATTTGCAAGCAACATGTCCAGCATATTATCTTAGCAGCTTGTGCTTGGTTATTGGGAGCAGCTTAGGACTTGACATACAACTTTCCTTTAGCATATAAAATAAAATAAATAAACATAGAACATCTGAGTCTTTAGCTTTAGACCACGTAAAACTAAAAACTGCAATAAAAAAGGCTATAGCCAAAATAATGTTTTGAGTCAGACAGCCATTCGTTTTTCTAATACACTTAAAGGAACACATAGTAAAGTGCACAGCAAGAAAAAATACAAATAACTAACAACTTCCATATCTGTATATATCCAAAACTTTGGGATGCTTAGTTAGAGTTTGTGGGCATTTAGAGGAAGAGAGAGAAAGAGAGAGTGGGGATAGAGATTATTAGATTCAGTTCTCTCCCAAAGCTTACTTCTTAAGCATCAATATTTTGTTTAAAAAAAATTGTGTTTGCAAGAACAGTTGCCAAATTATTTTAAACAGATTAAGAAAGCCACCACTGCTGGTCACATTGTTAGATTGATTTGTTTAGAGCTAGTGAAGCCATGTCCTACCACTTTAAGGATCAATTTTGTCCCCCACCAATTTTTGTAACATTGAGGCAAGGACGTACCAAATACAAATAAATAAAACATCAACTAGCCTAGCACAGCATTCAAAATCAAATCAAAATCTAGCGCTAAAATGTGTTTGTTTTTGAACTCAAGCTGAGCGCTCGTTGCCGTGGCGATCAGTGGATACAGTGTTCTCTAGCTCGCACAGTCTGCACTCGGACGCGCGCTTCAATCTATCGCCGTTGCGGACGGACTCTATTCTTTCCGGTGATTTTACGAGTTAATGAGAGAGGCTGCACAGTGGCGTGGTACACACATTGAACATGGATTGCTAGTGAATTGATTTTTCACACACCTTGTAGAATTGCCAGACAGCTGAAGCCATTTTTACCAGGGCATAAAAAATTGTTTCGCGAGTTTTGCGCTATCTGACCGCCGATTACACATCCCAAAGCAATTATCGGCCAATTGTGATCGGCGACCGATCAATCGGAGCATCCTTGGCAACAACAGTGCAAATAATCTAATAGAAGAAAAGGCACCCTGCAGTTGTTAATTTTATGTTCATTAACTTTTTAAACATAACATACAGGGCTAAAACAGCTACATGAACATTATTTTGTTTACATTTTATCCTTTTATTTTTTTTAAAGATATTATAAAACTATAATTTCTACTCTTCAGTTTCTCAACTCCACAATTTGTACTGAACTGGAAAACGTTGTGACAATAGAAATAAGAATTATTCAGATTTTTTTATTTTAAAGGGGTGGTTCAGGATTTTGGGCAAGTTAGCCTGGGTAAAAATTTTCATACAGTCGTTCCAGTTGCATAGTTCACCAGTGCTAGGCTAGCGCGAGTCAACGGTAACTGCTAGCCTGCCATTAAAAACAGTTTTACCCATTCCACAGTACAGCAAAAGCAAAAAAAATAACAACGCGGGACTATCGATGTAAATGTCTGTTGAGAGAATAATGTTAGAAATCAATCATATTAAAGTTGTTGCTGTTTATTTGGCAAATTAATCATGGATGGTTTTAATTACAGGTTAGAAACGTAACCCCTGAATTGTTATTCTGTGCTTAAAATTAAGTGGTGCAACAACTAGATTTAGACACATGAATAAAAACTATGAATACCAATAAATGAATAAAAAAACAATATATTGACCATGTTCTGTTTTCTATCATACGGCATGCACAACTGTGATAACTAGGGATGCACCGAATATTCGGCCACCGAAAATTTTCGGCCGAAAATGGCCCAAAAGTGCATTTTCGGTTTTCGGCCGAAAGACTTTTATCACCGAAACAATACGGCCGAAATGTTGTGATGACGCAAACAGAAACCGCGACCTGCACGTGCTTGTCTGAAGCAACATGTCTGCGGTGCGGACGCATTTCAGTGAATCTGAACCCGCGAGGAGACGGAAACCTTGTTTATCCACCTATATCTGCTCTAAACAATGCGCGCCGCCATGACGACGACTCCGGATGTGAGCGGGCCAAGTATAAACTATGGAGACTCGCGCCACGGAGGTAGGCGAAAGTATGCGCGAGTCTCCACTTGCCACAAACAGCGCGCGCACCACTCCAAACGGTCGAGGCGTTTATACTGGACCCACTCGCCGTTGTACTATTCCTTGAAACGACAGGGGACGACTAAAGTAACTGTCCTCTAACCATTAGGAATCGGTGAGAAGAAGAAATATAAACACATGGCATGTTTATTTTTTAGTATACCACAACCAATACAAAAATAATCATGTAAAACCCAGTAAACCCTGAGATTATTACTTGTGACATTACAAAAAATATATATGGGAACATATATGTATAGAACTAAATTAATGCTCTCTTAAATATTTTCTACATTGACTAAACATGTTTCATTAAATTTCATGTACATTTGTATTAATCATGGACCTTTGTTCATTTAAAAAGGCTTTTTATGCTATTGTATGCTAAATTTTTAAAATGTAAGAAACTAATTTAGACGTGCAAAGGGTGCTGGTGTGATGAGAATAAGTTCGCGCTCGGCTTTGTTTTTATGAGAGAACATTTAATTTTAAAACCTTTCTGCAGGCCATTAGATTATTATTTAATGTACACATGAGTGGGGTCAAGTTAAACATTTTAGTTTGAATTTTATTTTATACTGTGCATTGTGCTAAATAAATATTTGCATAATTTGTAATTGATTTATTCTTTGAAAATTTTATATTAATTTATGCAATTGCAATGCCTTGATTTTAGTAACGTTTGTACACAGTCATAGCCATAAATGCAATGATACTAATAATTGGCATAATTTCTTTCGGTGTTTCGGTTTTCGGCCTTGGTTTCCTTTTTTTCGGTTTTCGGTTTCGGCCAAGAATTTTCATTTCGGTGCATCCCTAGTGATAACGTAAGATCCACCCAAGTGCACCATGGGTAGAATCAAGTTGAGTGTGAAATCAGACAAATGCTACGGGGGGCGCCGAGAACAATCACGCTCAGACTCGGACCGCAGCATACGTGCCCAGTGTGAAGCCCCTAAGTATTAACTTGGTACCGAAGTACAAGTCTTTTTGACAACCCAAACAACATGGAGTCTGGTGCAAATAGTAGCTTATTTGAAAAGAAACTTCTCGCTAGCCAGAAAAGAGACAATATGACCAACATGCAAAATAAGTATGACCACAGTTTGTCACACAATTAAATCTGAATTTGATCCAACCACAACAACAGACCAGCGTACAAAAAGGGGACTCTCGCTGTATTTAAAACGCAGCCGTCTCTGTGAATGATTGTATAGAAAACACCAAAAGAAATTAGTGGAAGTGCATGTAGATTTGTGGTCAGAATTTCCATCCATCCAAAAAAGAAGTACCAAATGACCTTAAACGTTCCACAATTACAAAATACAAGTATTATTATTAATTATAAACCTAAAAACCTCCATCCCAAAAAGATGCATAGCAGCCAGGCAATCAAACTGAAACAGGCAAATTTCATCAGTTTTGTGATTTTGTGACATTTTTTTGACCTCTTCGTTATTTTAACTTTAAACTTTGTTTCATCTAAGACTGTAGGAAGCTTGAAACTGACCTGGGTGGCATGTTTGTGGGCGAACGTGGTTTGAGTGGCTTCTCCTTCTCATCCTTTTTCTCCCGTGGCTCTCTGGGAGGCCGCTCTCTTGGCCTTCCTTCCTTCTCGTCCCGTTTCAGACGATCTCTTTCCCACTCCTCCTTCCTTCGCCGGCTCTCTTTCTCCCGTTCCCGCTCTCTCTCCCTTTCTCGCTCTCTCTGCCTGCGCTCCCTCTCGCGGTGGTCTCTCTCGTTCTCCCGTTCCCTCTCCCGGTGGCGCTCGCGTGGATCACGCTCCCGCTCTCGGTCCTGATGCGCAAGAGAAAGAAAAAAATCAGTAGTACAAATAGAGGTACACAGCTCTCAGGGATACTTAATTCTGCTCAAATGTAGCACTGAATGGTTAACTATTTTTGTATTATACACAATTTTGGCATAATTTGGTATACATATCATTCACATTGTGAATATTCAAAATTTAAGTAACTTCGCAATTTAGTTTTATGCTAAAAGCCCTTTGGAAAAAATAACAAAAAAACAAGTAAAACAGATCAACACTACATCACTCACAGGGTAGTACGGCAGTGGGGTCTCTGTGTACTGCACTCGGAAATTCTCATACTGGCCTCCTCGCCAAAAAGCTTCCATCTCATAATCGTAGTATGGGTCACCATATGGATCACTACCACAGAAAAGGTCGTTAAAAACACAGTTGGGAAGAGCGATAAACTGGGTTTAAATGAATAGTGAGGGTAGGGGTGGACAATGACCAAAATTTTATGTCACAATATAATTTTATTTCATGATACAATATATATATATATGGCACAGTGGATACGACACATCCCTTTGGTGTGAGAGGCCTGGGTTCGAATCCACTGTGACAGCAATGTGTCCCTGAGCAAGACACTTAACCCCTAGTCGCTACAGAGCCGCGCGACCTCTGACATATATAGCAATTGTAAGTCGCTTTGGATAGGCGTCAGCTAAATAAATACATGTATATACATCAATCAGTACTCACACGCTAAGAAGCGTACTGAAATGAGTTGTCTTTTGCTGCTCATTGCGCTTCAACTGTTTAAAATCACCTTTATTTAAACCGCAATGCTTAAAAATACATGCAAACGATAAGCTTTCGTGACGGCGTACCACAGCAATGTCACATAAGTGTAACTGTGATAGAGACGATGGCCCAAATTCTCTACCGGTTGATCGTGTTTACCGGTATATTGCCCATCCCTAACTGATGGGGTACAGGTTAAAGGGTTAGTTCACCCAAAAATGAAAATTAAGTCATTAATTACTCACCCCCATGCTGTACCAACCCTGTAAGACCTTCGTTCGTCTTCGGAACACAAATGAAGATATTTTTGATTAAATTTGAGAGCTGTATAACTACCACATTGGCTCCTAAGGGACTGCCTCTTGACGGCCCAGAAAGTCAATGAAGAAAATGTTTAAATATCCCAAGTGACTACCGTGGCTCAACTATATGTTTATCAAGCGACGCGAATACTTTTTGTGCGAAAAAACAAACAAAAATAACGAGTTTATTCGACTATTTCTTTTCTTCCTTGTAGGCCAGAACGAGACTTCCTTAGATTTCCACGACGCATGCGCGAGATTTGCTATCTGCTTACACCAGGTTACACTACTTCAGATCGCAATTCTCGCGCATGCGTCGTGGAAATCTATAAGGAAGTCTCGTTCTGGCCTACAAGGATGAAAAGAAATAGTCGAATAAACTCGTTATTTTTGTTTGTTTTTTCGCACAAAAAGTATTCGCGTCGCTTGATAAACATATAGTTGAGCCACGGTAGTCACTTGGGATATTTAAACATTTTCTTCATTGACTTTCTGGGCCGTCAAGAGGCAGTCCCTTAGGAGCCAATGTGGTAGTTATACAGCTCTCAAATTTAATCAAAAATATCTTCATTTGTGTTCCGAAGACGAACGAAGGTCTTACAGGGTTGGTACAGCATGGGGTGAGTAATTAATGACTTAATTTTCATTTTTGGGTGAACTAACCCTTTAATATACATACAAATTGTATTGAAGGGAAGCATTTCATTTATAGTACTCACCCGTAAGCTGGATCTCTGAACTCTATATCACTGCAATGCAGAGAGAGAAAAAGGGTCAACATTAGAGTACTTTTAGAGTACTTAGGTTAAAATTTACATGAATATTTAAGGATCATTGTTTATTTTAGGTGCAGTGACAGGTCATCATTTAGGCTTTTTCCATTTTGCCCTTTGAGCAAATGAATGAGCAAAACAATAGTTTTAGATGGATGATAATTACCCATTACTATCTAACAAACTACCCACTACGCAAAACGAAAAAAAAAAGTTATCACTCACTCACCCTTATCATATCATTCCAAACCCGTAAGACTTTCGTTCAACTTCAAATCACAAATGCAGATATTTTAAAAGAAATCTGAGAGATTTTTTTGTCCCCTAATTAAGTCTACGCAGTTACTACTTTGTCGCTTAAAGAGATCGTAAAACTAATCCATATGAACCGGGTGGTTTAGTAAAGTTTCTGAAGAAATTTGATCACTTTATATGATGCTTTTATTTACATTTAAACATTGATCAGCGAACATAAACAGAAGCTCAACCTAACTTACTGAATGTGTAAGAAACAAACCTCATTGGTTCATGCAGAAGCTCAAACGGCTGCTTAACACAAGAATGAACCCCATTGTTTCTTCCACATCAAGCGAACATGCTTGAGCTTCCAAGTACCATATCTGATGTGTGCATTGATAAATGTTTATATGTGAATAAAAGCCTAAATTAAATCTGTTCGTCATAAAAAGCAATAGTGTCTATTCTAAAACTTGGGGTTTGTAACGACATGAGGCTGAGTAAAAGACAACATAACTTTCATGCCTTTAAAGCAGCAGCAGAAACGTATCACTGACCAAAGATAAGTGGAAGGGATCACACTCTAATAAGGTACCGATAAGTTATGGTTTCTTACCCAGCATCTCTGATCTCTCTGGTTATACGATACCCACGTTCCCTGAAGTAGTCGTTTTCTTTGTCAAAGTCTCGATCATCTTCACCTATGGTTACGGTAAAACGTTTTTCCTCAAAATCCGGTTCCTGCTCTTTACGAATGGTGGCTTTCTTCAACACCTTAAAGGAAAGCAGATTTTTTTTTAATTGGAATCTTACAATGTCTTCCTTAATATAATGTATTTTGATACTCAGGCTATGCTAAGTATAATACTTTCATTATGTTATCTCAGTTACAGAGTTGAAACTTGTGATCACAAAACCATTGCTGAACACACTAAAGACTTATTTGAATGGAGGTATAATAGCACTAATATAATATTACTTACCTAAAAATTTTAAACCTTTTTAAATAGTTGACTCAAAAAGGACCAAACAAAGTACGATGGTGAAAACTGTACCTCTTTGGCATGTCTAAGGCCTCTTTCCCAGGCACTCTCCACCGGAGGATCTACAGGCGGCGGAGGGGGAGGCAACTCTTCAGCAGCAGGGGTTCCCTGAAAGAAATGAAGATTCAAATGTTGAGTTGAAAATGAAACAATTTCAATTCAAGAAGAAACAAAATAGTAGAAAACAAATGCATACCCAGGGGTTAGCAGGCATGAGGGGGTGAGGTCCTCCTCCAGGAGGAGCTCCGTTAGGAGAGAAGGGGTCTGGCTTGGAGATGAGGGAGTAATTGCCTTTATCGTTGACTCCTGGATGAATGAACCTACAGATCATGCCCCATGTGCAGTTACCTGTCAGAGACCAGAGAGAAGCCATTATGATATTTAAATATATTGAGCTGATATATAAAATCATTTTTTAATGTATATATATGTATAAAAAAAAATATCATTCCAGTTGATACCTTTTTGTACCTTCATGGTAAGCTCAATATATCGTATCATGTATACTGTATCATATGACGACAACTCGTACATGGGCATTTTTTTTTACAGGGAAAAAAATGCCCCTGTACGAGTTGTCATCAAATGGTACAGTTAAGCAATCTCACGAGCATAAAGAGTGCACACGAGTGCTTTTTTATCCTGAATAGCATATGTGCAAATGAGATATTGATTTTACACAAAAGTTCAATCAAAAAGTTAATAGTGTAATATTTTAGACAAATATTTTGCTCAATTGTGCCAACAACAATACCTTTAAAACCAGAGCAGAAGTGTTGTACATTTCCTAGCAATAGACAGCAGTGTTTCGTTACTGAATGAATCCGCGTTTTGAGTTAATCGGTGAAGTAATGATTCAATGGCCAATTCATAAAGAGATTCCTGAATGAACCGTTTGAACAAATTGAATAAATGAATGAATGACATTTACTCAATGACATTTACCACCATCTACGGGTAGTTTTAGTTTCTTATTTAGAATAATTTCATTAAAAAAATAATTTCATGTTATAGGGATTTCCCCCACCCAAAATTACAATTGTGTTTATTTACTTTTACTTAACCTCATGTAATTTCAAACCTGTATGACTTTCTTTTGCGGAACATTAAAACTACATTCCTTTCTTTATTATCAACAACATGAAATGCTTTAAATATCACAGATAATGTATAACAATGAAATAAAGTAATAATTATGAGTATAACGGAAATATTACATAAAAAGAAGTTTTATAAAATAGTTTCAAATAATTTAAAAACTTGCTAAAAACAATATAAAAATATTTTGTTTACCCGCATGTCATGTAACTATTAACTTACATTAGTGAACCATGAGCTTTATTCTATTAATTATTATTATTAACTTCAATTTTCTTACAATAATATTTTAGGTCAAAGAGGTTCAGCTGATAAAAAAGCTGGGAAATCCCTGCATGTACATTTGAAATAACATGAATTTTCTTTTTACGATTTTCTTTTTAAGAATTATAATTGACAGAATATACAAACAAAAATCTACTTTTCTTCAATGCAAAATTGTATTCTCGTAAACAAAACAAGCAAAATGTCAGTAATGAAATAAGAACAAATAAAAAAACTGCAAACCAGAACAAATAAATGCAATAAAAACAGCTTTAAGTTTAAGTTAAAGTTAGACAGTAGATTTGTATTCTCAGCTAACAAATACTACAGAATTTTAAGTAATCAACTGGATCGTTAATTCATTGTAAAACTAAAGTACAGATTAATGCTTAATCACAAAAGTTATTCAGTCAAAAGCAGCAAGTGATTTTCTGTCTTTTGTTCTTTAATTAACCTGACAAACAGCAGCAGGAATATTGGGCTGCTGTCACTTTAAGTTTGCGTTTTCTCTCAAATATTTACGTTCCAAAACTAACTGTTTAACTGTAAACTTGAAAAGTGACCAGTGAGTATGAGTGATTGTCTGTGTGTGTCTAAACTATATTTTGGTGACAAATTGGTACCCACAAGTGACCAAAACCTGACAAAATCTCCAAAAACCTCCTTTTAGTGTCATCCACATTTGTTTTTTTTTTTAAATGTAAAAATGCAGAATGTTTTGTGTGATGGGTAGGTTTAGTGTAAGGTGATAGTATATACAGTTTGAACAGTATAAAAACCATTACGTCTATGGAATGTCCCCATTCAGATAGCTAAGTAATGGTGTGTGTGTGTGTGTGGTTTCATACTTTTTAAATAATTAAATTAATTTATCACGTTAACATCAAAACCACCTGCTGGTTTGGAGGATTTGCTCTGAAGATACATTTGCTCAAGGTAAAGACAATGTATTCAATTGCTCCCCCTACTGTTGTAATTTGGGTATATACATCAACTAAATGAATGACATCCATATCAAACTTGATAAACTTTCCTTCATAACAGACTTTATATTTATTACCTATTATAAAAAAAGACTACAATGTACGTACATCAAAGTTAGCTCAGATATTAGCCAAATCATTACATTTACAAATGCTGTATTAGAAGATGTATAACCATTCAGAGAATTCAGACGAATGAAGAACTACCTTTCATGAAAAACCTGCAGATAGGTCGGGGTCGGATCTTTCTGTCCATGGGGTCCTTAACCTCCCCTTCTTCAAGGTCATCATCCTGAAATGAACAGGAAAAAAAAACACATATTACAGCAATTAATAAAAACTGGTTACTGATGTTATTGTTTTAATCTAAATCAATGGCAAATCATTTACTCTACCATTCAAAAGTTTGGGGTCAGTAAGATTTTTTAATAAGAAATTACTCAGCAAGGATGCATAAAATGTATCAAAAATTACAGTAAAGACTTGTTCACAGTGTTACAAAAGATTCCCATTTCAAATAGCCTACCGGTAAATCCTATTCTACAATATTTTCATAAAAGAATCCCAAAAAAGTTATCACAGTTTGCACAAAAATATTAAGCAGCACAACATTGATAAATAATAAGAGATGTTCTTGAATTCAACATATTAGGCTGATCATATTAGGATCATGTGACATTGAAGAAGACTGGAGTAACGGTGCTGTTCCTTTGCCATTCAGGAATAAATTAAATTTTAAAATATATTAAAACAGCTATTTTTAATTTAAAAAATATTTCTCACTGTTGATGTTTTAAATGGACAATGAATTAATAGAGCCATGGTGACTTTTTTTCAAGAAAATAAAATAATCTGACTGCCCCCAAATGTTTGAATGGTAGTGTGTGTGTGTATATATATATATTTATATATATATAGGTGATCCATTGAGAGATTAAGTACTTTCTGATTTATATTGATTTTAATTTTTTTGATTATTATTTATTAGATATTTTTTGATATTGATTTATTTTGATTTAAAAAAATATATATTCAAAGGCTCCCTCGACTGTTGTGGCCTGGCCAAACAATCCACAAATGTTGAATGAACTAAACTAAGAAAGGATAAATGTTTCATCATGAAACCATTAAAACTGTTACAAATGGCTCAGCAGCAGTGAACTGAGATTGAACAGCTCCATAATCATCACAAATGATTTAAAAATACTTACATCTATCTCTCCCTCATCAATCTCTCCATCATCTTCCTCTTTCTTTTTATCACGGAAAGAATCTCTCCTGCCTCTTTCCCGTGAGTCTTCCCTTGAGTTTCTCAGCGGCGTGTCTTTATCTGGAGGCAGAATTGGTTTTCTTTCCTTTTTCTTCCGTCTCTTCTCCTCCTCTTCGTCATCCTCTTCCTCGTCTTCTCCATCCTCCCCAGCAGGACCCTTCTCTGCATCGTCCTCCTCAGGAGCAGCAGCGCTAATCTCTTCTGGAACCTCCTCGTCATAATCCAGCTCATGTTCATCCAGATCTCTGGACACAGAAGATTCATCCTTCAAATCACTCACTACCATCGCCGCCCTCCTTCGCCTCCTCCTCTCTTCTTCCTCATCATCGTCTTCCTCAAGCTCTGCACGGCCTGGCTTGGTGTTCGGCTCATCCTCCTCGTCTCGTTCCTCCTCCGCCTGGGTGCAAGGTAGCTCGTGTTCTGGGCCCGGTGAGTCAGGATCCGGTGATCTCGGCGTCTCAAGGATTTCTTCCTCATCCTCCTCCAGGAAAGCATTCCGCCTGCTTCCTCGAACCGTCGAACCAAGGTTTTGTTGGTGGATGTCTTCCCTCTCCTCTCGGTCTATCTTGTCGTCTTCCAGGTCTGAAATATCCTCTGGATCTTCTGCACCAGTAGCTGCTCTGTCTCCATCCTCAAAATCTGAGTCTCCTCCTCCACCCTGTACTTCATTTTCATCATCATTCAAGAGCTCACTGTCTGACACTCCCTTGTCTACTTCCGCCGGGGACTCAGGCGACTCCAGCAACTCGTTGTCAGAGAGACCCTTCTCTTCCTCCTCGGGAGATTGTGGGGACTGGGTGGGGCTCTCAGGCGTATCCATCAGCAAGAACTCTGAAGTAGACATTCGAATGCAAGCCAAACAGTTAATTCAAACTTATTCAACATTGAAAACAGACAATTTATCTTCAACCCTCTACAGCAGAATTACAACACTGGCTGCAATAATATCTAACATATTTGTGGTTGTGTATACATAAAACAATGACCTGTACCACAGCAACAGTTTAGACAAGAACAAAAGAGGCTTTGCTTGCTGACACTACTGAAAACACCTTTAAAACAACTTTAGTAAAAACATATTTGGCATGTTTTTTAAAAAGAATATTACTACATTATATTCAATAATACATTTCATGAAAACATAATAAATTAAAGTCTGCTAAAAAAAAAAAAAATAGCTCCTAAAGCTCATCTGGCTAACAAACAAACAAACTAACGTTAGTGTTAAGGATTTGTCTACCTGACGGTTGACTTGATACTAAATATAAAACCATTATAAATATTCCTATTATCAACATATCAAGAAACTTAAACATATTTTTAAATGAGCTATCAATTGTAAAATTACTAAAGAAAAAGCTTTACTGTGGTGTGGAAGATATCTTATACTAAACTGCCATACATTTTTGAATGACAGTAGTGGCTGGCTAAAACAAAGTTAAGATAATATCAATGTTATTTAGGAGAAAAATATAGTTACCATGATAATTTTATGCAAATGTAGTCCTGAATATATGTAGCTCATATTAAACGAATTAATTACCTTACTAGTTCTTCCATAATAACACCTCTGACTATATTAGCCTGCTAACGTAAAATAGCTTAAACGAATTCAAACTTTAAAAATCAACTTCCCATACCACACAAAGGCCAATCATTGAATCATCTGGAACTTGTTTACCTTTTTAGATCTAAGGCAATGGATTCACGAGAGGGAGACCGACACATGTCTTACTAGCCGCTTTATCTTTAACGGGAGAGCTCGTTGATGGCGATGCGGCTAACAGGCCCGAATCCTGCCCGCACACTAGAAAACGACACCATTTCCGACATTTCCCGAACGACCGCGTCGCTTAAACGCCGAGACTCGAGCTTAAATAACACATACGTAACTTTCTAAATCTAAATGCGCGACTTACGGCGTTGCACAATGTTTCTTCGATGCGCACTGGCTAAAATCTCATGCAACAATAAAGCGTTCCCTCCTGCACAACACACGGACATCGCGTATTAAAACACATTCGGTCACCTTTCAAACCACAGAGTCTCGAGAGACGGGGTCTCGGTGTAGGGAGTCACCCGGTCTCTTTCCTTGGGGTGACTGTGCTCAAAAACTGAACGATCAGTCTGGGGTTCTTATTTTTCTCTACCGGAGAAATTCATAAACCCTGCACGACACAGTGAAAGCGGCCATTACCCAGACGTCATCAAAGCTCGACAAGATGATTTTTTGAACAGAATACAATTCAAAAAGAAATATTATAGGAGTACATTATTATTAATCATTGCTAGGAAACAATAAAAAAAAAGAAACATATTAAGTACACAATAAATAAATATACTGAGGCGTAATATCATACATACAGGAACATATTAGCCTACATAAAAAGTTGTAAAAAATAAATTAAATCAAAAGAGAAAATGAGGTTTACAGTCACCATGAAATCAAAATGGACAATTCCTAATTTTTATGAAATATTACAGTATTTATTGTAAATGATTTATCCGTGCACATAATTGTTTTTCACAAACAATTCATATTTAAAGTCACCATTAAAGCAAAATAGACTACTCTTATTTTAATGAATATTCCAGTATTTAATAACTATTATATGATTTAATGATTTGTAATAATAATAATAATAATAATAGGCTAATAATAATAATATGCCCTTCCCACTTGCAGCATCTCTTCTCTGGCGGGTTTATCTCTCTAAGATCACAGCAATAGTAAACCATAACAACTCAGCGATCCAATCAATTCCCTATAGACAAAATCAAGTCTCGCCCTACATTCAAGAATCAGCTCATTAAAGAGATAATTCACCCCAAAATGAAATTTCTGTCAGTAATTACTCACCCAAATGTTGTTCCAACCTCGTAAGACTTTCGATCATTAAAACTTGCCGGCCCAGAAAAGTTATGAAAGACATCGTTAAAATAGTCCAAGTGAGTACAGTGGCTCAATCTTAAGTTTATCAAGGGACGAGAATTCTTTTTGTGAGCAAAAAACAAAACATGTTAATTTCCTTCGCTGTGGGCCTAGAGTTATTTGACATACTGTAACAGCGCAGTGATTCAATCACACGTAGGCCCACTATTACTACTACTATCCAACGCTGGTCATGTGTGTAATGCATGTGACGTACAACACAGAATCACTGCGCTGTTACACTACGTTAACTAACTTGAGGCCCACAGAGAAGGAAATAAATAGTTGAATAAAGTCGTTATTTTTGCGCACAAAAAGTATTCTCGTCACTTGATAAACAAGATTGATCCACTGTCACTTGGACTATTTTAACAATGTCTTTAATAACTTTTCTGGACCAGCAAGTTTCAATACCTTAGAAGCCCATGGATTTCAGATTTAATAAAAAAATATCTAAATTTTTCTCCTCCTAATCTCCTCACTTTAATCTAAACGAAAGCATTCAGTAGAATTCAAATGTGTTCGATGTTTTCTGGCATGCTCCAATTCACGCAATCTGTGCTATCGTGTCTCTGGACTGGAGCACCCTGTGGCGGTTCGCGTGACACTAATGTGAAACCAGAAACCATGGAAAGCATATTTATTTACAGTGTCTGAATCATTCCCTATATCCCCTATGCATTATGTGCCATTCACCATGTAGAAAACAGTAAATGTTTGAACAAGTGACCGATTTTAGCCGGAGCTCTAACGTCTATTTATAATGTAAGGAGCGGGATGCTTTAAAATTCTGGAGAGCATTTCATTGGACAGGAAATCTGATGAGAAGCGCGTGCATGTGTCATCAAAATCATAAATCCATATTAGCAAAAGTGAGAGATACATTTTAAATGTTTACATCTTCTAAATGTGAATTTTGTCATTTTGGAGCACACTAGCTTAGATAACACCAAACGCTCTATCAGATGCCAAAAGCAAACAACAAATGGTAATATACACTTGTGGTGTGCTTTAAAATCATGTAAAATCATGATGCTAACATTTGTCACCATACCAAAATCACAGATGGCCAGACGGTGATTTGTCTAATCTATAAAATATTGGTGTCCGGGATGCCATGAGCAGTGGGAGATCACCTTTAAGCTTATGAAATATGAATAAATAGACTCATAAATGGCTGTTGAGATATTCTCACTTCTCTTGGACCTGGATATGGTATTCCTTACAGCACAAGTTAAAAAGTGGAAGGGGAAGAGCACATTATTGTGACTTCCATGTAGTGTTCTCACTTCTCTTGGACCTGGATATGGTATTCCTTACAACGCAAGTTAACAAGTGGATGGGGAAGAGCAGATTATTGCGACTTCCATTTTTTATTAACAAATACTTAATATTCATAAGGCATATAGGCTATTTGCTTGATACTTGTACAATCAATACTTACTTTTTGGAAAATCCAGAATGAACTAGCACCCTGTCAACATGTCCCAATGTCAAGACAATGGGTGAATCCAGGGTGATTTGGACACCTTTTTGCCATTGAGATTACATGATGGAAAAGTGTCTCAATCAACCTGAATACGCCCTACCAAAAATAATCTAAAAGAGTCTCACAATGTGGATCACAAAATAAGTAGAAAAAACTCACACAAAGTTATCATATGAGTGTAGATCATTTCAACATTTTTCAAATGTAGGCTATAGGGGTACAAATTTGTGCGCCTGTGTCTCAAATTACTCATGATACACGCACGAATTATTATTGCTTCCACTAGGGGAGGCTATGGTAACGAATGGATTTACAGTTGAGAAGACTTACAGTTAAAATAGTGCATTTACTAGCGCTTCTGTACAAGATCAGATTATTTGGTCGTCATTTCAAATACTTCATATCAGTGCATTTTGTTTTTTTTATCAGGGGTTAAGAGCCGACACTGCATGAGAGCTGTTTTGATTCAACACTACAAGAATGATGTCTGGTAAGAGACGTTTTATTCTATCTTGAGAAGTTATCGATGACAGTTTCCATAATGCGTACATTTTAAGTGATTTTTCTTTTGACTCAATTCCGTTGCTAAAAGTATTTTTGAAGACAAATTTATTTATATAATATTTATATATTTATATTATGCACTTTTAGCTTATATGTGAACATTTTGGAAGACAAATTGCTCATGAGCTATATTTTTAGGCTACTGAAATTCTTATTTCGTTCAGGTCTATGTTTAATAGCCTATCTAAAGCTGTTCAGATAGAAGACCGCGGTGCTAACGATTAATGTTACAATTAGATACTATGTAGTGAACCTTTTATATATTGCGATATAAACAATATTTTTGAAAATAGATTTACAGGTTCACGTAATCAAGTTCACAGGCTTCTTCAAGCCGCCAAACTGTTTTGCAAAATTAGCTTTGCTTTTAAGATTGTGTTGAGTTATTCAGTTTCACGTCAGTCGAGAACTATGATTATTTTCAGAGGATTAATGAAACATCTGCTTTCCGGTTCAGGAACAAATATAAGAGAGACGGTGATTCTTACACCAACACGAGGCTGTCCACCTTTTGCAAAGTAGCCTACATGTTCCTGGATCAACATATTTTGTTGATCCTGGAACAACATTCCTATCTGAAAATTGTATCCTAATATCCCTACTCAAACCTAACTCTACCATTAGTTATCCCTAAAATCTAACCTAACTGTACCATTAGTTATCCCTAAAATCAGAGGGAAATGATTGGTGAAAAACACCTAACCCTGGTTTTAAGCCTAAACTTTAATTGTAAACTTGTCCCTCAAAACTGATTGGTTGATTGGAATGTAGTTCCAGGATCAAATAGATGTTGATTCAGGAACATGTTGTAGCTACTTGGTGAAATCATGTTCACCCTTCCTAAAACTAAGAGACCTCCCTACCTACAGCGTTTTTAGGCATTGCATTTTTGAAACCAGTCAGAGGTGCCCCAAAACGCTAAGGTTGTGAGACTGTGCTGTTTGCCTTAGAGCACATTCTACTGATTTATGATTCTGGTGGTGATACAGTCAATTAGGAGAGCTAAACAAATGTGAATGACAGCCCATTTCATAGCAGCACGTCTGACTCTCACCATTAATGAAAATCTCTGAATCAAGCATAGAAAGAAAAGGAAGAGCTCTCCTTTATGTGACAGCTGGATGTTATAGTGCTTTTGCTGAAAACCAGATGTAGCCATTCTTTTTTATTTATTTACATATAATTATTATTAACATTTAATTTGATGTTATTATGATTTTTTTCTTCAATTTCAGTCATGTCCCTCATATGAAAATCATGTGTTTTTCTTAATTCATGCAAAGACATCGGGAAACCGCAGTGCTCTTGTCCATATTTACATTGCCAGAGCAGTAATGATGGAATATGAAATATAAGATATGAAGTCCGAGCAGGGTTTTGCAGGGTTGGGAAGCCGGGATTGAGTTAAATTACTTTTCACATCGTGTCCACCTCAATTTATTAGGGATCCCCGAGAGGCAGTGCAGTCTTATTTACAAGGCAAAGAGACAGCTGAAAAGAGCAACAGATGTCTGGATTTTTAAAGCTTCTGCGTATGTTTTGGCACCATTTAGTGGCTTTAATGGATTTCACAGCACTATTTTCAAACTAGAATTAATGTTGAGAATTAATGTTGAAATATTGTTTTCTTGCATTATGATGATTTACTGATAGTTACATCATTTGCAGTCTTTTATGCAATATACACTGAAAAACTGCTGTCATTTGTAAAATTATTCAATTCACAGAATAAAAACAATATAGAAGTTGCATTTGATTTAAAGATCCTTGGTTATTAAACATGCCATTTGCCACAGCAGCTGTGTGTGTGCGTGTGGCTTTAAGTCTTTCTGTGATTTCCCCTATACTTATCGCCGTGGACCACTTAAAATGTCTCATTTGAATAATTAAAAGCTTCTCATCCTGTCTCAATAATGTTCAGAGGAAGTCTCCTAAAATCTTTACTAGAGCAAGTGTTATGGGAATATTTGTAAAGAGAACAAATAGGACGTCTATGTTAGTCTGCATCATGTTATTTTAATATGCGATGCTCCCAACTCGGTGTACTTCTGCATTCACTCTTATCTTTTTGTGCCAGATGAAATGGACTGTTATTTAGCAATTAACAGACGGCTATAAAATCCTTTTAACAGTGATTGAGACATGCTTTTCCCCTGCTGACTTTTATTCCAGGCCAGGGTGATCAATTGGATGGAGGATTGCATTAACGTGGGGAAAAAAATTGACTCTGGATTTCATTGTGACGCTTTTAATGGAAGGATACTGTTACAGATTAACACAGAAGAAATAATGTGTTGCAGTCAGCAGAGGAACATCATTATGTGGTTGAAGCCAAGAAAATTAAACAAGATACTTAATAAGAGAAAAGACCGTCAATAAAAGCTGGAACTGAATTGATCGTTTTTATATACAAAGTTTGCATACCTTCTTCAATGTTTTGAATATCAAACAGATTCTGCTTTCTTTCTCCTCCACCAATTTGATTTCTGCCTGTTCCTTCACATCTTATAAATATTCCCACCAAGAGGACTAATAATCATGCCAGAAAATGTGAGCTCCAGAATGGACACTCCCACCAACATCTCCCTGGTGGGGTCTGGGGACGCTGTGTCCGAGTCCCTGGAGTATAAGACTGTATCTGTGTTCCTGGTGCTGCTGGTGTGTGGAGTTGGCATAGTAGGAAACATCATGATCGTGCTGGTGGTTCTTACCACACGCCACATGCGTACACCCACCAACTGCTATCTGGTGAGCCTGGCAGTGGCGGACCTGATGGTTCTAGTGGCCGCGGGTCTGCCGAACATCTCTGAGAGCCTGATGGCCACCTGGGTGTACGGGCATGCTGGGTGCCTGGGCATCACCTACTTTCAGTACCTGGGCATTAATGCGTCCTCCTGTTCAATCACAGCTTTCACTGTAGAGAGGTAAGCCCTGAAATTAAAGGAAGTAACATCAAACTAAATGAAATTCTTTTGAATAAAAGGAAGATAATATGAATGCTCTAAGACAAAATGAATAATCATATTCTTTGTGGCTTATTACTGAAGCACCATGGGTATACAAACTAATTGACGAGTTAATTTCTTTTCTTTTTTTTTCTTTTTTTTTACCATGAAGAATTTCAGCATTTTAAATATCAATATTTAACCCTCTGGTGGTCTGAATTATTATTTTTTTGTTTGCAAAACTTGGTGACTTTTGACAACACAGTCTCATCCCAAAAAGTCATATAACTGACGTTTTGGGACGTCTTTTGACCATAAGTCAATATTCGCCTTTTTAGGGTACCCTTAAACGTCGGTAGATGGCGATCCCGGGTTACCTTTAACGTCAGTTAGGTGACGGGTTAGGTTTAGGTTTAGGTCTGGGGTAGAGTTAGGATCCCATAACCTCATCTACCGACGTTTAAGGGGGCCCTAAAAAGGCGAATATTGACGTATGGTCAAAAGACGTCCCAAAACGTCAGTTATATGACTTTTTGGGGTGAGACTGCACTGCTTTTGAAGCACTTGCTATGTGAACACAAACAATTGTGGACATGATTAGAAAAAGCTAAATGTAACACTTTACTTGAAGGGTGTGCATAAAACTGACATGACACCGTTATAATCATGACATGACACATTTCATGAATATGAAAGAGGTTTTATGCTGACAACAACTTGACATAAACCAATTATACATCATAACCTGTCAGAGTCTTTGTCGTGACAACTTGACATTACTAACAACACAACCTGTCATAAACATGACATAGCAGATTAATTATCAAATTTAAGAAACTACTTAGCTTTATTGGTTAACATTACATTAAACTGTCATGTGGTTGGTTTTGACATTGGCTGTCATGAAGCCATTATAACCTTTTAATGACAAATTCAGTTAGTACCACTGTAGTTGAGGTCACGAAAAATATTCATGACACAGTTATAATGGCCTCATGACAGCCAATGTCAAAGCCAACCACATGACAGTTAAACTTAATTTAATGTCAAGTTGTCATGACAAAGACACTGACCAGTCATGATGTATTGGTTTATGTCAAGGTGTCATAACAAAGACCTCTCAAACAATGTCATATTTGCATTCAAAATGTCATTACTGAGTGAAAGACACTTAATGACAGTTGTCACAAACATGCAAAAAACCTCCTTAATATTCATGACATATGTGATGTTATGATTATGAAGGTGTCATGTCAGTCTTATGCACACCCCTTCAAGTAAAGTGTTTCCAGCTAAATAAAATCACACATATGATCTGACTGCCATAAGAAAATTAATGGGAGATTACAGAGGAACAATACAGAGCCATTTTTTTTTTGGTGGGGGTGGGGGGTTCAATCTACAATCAGCCATGACGAAGTAGTCTTTGATTATGTCTATAAATATATATCCAAATGTAAAACATTCAAAAAATGAAGTCTGAAAAAACACTTAATAGCAACTAGGGAATACACAGCCCTTTATATTTAGAAGCATCTAAGTGGCTAGACTGGTATTACAAAAGATTTTCTTTATTTCTTCCATTAGACAGCACAAATCCACCTTCTATGTATTGGATTTTAAACACCTTTCCTTTATTTTAAACTTTTAACACTCGTTAATTGAAAATAGTATGACTTTTTATAATATTTGTGTTGTTTTATATAGAAATAATAATGCACTATATAGAGGTGAATTTTGTCCTCAAATACAAAATATTAAAGAATAAGTATTACTGAAACAAAATATAGCATGTTACATTATTGTCTTCGGTCTGTTTTGACCAGCGAGGATCACAAGTGTGACACCTAAAAGAGGAATAGGCCTACCAGAGGTTTAAATATTTTTAATACACATTACTATCTTTGTTTCACAGATACATCGCCATATGTCACCCAATGAGGGCTCATACGGTCTGTACGGTATCTCGAGCCAAACGCATCATTGCCGGGGTGTGGGTTTTCACCTGTGTCTACTGTATGCTCTGGCTCTTCCTGGTGGACATCCAGGTGAACCCTGACGGTCGTGTTCAGTGTGGCTACCGCGTCTCTCGAGACCTCTATCTGCCCATTTACCTTATCGACTTCGCCATCTTCTACGTTATCCCACTGCTTCTGGCCATTGCTCTTTACGGTCTCATCGCCCGAATCCTTTACCTGAATCCTCTGCCCCACCCACCAGACTCGGGCACCGTAACCGCCCCCACTCTCAGGAGGAGCTGCAAAGAACCGGTGGATGCTGGAAAACCAGGTCGTCAGGGACGGCCAAAGAGTGCGCTTTCTTCTCGGAAACAGGTCTGTATTTTACAATTCTGTATTTTAATAACCACTGAGATTGCAAAACCAGGGGTGGTTCTCTTCTCCTGTACTGTGCCTTGTGATTAGTATCTCATATTTGTTTTTTGAAAGGTCAGTTCTTTTTTTCTGAGAAGAATGTTTCACTCTACTAAATGTCAATTTGTGGGAAGAAGAGTGTGTTGAATGTTGATAGTTTCCTGGTGCAGTTTGAAAGAGTGTTTAACACATTTAATTGGCAAAAATTAGATCGTCAAGTCAAGAATTATTTTATATATATATTTTTGGGAATTTTAATTTGTTAAATACAAAGTGCCTATAAAAGAGAGACAATCATTTAAAACCTAGTTGCCATTGGTGGCCATCTTAAACTTAAAATATCATCACACAGAGCGCATGGCAGTGTTTCCTGCACACCACAAACAACACAGTGCAAGCCTTTGGCACGATTCACAAACATGATACCACATTTTATTTTTGATAATTCAGTCAAAATAATTCACTGCTTTGAATTCGCTCACGAATCAGAGGTTTGAACCAGATCTTTAGGAGTCGTTGTTAAAGGGTTAGTTCACTTTGAAATACATTTTTGATATGTTTTACCTTACCTCAAGGGCATCCAAGATGTAGGTGTCTTTGTTTCCACAGTATTTTCAATTTTGACATTTTTCGGTCAAACTGGTGTTGTCTGTTAGTCATATATTGCAGGTTTAGGGGGTCCACCTTAAAGAGCATGCACAGAGAAGTCAAATTAAACATGATTTAATGATTTAACAACTGAACCATGAGTCATTTTTCAGCATGTCCAATTCAAAATTAACCAGTGGATTCTTTACAAGACTTACACCAGTCTATTTATTGACTTGTTTATTTGACAATGCAGAGTTTTGTGCTGTGAATAAGGTCCAATTGTACATTTGAACTGAGCGTAAGAAAAACTCTGTTTCGGTAATATTGTATGTTGGAACAACACTCTTTCCTGATAGTATTAAAATGGAATTTTTACTAAATGTTTTCTAAATGATTTTTGTGTGTCTGAAAACTGTAGACAGCACAATAATATACCTTCTTTTGTGCAAACAAACTCATAGATGCAGACCAAACATCTGAGCTCATTTTTTTTTGTTATGTGAAAGGGTACATGATGGCTAATATCATCATAAAGCAGGTCATTAGGACCTATCTCATCAGAAGAGAGGCATTAGGGGCCATCGGGGTACAGTTTTGGGTCTACATTGCCATCACTGCATCAGCCACAGCTCTGTTGTGACACTGGAATAATGGGCTCTGTGATAGATCATAGACATTACAGATAGGATCTATGCATGCAAGTAATCAAACTGTTTTTTTGGTTTATTTTATGGGTTTAGTTTTAGTTGTCTACAATAACCCAGCATGGTAAACAGAGAAGTTTATGATAGTCTAGACTTCAGATAGACTAAATTCAGGCCATTCTATGGCCTTAAATGAACCTGTCAGTGTGGCATGCTATTCTTATACAGTATATCTCCATGTTATTTTCCAACTACCCTCAGTGTTATCTGAGATTGTATTATAGATGTTGTTGTTTTTTTGTTGATGTTGAATTAGTTTTAAAAAATCATTTTCATTTAGTCAAAGTTGTAATAATATATCGTTGTTTTTGGTTATTGGCTTTTGTAAATGTGGTTTTTATTTCTATTTTTAGTTATTTTAGTATATCAAGTTCAATTACATGAAAATGAGAAATGCTGCATTGGCAACTGTAGCTGAAATAAAATTAATGTACAGTTTTGTATATATTTTTATTTTATTTCAGTTAGCTTTTATTCAATTTTTTTTAAGTTAACTATAATAATCAGATATACATATACTTGTACTTATTGTAGTCCCCAGACTGATATTTCAGAGTTGGAGTGTCATGTCACCTTTATTTATATACTGTAGCGCTTTTTACAATACAGATTGTATCAAAGCATGCAGCTTCACAGTGATAACATGAAAATAATACAACAAAGTTGGTTTCTAGAAGAAAATTGCATCAACTTCCTGCTTAAGTAAGGTAGATCAATAATATTGTTGAATATTAAATGTTCCCAACTAAGCAAGCCATAAGCCAAACAGTGCCAAGGAACCCTTGAGACTCAATCAGAGGGCCAATTCTCCTCTGGTCAACGAAGGAACAGTGTATGATTCGGGCAGCATTACAAGTCAGATTGGATCGGAACATTTTGAGTATTTATCCATTTCCATCTGGTTGGAAGTCGAAGTTATCACGCCAATATGGAGACGAGTTGTTGAAGATCAGTGCTGGATACAGCCTGTATCTGGTGCACTGCGGTAAACTTTGGGATAAACAGAGAGACTAATATTAGTGTAGACACCATCCTTCTTATGATGTACCAAGTACATCAGGATTTACGGGACGTGTTCCCGGTTCCGGCTGATCTAAACTATGCAGCTTAACGTTGAATTATAGAAGTCTATAAATGGTATAATTTATTTCAAGAAAGGAACACAGTTGTGAGGATACTGCTTTTTCCAGTATCATTGACAGAAATGGCAGATTGGAGATTGGCCTGTAATTGACTAATTTTGTATGATCAAGTTGCGATTTTTTAACAAGCGGTTTTATCATAGCCAGCTTAAAGGTTTTTGGTATATATCTTAGAGACAAAGACGAATTAATGATATTGAGAAGAGGATCTATGACATCTCGAAGCATCTCTTTCAGTAGCTTAGTTGGTATAGGGTCAAACAAGTTGTTGATTTAGATGAATTAACACGTTTGTACAATTCTTCCCCTCTTATAGCAATGAATGAACCAAATTTTTCCTCAGGGAGACTAGAATGCACTGCCTGATGAGATACTGTAGTAGACGGTTGCATAGTTATAATTTTGTCCCTGATATTATCATTCTTATAAGTGAAGAAGTTCATAAAGTCATTACCGCTGTGTTGCTAGGACACTTCTGGGCTTGAAGCTTTCTTTTTCATTAGTTTAGCCACTGTTTCAAATAAATACCTAGGATTATGTTTATTTTCTTATAATAGGGTTGAAAAATAAGCAGATCTAGCAGCTTTTAAGGCATCTCTGTAAGCAATCGAGCTCTCCTTCCATGAAATTCGAAATACCTCTAGTTTATTTTTCTTCCAGTTGCGCTCCATTTTTCTGGCTGCTCTCTTAAAGGGATAGTTCACTTTGAAATTAATTTTTGATATGTTTTAGCTTACCTCAAGCCAGGACATCCAAGATATAGGTGTCTTTGTTTTCACAGTATTTTCAATTTTGACATTTTTCAGTCAAACCGTTGTTGTCTATCAGTCATACACTGAATGCTAAGGGGGTCCACCAAAAAGCATGCACAGAGAAGTAAAAATTAAACATGATTTAATGACTCGTAAATGTAAGTACACATTGATGGCCTAAGACACGAAACGAGCGGTTTGTGTGAGAAAACGAACAGTATTTATATTGTTTTTACCTCGTGTAATCCAAGTGATCTGAATCAGTTGTGCAATGTCCAACTGAACCGAACTGAATCAGTTCAATGTTATGCCGGAAGCGATCGCTTGCGTGTGACATCACTCAATATTTACACGGAGATTTCGGAAGTTTTACCTTTTACTAAACATTTATATATACCGAAATAGTCTTCCATTGTGTTTCCCGTATATCTAAATATGTTTAGTGAAAGGTAAAACTTCCGAAATCTCTGTATAAACAAAGAGTGACGTAGGCACGCAAGCGATCATGCGCAGACCGAAGCGCCCGTGCCGTCAGATCATTTTGTCATGGCTATGATTACAAGATGTAAATACTGTTCGTTTTCTCACACAAACCGCTCGTTTCGTGTCTTAGGCCATCAATGTGTACTTACATTTACGAGTGATTAAATCATGTTTAATTTTGACTTCTCTGTGCATGCTTTTTGGTGGACCCCCTTAGCCTCCAGTGTATGAGTGATAGACAAGAATGGTTTGACTGAAAAATGTCAAAATTGAAAATACTGTGGAAACAAAGACACCTAAATCTTGGATGCCCTTGAGGTAAGCTAAAACATATCAAAAATTAATTTTTGTAAAGATTAATTGTAAAGATTATTGATAAAGCCATCTTTAGTGGCAGAAGTTATAGGTCTAACATATTCATAACACGGAGTCGGCTTTGCTGCTTTGGCTCAGTGAAGTTTACATGAGACTAGATAATGATCTGAGATGTCATTGCTCTGCTGCAGAATTTTAACGGCATCAACATCTATTCCATATAATAGTATTAGATCTAGAGTATGATTACAGGAATGAGTAGTTCTTGACACGTGTTGTCTAACTCTAATTGAGTTTACAATGTCTTTAAATGCCAATCCCAATGCATCTTTTTCATTATCTACATGTATATTCAAATCAGCAACAATTGGTACTTTATCTGCAGCCAATACTAATTCTGATCCGCAAATTATTTGATAAAATCTTTATGGTGCACTGGTGGCCTGTATACACAAGCCAGCATTAAGCACCAATACTTCAAAAAAAAGTATAGAGGGAATGCATTGACACATGACTTTCCCGCGTGACAACCCCCCTCAGCCTGACCGAGTGGCAAAAGATCTGCTGCGTGACTGGATTCAATAGGGGAAAACTGCGGAAATGCGACTAAATCGAACAATTTTATCAATTTAAACTAAATGTTGGACTCAATATAGTGTTCCTTACAACTTACTAAAGATCCAGTGATCCATGGATATTGACATGCAGCCAGGAATCGTTTTGCCTGACATTTATTGCCTGATTTCGACACTGGGGAAATAAAAGCAAGACCTAAACATAAAGCAAATTTCCTGTGAACGCTTTATATAAATATAATATAGGTAGGTCTAAATCCGGGTGATCACTTATATCAGTGTTATATCCTATATATACCATATCGTCCAGCTCTAAAACTTTATACGTTTTTTGGTCAGTGTTTATTAAAAAAAACATCCAATAATGCAGAATATGCAATGATAAGTATTTAATTGATGAGCTGTTAATGTAACAATACAAAATATGCGGGTATGGTTTTACAGCTAAATTCAGCATATTGACACAAAATGATAACTGCAAATCCACCTTTGGCTGACTGGAGTCCAGTTGTTTCTGTGAATTGCAGCGATCCATTTGCTCCTCTTTCCATAGCAGTCTGTAAAAATATACCTCCGATGTTTTGTCAAATCTAGTTGTAGGCCTTACAGTCAATCGCAAAGCTCTTTCCCACTTTATTTGTGTGTGTTGTGTTTGTTTTTCGCGGTATTAACACTGAACACATATACAGCCGCTCAGTCTTTTTGCCACTCACTGTGAGGAACGGTGACGTCACGCGCATTCCCTCTATATTTAAAACTAGATCTCTTAGTGGTCAAACAGGTGAAAATTCAGAACATTCGTGACCCTCCGTGTACGTGTCCCCGCGAGTGAGTGCACTTATGTGGAGATGCTCGCGTGCGCCTCAGATCAAAATCTTGAAGATTCAAGAGGGCCCCACTCGAGTGGAACATTTGCATAAATACGATTTGTGATGTTCACTCAAGTATGCTTAATACTCCTAGAGATTATGCTCTTTGAGGTTATAAGAGCGGCTCCCTTTCTTTCGCTTTTGTACCTCATTTATGCCGCACCTCAAGCCCTTTGATCACTTCATCTGCACATTTCATAAAGTTCAATACGATTCAAGAAGCCCGTGCCACCGCTGTGGTTGAGTGAAGTTATCTCTCCTATGAATCTGATAAAGTCATCACTACTGCAGAGGCTCCCCTTTATTTAACCTAATCATGAGTAGCAGCTGGCTTTGTTTGTGCTGTGTTAAGACCTTGTTTTCCATTGATAAGCAATCACAATAACCAGATATTCCAAATACATATTCAAATTGTCACTGCCAGTCATGCAGTCATTATCTCCTGCTTTGTTAATTAAAGGAGCTTCTCCCAGCCTCACACAGCTTCACTTAGATGCTTTGTTGTGCAGACAATTTTGTCATTATTATTGAAGGTCTCCGTCACCGGTTGTCTATCTCCAGCGTGAGACAATGAGTACGCTCCAACCCCTGAGGACTCCCTGTGAATGTTAATGGGAGGAATTTTTGGATTTATTTGTCGCTTGAACTAAGGCTTTGACAGTCAAAACATGGTGTGGATATATTTACATCCTTCTCAAAGTGTCTGTTAACTGTCACTGACATAAAGATTATGTTTGACTGATGTTTGACTGTGTCTCCGTCTCGTTGTCTCTCTCTCTCTCTAGTCTAGCTCATTCTTTCTACCGATCCCTCTGTTTTTATACCATGAACAATAATGTAATTGTTTCTTTTTGAGCTCTAGAAGATAAGGATGAATTAATTTTAAAATGTAATTCAAAGCACTCACGCCACCAGGGTACCGCCATACCGAGCCGTACCGTACCGTGCCGTACCATACCATGCAGTGGAAAAGCACCATAATGCTACCAAAGCAGCATTTATTTAAATAAATGCACGAAAAACAATAATTATGTGAAATATATATTTTTAAATATAATGATTGTCCAGCATCTTTAGTCCAGTCTTCAGTATCACATGATCCTTCAGAAATCATTCTAATATGCTGATTTGGTGCTTGCACTGATTAATGTCCGTTGTGGAAAACCATGATGAATAGAAAGTTTAAATGAACAGCATTTATTTTCTGACTTCAAACTTTTGAACTGTAGTGTAAAAAGAATAGAAAAAAAATAGAACAGAATAAAAATGGCTGAAACATAGCTATAATTATTCTTTTTCTGCATTTTGTCTGTCACAGTTCAAAAAACAGTCTGTCAAATGTCACTGTAACTTGTTACAAAAACATTATTATTCAAGATTCATATCATTAAAACGAACTATTCAAAAGACTAAGGTTAAATTGGCGCATGAACATCTTTTCACACTATTAACAACGTCCTGTTAATGGCATAAAAAACAGCTTGCAAAAAAAATAGTACAGTTTGTGTCCACGAGGAACATGCTTGACTTTCTGTAAAGGGAGTCTTCTGAATTTATAATCTTTGAATAATCATAAGGTGTTAAAGGGATTGTTCACATTTTTGGGAGGACGATCCTTTTAATACCTTTTGATAACTCCTAGGAATTCTGTCATCATTTACTCACCCTCAAGTTGCTCAAGTTGTGTCTTCTGCTGAACTTGAAAGAAGATATTTTGAAGAATATGGGAAACCAAACAGTTGATAGACCCTAGTGACTTCCATATGAAAAAAAATACTATAGGGCACATAAAGTCAATGGTTAAAAAAAAATCATGTGTTTGGTTACCGACATTCTTCAAAATATACATTGTTTGTGTTCATTAGAAGAATGAAATTCATACAGGTTTGTAACGATCTGAGGATGAGTAAATGATGATCGAATTTTAATTTTTGTGTGAACTCACGTTTATTTCTGTATATGCGATTATATATAGAAACTTTCATAATTTAATATAAGAACCACTTTTATAATTTCTCACCTCTTCAGGTCACTAAGATGCTGGCAGTGGTGGTTGTGCTCTTCGCCCTGCTGTGGATGCCGTACAGGACCCTGGTTCTAATTAACTCCTTTGTGAGCACACCATACCTGGACGCCTGGTTCCTGCTCTTCTGCAGGACCTGCATCTACGCCAACAGCGCGATCAACCCTGTCGTTTACAACCTGATGTCACAGAAGTTTCGATCGGCCTTCCGCGGGCTGTACCGCTGCCGTAGGGAAGACGTGCACCAGCGGACACTCTCCATGCTCCAGAGCGGACACAGCCTAGGAAGAGACCCTCGAATTTGCAGCAACACCAACGGCACCAGAGACACACCTAAAAAAATCAGTTCAGTCACTCCTGAGCTGAAACAACACAAAGGCATGGAGAACAAGAAAAACATGGACAAGCTAATTAGCGATGGTGTAAGAAATGAGATCGATCCAAACATCAACAAAAATGCAGTTGAAAACTGCAAGATAGATGAATTGAAAACCTCAGTAGTCAAGGAGATGCCTACAGTGGAGAACGTGGACATGAGCAAGATTGATGATAATGGGAAAATAATGAAGGGAAGCGCTAATACTACTCAGGATATTATCGCTGACATGAACAACACAGAGCAGACACAGCTAGCCTGCGGTCAGGTCCAATCCACTCTGGGGGAGGCTGAACAGAATGACACTGAGCTAAATCACAGCACTGTATAGAATAGATCAATCCACTATATTTCTATAAACAGTTGTTGTTCATTGAGCCTGGTTGTTCATTTCAAAACAAGATCTTGAATTTGGGATCTTTTTTTGGATGTACTAACAGGCATCATCCTCTCTCTCAAGTGGAGGTGGCAAGACTGTAGCCACTCAAGTGAAACCATTTGGCTGTCAGCACCAGCTTCACATACCTCCTACTAGTGCTATTGTTCCAACTAGAGTTACTTGATAAAAAAAAAACATCGACCTATTATTTTGATCTCACATTGCTGCTGCTTAGAAATGTAGATAAAAAAGGCTGGAATCTGCTACATGGCTTTTAGATTTTATGCATTAAACACCAATTTTGTAAATGGTTACAGTGGAAAACCTGACCATCATACACTAGACAACTGAGGATCACACACAGTTGTGCTTTCGTGAGATCTGTGGAGTGTGGAGGTTCGAATGTTAGATGAGCTCGGTTGCCTCAGTAGAGCCGTGTCATGGGTGATAGCACTGCGCTAGGCTAACACTAGGCTACGCTACGCTAGCTGTGTTCTGCCACTGCGCTTTCAAGTTGTTCCGAACACAGAAGTCCTGCAGAAACATGCTCATCATTGCTAGGAGACACATAACAGATGGAAACAATATGTTTCTTCTGATAGACTGGATAGAATCATAATCTAAAGCAACATACATAAATAAATAAAAAGAAATCTGAGCCTAAGTGATTCTATGTGAAATCTGGGAAATCAAACTGCCCAAAATCTGCAGACTGGCTATGATATTCAGCAAGCTTTAACTCTTCCAGAATGCAAATCTGGGCAAAAGTTGTGTAGTGTATTCCAGCCTTGAACTGTTGCTCCTAGACAGCAATGAGGTTACAGTGAAAGCAAGTTTTGATGAAAGAGATAGTCTACTCAAAAATTGTAATTATTTATTACCCTCATGTTGTTCCAAACATGTATGACTTTCTTACTTCTGCGAAACACAAAAGAAGATATTTTACGGTTGTTTTTTTTAAAAATTATTATTCAGTTATATTCCATACAATGAAAGTCAATGGGGTCCAAAATAGCAAATTTCAAAGTAGGCCTATAACCTAAAAAAGACACACAAAAAACACACACAAAAGAAAAGTCTGCTGCAAATATAAATAATTACTCTTTAAAGTCAGTATGAAATGCATCTTATTGTGATTGATTCCTACAGTTTTTGTGAAACTGACTATCAAAATGTCACATCTCAATCCTCCGATGAAATGAGACTTCTCTTTTCTTCCAATCGACTGCAAGATTGCGTTCAGATCTACCTTCGCCCAATCAACAACCAACATTTTTCCATTTTCGATAATCGCTTGGATGTACTTCACAATATGGAAGAAATGAAATGCCACTACTTCTGTTGCAACTTGAAGGATGTTCACACTTTAGTCCTCAACTTTCAGTTGACCCAAAAGTGAACTGAGTGAAAAAAGACTACACACAAAACATTTAGGCTCATTCACTTTGACACTTCAAACTACATATTTAATTAAATCGCTGCATTTCAATAATCACACAAGGCCATGTTCGCAATTTGGACTTGAATTTAATTAGTTGTGCAGCCTTAGCTCCAGGATGTGTCCTCTCTCAACACAAAACCCACTTTTTTGCCCACTTTGTGTCTTCAAGCACAGCAGAATGAGAAACAAACAAACTCCATCCTGCTTTTAAAGCACAGACGCTTTCCCATAAAAACATTCAGGATGCTACAGGGCATAAGATCCATTTAAAATGCTTTCGTCCAACAATAAGGCCCAAAGCATCATGACACATTTGTGTTTTCCCACAGCCAACACAAGACATTTGCCATCGCTGGATGAATTCCATAGTATGTGGAGATGTAATGCCTCGCCATTTGTTCCTGCCCAAGTAAACAGATCCGATTCTGTGTGCCCAGCGGTACGTCTGAGCTTTTTAGACCCCTTTTACAACCTCGTGGAAGATGAGCAGAGTCACGCATCCATTTGTCAGGTGCAGTTATTCATCTTTATATGTGGAGCGCAAGGAACAGCTCTCACACAGAACAGAGACGATGTTTTCTATTGGCGCAAGCAGACGGTTGTAACCATAACTCATCCATAAACAGAACATATCCTTCCTGGAGGAGAACCGTGGAGCTGGAGAGTATTCTCAAAGCACTTTGTTGTTTAGCAAGCGCAATCACCTCATGTTTATGCAGAGACATTTAATACTAAACAATGGTGTGATTATCTGTTATAATTCATCATTTTCTGGCTGTGTCATGACTTTGTAAGTCATTTTAGTTTAAATGTGGACCCGTTGCTATTTTAGTGAGGTGTTTTGTTGTTGCTCTGGAGAAGAATGCATCTCCTCACTTCAGATCATTTGAATACAGTTTAATTATTTTATATTATATATATATATATATTAGGATATATTCTTTATATCATTAGTGTAAAGAGACATTTGAAAGAACAAACATTGCCTATAGCCTACGAGATTTTAGACAATGTTTGTCTCTTTACCATGATGTTTCGCAATTGTGGATTGCTGCGATCTTGTTTCTGTGCCAGGAGTGGACTTCTTCTGCAGGCTGATTCTGCATTCATGCTATGTTGTAATTACCGTAAATAAGAGATGAAAACATCTGATTCTGTACTTCAAGCTTTTCATGTCCTCTTGCACTATTAAAGGGATAGTTCTGTCATAATTCTGTTAGTAATCATGTCGTTCCAAACTTTCTTTCATCTTCTGAACACAAATGAAGATCTTTTTGACGAAATCTGAGAGCTTTCTGTCCCTCCATTGACAGCTACACAAGAATTAGAACTAATCCATATGAATTGAGCGGTTAAGTCCAAATTTTCTGAAGGGAATATCGCGAACGCTTTATATGATGAACAGACTGATTTTAGGAACTTTATACAGTAAAGCGTAGTTATGATTAACAGAAGCGCAAGCATGTTAGCTTGATGCTCGAGAACCAATGAGGTTTGTTCCCGCGCGTCAAGCAGGTTCAATTGAGCTTCTGTTTATGTTCACTGATCAATGTATATGCTAATAAAGCCTAAATTCAATCTGTTCATCATATAAAGCGATCAAGTCTCTTCAGAAAATTTGGACTAAACTGCTCAATTCGACACATTCTCATCCTTTGGCGTCATATAGGTGACGCCATATGACATTTCATCGAAATACTACGCACATGGCAGACTTTAGCGTCAATATTACACACACTGTTATGGGTAGGTTTAGGTCTGGGGTAGGGTCTGCGTGTTATATTGACGCTAAATGGTGCCATGTGCTTATTATTTCTACGAAATGTCACCTATCTGACGCCAAAGGATGAGAACGGGCTCAGATTAGTTTGACGATCTCTTTATGGACTTTTTGAAGCGTCTTAGTGGTAGTTGTGTAGCTGTCAATGGAGGGACAGAAAGCTCTCAGATTTCATCAAAAAGATCTTTATTTGTGTTTCCGAAAATCAACAAACGTTTTGTTAATTGCTTGGAAGGACATGAGGGCGAGTAATGACAGAATTTTCATTTTGGGGTGAACTAACCCTTTAACTTCACAATAAATCTGCAGTGGACACGTGGTAAGTCATGTCTCTCAGAAAATTAAGAGTCTTGTAATTACGAGTTCTGCAATCACGTGACTGCTTTTTACAAGTCAGTATAGTAATTAATTATACAATACTAATCAGTATAATTATGTCATGGTGTGAACACACCTCGCTTCATTTGGTGTTGCCTAAGAAGTCATTTCCATTTTATGAGCCTAGAAAGCTTATTATCAGCTTCTATTTATAAATAATCTATTTTGAAACCCATGGTTGATATTGTGTTGTTATTGCAATGTGAAGCTTCTATTTGCTTTTGAACCCGTTCTGTGTTTGCTCAGACTGTGGTTGCGCGTTAAAATCAGAGTAATGTGCAAGTGATCTGTGAGCATGTTCAGTTTTCTGCTTATTTTTAAAAACAGATAAAAACATACAAATGAAATCTTACTACTTTCTGGTTTCATGTGAGAATTAAAGCTGGATACAAGTGCAGAATTTTAATGAGTTGTTGATTTATTCGTGTTGAAGCTGCCACATGTCCTGAAGGGGGGGGGTGAATTACTGGTTGCCGAAAGTAATGATAATTTTACATTGCATGAGATCTTGAGCAGTCAATAGCAGGACTGCACTCTGAAGTAAATGAGCCAATAACATCAGCCCATACAGTAGGTGTAAAAATGCACATATGGGTCAATGACAAATATAAAAATGAGGATGAAAAAAAATCTTTGTAAAATCATACATTTTTCATACATTCGTTATGACAATGAAAATATCAAAATATTTATTTTAATAAAATGGTTAAAAAATTAGGGGAAAAAAGTATTATGACCTTCTATAGTGAGTCTAATTTTATATTTTTCTTGTCACGTGACCACAAAATAACCCTCTACTACAATCTGACTGATTTAGAGGAATAAGATTTTCACTGTTAAAAAGTGATCAGTTGGTTTAACTTAAAAAAAGTGAAAAGACCCGTTGCCTTAAAATGATTAAGTAAATAAACAATGCGTAATTCAAGAAATACGTTATGTGGAATTATCAAGTTCACATGCAAAAATGCATGCAATTTATTTACGGGTTTCCTCAGACTGGTCACATTTTACAGTGTTTAGATATTGATGACATTTCAAACAACCAAACTTTCCTGTTTTGAAAAATGTTCAATTTCAGGCTGCTTACGTCATCAAGATATTTTTAAAATTGAAGTTGAGAAGGTTATTCAAACATGTACATCATTCAAGAGGCGCATTTTTATTCGAATTTAATACAATAACAGGACTGACCGAGTGCCCCATGTAGAATAATAGTTCTTCATGTAGTTCTTTTCTAAAACATTTGTATAGTTTTCTTGCATTCTCTGTCAGTGCACTTGAAGTGTGGTGTTTATCTTTGCGGGACATGAGCTATTGGCTGTGTAGTTTTCTCTTAAAGGTCAGCACACATAGCCACACTCAAACACAAATACTCTTAAATGTGTCGCACTCTCCCTTGACCAATCGGTATGCAAAAGAGGCATATTCTAACACGTCTATAAGGTAAAAATAGCGACCTTATGATAATGTTTGGCTCAACATGGAAAGCATTGCAGGTAGCTTGGCAGCTGGTTGCTAAGGTTACATTCTTTTTCACTTCACTTTTCCCTGATTAGATTGAAGGATTGTAGCCGGGGAAGATAAGACGCTCCTGAGAATGGATTTCCGGCCAGGTGCAGTGGTGCCAATCCTAGTGTTGATAAGCCATCTTTTCAAAACTGAGGTGTCATTCAACAAGATGAGGCTGCCGACAGAGTCGTGTTCGTCAGCGGCCCTCGCTTTTCTGCCATGTGCCCTTGGCCTTCAAAACGCACAATATTAAAAACTTAATAACACATATCCATTATGCGGGTTAGATCTAAATCGTTTTTTTTTCTTTCTGTGCCATCTTTTGTTCATTCGGTCTGTATGAATCACCCACTTATGAGTAACTGTCAAAAGTAATTTCCATAGAGAGCTGAAAACAGATTTTCTCTCTAAGAGAGAGTGGCGGGCAAGCACGCCGAAGTGTTGTGCCTTGACGGAAAAGATGGACAGATAAAATTAGATGAGTTCCTCAGAACGGGAAACAGAAACACTTCATCAGATTTGCTTATCACCATCTTCCTCTCATTTCAGCTCTCTCTTCTTTTCTCTCTCTCTCCGATGGCATCGGTTCACAGATCCAGCTGATGTCAGATGCCCGTGAATGAATCCTTTCATCACTGAAAGCCACTGTTCAAGACAAATACTTGCTCTTTCAAGATTGTCAGAGTCCAAAGATGAATTAAGATGAGTCAAAAGTTCCAATCAAAAGGTATATAATAAAAGAATAAACTTCTCAGATAATGAGACTAACTCCATCACAGTGTAACAGAATGTCTACACACAAGCAATAGCCGGCAAAGAACAGAGAAAACCAAGGAACTTAAGTATTTAATGATAATGAACTAAAAGACTTACAGGTGTGATGATCAAATGAAAGGCCATGATAACTGATTAGAGCTGGAAAAGTGAACAAAGACAACAGGAAGTAATGAAAAGCAAACTAAAAGTCTGTGATAATGATTAAATATACAGTATGTGACAAAGATAAAATCGTCATATCAAAGTAAAGATTGTCCATAATATTGCTTGAGATACCAAAAATCTATACAATTCTTACATTTTGTTATCTTTCAATACAAAAATCAATGTTATGTTGATAAAAAAAGCTTTAAAGGGGTGGTAAAATACCATTTTCACAAGATGTAAAAAAATAAATCTCTGATGTCCCCAGAGTGTGTGTGTGTGTGTGTGTGTGTGAAGATTTAGCACAACATACACCACAGAATATATTTTTACATAGCATGTTAAAGTTGTCGCTTTTTTAGGGTTTGCAAAAACGCACCGTTTTGTGTTTGGCCCTTTAAATGCAAATTAGCTGCTGCCGAGGGCGGGGTTTCAAGAGCCCAAGAGTGTTAGCAGCTGCGATTAACTCATGCAGACACTAAAATGACAGAAAGTGTTCTGCCTTTAATGTTAAATCGGAGTCAAGACTCAAGAAGAAGTGACAACATGTACATATATTGAGTGAATGATTCATTACATAACTGACAAACAATTCTCAGTAGACTCATCAAAACCAGACATTAGACTAATCAGAGCGCCCCCTAAAGATATTCATGAGAAATAAAAGTGACAATTGCAGCTTTCGAAACATTTCTGCCCTTTTCAAAAACGACTCACAGTTTTACATCACAGCAAGACTGATAACCTATATTTTTTCTTTGTCTAGCAGTCAGAAACATAAGGAAAGAACCCAGGAAAATGAAATCCATCATGATTTTGTTTTGATGGTGCTCTTTCAAAGAAACCATATCTGCAGACTGGAGTATCACATGTTCTTGCTCTCACTAAAGTCTTTGCCCTGTCAGATTGCTCGTATCTTTTGGTAGAAAAGCTCAGGATTTGGTGGAAGATCAGACTGTGAGGATAAGCTCTCTGCTAACCATGACACAGATGAAATGATCAAATCTTTGCAAAGGGATAAAGGAGTGAAAGAGACACAGTAGCTCTGAGAATTGTTGAGCTAAAAGTGTCACACACAGAGACATCATCACACACACAAAAAGGATTTAATCTCAGTCCAAAAAAGGTTCAATTACTACAGTGAACTGTTGTTACTTTATCTAATGTCAAATGTAACCTTTTCTTTCTTTTTTACCTTCTATATGTCCAGTGATTTAAACATCTGAACGCCACTGATTAACTAAAGGTGTTTTTAAATATTCTTAGATATTTCTTATTCATTTTGTCATATTGTCATAGCATTTCATTTCCAAGTGAAAATGCTTCTATTTTGCAGTTTTGCTCGTTGTATTTTTCATTGCAAATTAACATTCAGAAATTCTAAAACTTTACATTAATTCCCCCCAAACTGAATTAACACAAATTTTAAATAATTCTTAAATGTTCAGTTTTAAATATTTCTTTTGGTAACACTTCACAATAAGGTTCCATTTTTTAACATTAGTTTAACTGCATTATAACATTACTGCATTATACTAACAATGAAAAACACTTCTAAAGCATTTTTCAATCTATTTTTCTTGTTTCTGTTTCAAAAGTTTTTGTTAATTATTTACTAATACATAAACAAATTCAAATCAAAAGGTGTAGGCTATCTGTTAAAATTATTTCATGAACTTGAGATTGTATTTTTATTAAATAACTTTAACAAAGATTAATACTATAACAAATGTATAGCTCATTGTGGTGGTTCAGGATTTTGGACATTGGACCTCATTTCCAAGTTAGCCTATGTGTTATTTATCAGTGGAGACAGTTTCAAAAAATTTCCATCCAGTCGTTCCAGTTGCATAGTTCGTCAGTGCTAGGCTAGCGTGAGTCAACAGTAACTGCTAGTCTGCCATTAAAAACAGTTTTACCTACTCCACAGTACACCAAAAGCAAATAAGTTATAACACCAGACTATCAATGTACATGTCTGTTGAGAGAATAATGTTAAATAGTTTAACTAGGAACTAGTTTCTCAGCAGCGGCGGAATTTTACTTTACTCCGGATAGTAGTACTGCGTCGAAAAGTAAACACAGAACAAAAAAAAAAGCACTCGGGAGCAATATTATGAGCGCACTACAGTCGGGACTACCTGTACCATTGATATCCATAAAGGCGGAGTCTCTATCGTCATCACCGTCGGCCATCTTGTCACAGGCAAGCTTTCTGGCGGCTCTGTGCTACCTGATGTAAGATGAGTGATCTGCACGAACACAAATACTCTAATCTCGTTGAAATCTTGATGGATTTACAAATGGTTTGGTTTCTTACAAATGTTATTAACGTTTATGGTTATTTAAAAAGCACCATTAAAACACAATGTTACGAGTGAGGGAGCCTGTGACAAGATGGCCGCCGGGTGTGGCCTGCAGCGCCATAGACAGTATAAGAAGTGGACAGAGCCATCTCATTGGAACACAATTGAGACTAGTGAAGCCCATTTTTAGCGATTTTTTAGGTTTTCCATTATTGACGTGCAGACTCAAACCGACTCAAACAGAGCTTGATGACGTAGATGTGACGTGAGCAACCCGTCTGTCTTCTAGTGGCTGTGGCATGAGAAATCTGAATCATTCCCTCCCAAACATGCAGAGGCGGAGAGAGTGTGAGTAGGAGCTGTCAATGAGCAAGGCGCAGGAGAAACTTTTGCTAGGTATTCTGATTAATTATTTTGTCATTTTGCCTCCACGTTTCCCCGATTGTGCGCAAGCTTCTCTTCCTGTCCATACGGTAATATGTCTACTTTGCGACAAAGTCGCGTGGTTATGACGCAATCGTTATCCTACTTTTACAAACAAAACTGCTTCTACGGGGGCCATAACGTAAGCTACAAGGTAATAAAGCATTTTATACATTGTCGTGTTTCTTTAGAAATAAATAATGGACAAATGGAGTCTTCAAACGCCTCAGATGTAAAGTTATTCGCTGTCAAAGTGACGCCAAAATGAATGGGAGACAATGGAAATGCTAACTCAAGTGAAGTTCTGCTACAAGATGGCGGCACCCGGCCGGCTTCAACTTCCGGTCGATGGATTACCCCCTTGAGCAGCGCGGACAAGACATCTAGCCTTTATTATGGATATCTATGACCTGTACTACCTCTCTTTAACTACTTCTCTCGGTTGCCTAGGTAACTTACAGTAATATCACTCTGTCGCTACTGTAGACTGTGCTAATACAGGGAACAAAGTATTTATTGCAATGTGATAAAAGGGTAGTTTGATTTCTAACATTCTCTCAACAGACATTTACATTGATAGTCTGGCGTTATAATTTATTTGCTTTTGGTGTACTGTGAAGTGGGTAAAACTGTTTTTAATGGCAGGCTAGCTAGCAGTTAACGTTGACTCGTACTAGCCTAGCACTGGCGAACTATGCAACTGGAAGAACTTGATGACTTTTGAAATCTGTCTCCACTGATAAATAACACCCAGACTAACTTGGAAATGAGGTCTGATAATTGGTTCCAAAATCCTAAACCAACCCTTTAATGCATTGACTAACATTAATCGGACCTTATTGTAACAACCATTTTTCCTTCGTTTTAAATATTTCCAAATAATTGTAAGTTAACTAATGGGATGGGACCTTATTGTACAGTGTTACCATTTTTACTTTGTTTATACATTAATATCCTAATGCTTGTATTTCCAGTTTAAACTGAATAAAAATATTTTTAAAAGCATCCCCCATTTTCATTTTGGACCCCTGTAAGTTTACAATTACAGCAGAGATGATGTCCGTACAGGATTCTAAGGAACTTTATATTCTGAGTGTTTTTCCTACTGTTCTCATTAGCTTCAAAGGCATTCCTGCCCTCCGTTAACACTGTTTCATGTATGTCAGTGTGAACAGGCTCTACACACTGCTGCTTAATTTGTCTTTTCCAGCCTCTGCAGGGTGCCGAAAGCCAGATCTGCTTGGCCATGATACTACCCCGATCACCAGTGTTGGGAGTAATGCATTACAAAAGTAATACATTACAGTAAGATATTACTTTTTGCTGTAACGCAGTAGTGTAAGGCATTACTAATCAATTTTCAGTAATATTTTACTCGTTACATGTTCAGTGAGGCTTGTATTACAGTTGTATTACAGTGTGTTGTCTGCTTTTACTTCTTAAAGGCAACAGACTATGTGAAAGTTTTAAAGCAGTC
Organism: Pimephales promelas; assembly: GCF_016745375.1. Next base: position 12,402,998 of record NW_024121432.1, on the reverse strand, counting down.
TTTTAGTGCCAGTTCATAGCGGTCGCGTCTGTAACATTGTTTTTTCCTCATAAATGCGAACACGAAAACTAAAATAAAATGAATATTTTAAGTTCTATGGAGACTGGAGAGCCAACCCTTCCTCATCCGATTTGCGCAGTGTAATTAACAGAATTACAAAAAATCGATTTTGCCTACTATTTTTTTGTCACGCATGAATGTGTGTCTTTTCCCTAATATTAAAAATAAAACATAGACTGATATTTGTCTAATGTCTGGAGTCATTTAAGGAAGTAGCCTATATACGTTTCAATACATGTATTTTCTGAGAAATTTTATTTCAAGTTTTGACTGCAAATGTCATGTCCATAATGCTGGACTTCCCCAATTTTAAATAATTTATCCTCAACTAGTTTTGTGGTGTAGGTCTACGTATTTTATAATGTTAACTTCAAATACTAATAGCCTAATTTAAAGATAAGGCAGCATTGGATCTGGACGGTAAGGAGAATAACGCTGGAGTTGGAAGAGGTGTGTCGCGATTCTGTAGGTTCGTGGATCTGAGTCGTGTGGCGAATCGCGATTTCGGTTTCATATTGCATATCGTTACAGCCCAAAAGTTAAGTTCTACTTAGTTATTTTGGTGAAAGTAACTCAAAAGTAATACATGAGTAATGTAACGCATTACAATTCTGAGACAGTAATATTGTAAGGTAATGAATTACTTTTAAATAACAGTAACAAGTAATACCTAATGTATTACATTTTGGAAGTAACTTGCACAACACTGCCGATCACACAGTGACTGCGTTTCCTCTAAATCCGGTGTGTGTGGAGGCGTGTGGGTGCGTTGTTGTGTTTAAACATATGTTCCTTCTTCTGTGAAAAAAAAAACATCTACAACCTTTTAGACATTGATAATTTAACCCATTCAAGGAGTTTGGCATGAAGTGTGATGTTTTGCTTTAGAGGGAATGTGGAGGGTGACTGATTACCTCCCCTGCTGTTTAGTGCTTGAGGCGGGGCAAAACTAATTTAATAAAATAAATGCTAGTCAGTCTTGTCTATTCAGCAATATTGATCAGTACTCATAATAATTACAATCCTGGCCTATGTCAGTGGGAAAGCTTGCCTTTTTAGTATGTGTGGACGCAAGGTGGTCCTTTCCCTAAGGCTCAAAATGATTCATACATTCAAAGAAACAAATTGCAATGCCATGCATCTGCTTAGCAATTGTTCATTGTTAATAAAGACAGATTGCACCTCAGAAATGATGCTAACAATAATAGTATTTACATTTTGCATACAGTTCTCAACAAAGAAAGCTCTTTACAGTAATTCACACACATGTGTTTACAGATTTTCTTTTGTGGGAACTTTGACTAATTGATGCATTTCATTCGCATAGAAGTGAATGTTTATCGTTAGCTGTGTATCATTAGTTGTGTATCATTATCATTATCTCTCTGGGTGCCGCAGTGCTTGTGTGGTGTCAAACCCCCGCATCTCTTGAAATCGGGCATGTGGATTCACAAGTTGCCGTTCAATAGGAACTTTCCATGTTGAATGTAAAGTTGCTGAAACAATACTAAAGAGGAAATACACACTATTCAAAATCTTGGAGTCGGTTGCAAATATTCTGTATCTCGAATATAAAAGTATAATATTGTGAAGTATTACAATTTAAAATAACTATTTTCTATTTTAATTTTTTTGTTTTAATGTTCCTTATTCCTGTGATGGCAAAGCTGAATTTTTAACAGTCTTCAGTGTCACATAATCCTTCATAAATTATTCGAATATGCTAATTTGGTGCTCAAGAAACATTTCTTATTATCATCAAACAGCTGTGCTGCTTAATATTTTTGTGAAACCTGCGATATATATTTTTCAGGATTCCTTTATTAAAGCTACACTGTGTAACTCTTTTAGTTTATTCTTAGCTAAAAACACTTAGTTCTCATTAATGTATATTTACTCAATTAATAAATTATTCTCGTGAGTGTATAATATGCCATTGAAAATACATACGGGTAAGGGGTTGTAATGTCGGTCGCCATGTTGCCCCTCCATCTTGAAAGTACATTAGCCAAAGAGGGACATACCCGTTAATTCACGCTTCGCCTTTTGTGTTTACGTTTGAGTTAACACTCATGGACGAGGTCGAACTGGAAGCCATGTTAATTGGACTACATTGGCCACCGTAGGAATTGAGAGGAACAGAAACTAATATTCACTGGATGGTCATATACCTTTTCACTGCTAGATGGGGGTAAAAATCACACAGTGTAGCTTTAACGTTTTTTTAACAATGTAAAATTACTTACTGTCAGGTTCAGCCTGTTCTCATCCCAAGACGTCATCTAACTGACACTTTTAACCATACGTCAACATCCGACGTTTTAGGGTACCCTTTAACGTCAGTTAGATGACGCTATCCCTACCCCAGACCTAAACCTACCCGCGTCATCTAACTGACGTTTAAGGGTACCCTAAAACGTCGAATGTTGACGTATGGTAAAAATCGTCAGTTAGATGACGTCTTACGATCAATTTAATATATCCTTGCTGAATAAAAAGTATTAAGCATACTTTCTTTCTTACTGACCGCAAACTTTTGAACGACAGTGTATTTCAATGCTTATTTGCTTAGTTGGATGCTCCGCTATAAGGCCACAGCTGCTCCCATGACCATTTTTAGAAAAAGAACCCAAACTTGTTATTGTGAACATCTTGTACTGTGTGCACTTGTACAGAGGTCAGAAACTATCATGACCTCTCTTTTCATGGCAAACACAAGTGCACCTGCTTCTCTCTCTAAAAACAGTCACGGTAATGAAATAGCAATTGTTAAAGCTGCCCAGCTGTTCTTGAGCTCAAGGTCCACTCGTTTGATGTCCACACTTGAATGATCACTTTTTGGATTACAGTGTTGATTATTACGCTGATGGATGGAATGGATCACAATAACCACGTTGATGGCAAGACAATGAGTTGTATGGTAATTTAAAATAAAGTGTAGGAACAATAAAGGACTGTGAGGGTGAGCTGAGAGCCTGTTTTTTTAAATGTGGAGGACACAAGCTTAGGGGATACATGTGCTTTGTTAGACAACAGACGGAGGATGGCACTTCAAACACATGGGTGCTGTGCTTTAGGGAAGGCGTATACACACACAAACCCAGTACAGACACAAAAAAGAGCACTTCACATGCTCGAATCAGTCGTATGATCTCATGTCTGATTATACAGCGGTATTCTTGGTACATTTGTAATAAAAAAGTAATGTATTGAAAGGAATTATTAAGTCTATAGCAATTAAATAACAATGTAGAATATACCCGCCTCCAGCAGACTAGCCCTGAGAGCCCATGTAAAGCAAAAGCATTAAAGGTTAAAAGCATGCCGCCTTTCAACATCACAGAAAGAAATTAGAGCAAAATGAGAAGTGGGGGGGATCTGGATGAATTTGAAAAGGCCTTCTAGATAGAAGATATCCAAAAAATTGTCAAGACGCATGCGCTTTTGCATGTCTTTTGGCTCGGAGATGAACATTGCTTGACTGGAAATCAAACCGGAAATCAACATGTGATGCTGTTCTTGAAACTGGAGAAAATTAAATATTCTCTTAGAGGATCTACCAAACGTTTTTATTCAGTGTGGTCCCCAATGATTTCCTATTTTTTTTTTTAAAAAAACGTAACTCTTCCCCCAACTAATACTAATATTTTTAACAAAAGCCCGGAGCACATTGGAACTGATAATGCAATTCGACACAATGGGCTAACAATGATGTCAATTATTTTCTCACTGTTTGTAATATAAGAACTTTGAAATTCTGTTTTTTCATTTGGAATTTTTTAATTATTTTTGATTTATTATTATTATTTTATTTTTAATATATCATTTATATATTTCACTATATTATTTTTTTCTTCTCTGTTCAGTGGGTGGGTTGTGAAAATTGGAAAAAAAATTGGAGCATTGTTAACTTTCTGTATCATACGTCACTCTGTTCTTCCTTTAATAAAAATACAAAAAAAGAAAAGGCCTTCTTGAAGGAATACAAACTAAGAAGCCTATTTCCAGGCAGGAGGGGTTTTTTAGGCGTGTGGCAGAGAAATATTTTAAATATGAGATCAACTCTCTAACCTAAAAAACAAGGAAGTGACATTAAATATTAAACTGCTGAAAGACAAGGAGGGCATTCAATGCTTTCAACAAACCAAACAAGTGATTACACACAAATGACAAAATAATTTGTAGTTGTTTAAAAGTATAGCATAATCTAAACCAAAACCATATTCAGGATGTCATTTTAAAATATTTATATATATATAAACTGGTAATTTTTTAAAAGCACTGGGCAAACTATTGTGTGGAAAGCTGCATGAATTATTAATTCGGTTGTTTTTGTCAGAGTAAGTTAGATGTGATTTATGTCTACCTTCTGTTCCACAATGATTTAGCCACAAGTTGACAAACGCGAGGGGTGGACAGGTTGTGGGGGTGTTGTTTATCGTCATGGCGATAGACAAGGTTACTTTAGTCACGGATTGTGTGCAGGTTGAGAAAACCCCATGTGACATTCTTCTACATGGAGTGACTTGAATGTCAGACGTAGCCTACTGTAAGAGGGAATGTAAGTTGCATTTTGTGAATGATAGCTCATAGCAGGTGTGAGAACACTTCAGGAGATGTTTTTGATCATATTTGAGCGATAAAAAATAAACTATTTGTAGCCTACTCTCTACTTAAAGCCACTATTACACAGGGGTGTTTCCCAAAAGCATCGTTAAAGGAGGAGTTCACTATTAAAAAAAACTTTTGCTGATAATTTACTCACCCCCATGTCATCCAAGATATCCATGTCATTCATTCTTCAGTCGAAAAGAAATTAAGGTTTTTGATGAAAACATTCCAGGATTTTTCTCACATAATGGACTTTACTGGTAACCAAACGGTTCAAGGTCCAAAAGACAGTTTCAGTGCAAACTGTTCAAAGGGCTTTAAACGATTCCAGACGATGAATAAGAGTCTTATCAAGCGAAACAATCGCTCATTTAAAAAACAAAACAAAGTTTAAGTTTTATAAGCTCAAATAGTCGCCTTGCTCTGTTCTGTGATGCACGTTCGTGACTCTCCTGTTCGAACTCGTTCATCAAAATGAACAGATCTTTTTCTGAGTCAATCCGTTCATTTCGTTCGTTGAATGAACCAAATGACACAAAAAAAGATTAATTCATTTTGATAAACGAGTTCGAAGAGGAGAGTCACGAACGCGCATCACAGAACAGAGCAAGGAGAGCATTTGAGCTTATAAAACGTAATCTTTTTTTTTTTTTTAATGAGTGATCGTTTCACTTGATAAGACCCTTATTCATCGTCTGGAATCATTTAAAGCCCTTTGAACAGTTTGCACTGAAACTGTCTTTTGGACCTTGAACCTTTTGGTTACCAGTAAAGTGCATTATATGGAGAAAAATCCTGGAATGTTTTCATCAAAAACCTTAATTTCTTTTCGACTGAAAAAAGAAAGACATGGATATCTTGGATGACATGGGGATTAGTAAATTATCAGCAAAAGTTTCTTTTAAAAGTGAACTCCTTTAAGGAAAATATGGTCGCAAGTTCCGTCGTTACCTTATTCTACGACTCCGCAAACAGCATCACCAATTTGTGTTTGGAACGACAGACATCGACCTGACCATTGTTTTCTTTGCATTATAATCCTTATCTCGAGCCAAATAAGCACGCTGACATTCAGAAGGCCTATGCTACCTATCTTTTATTTTGAATAGGCTACAGCCTATACAAATTTTCCTCTTTTAGTCTGTCGAGATTTAAAGCACCGTTTTTGGAGACTTTGGATGTGTGTGCGCACTTAGGCCTACTCTAGTAGCCTAGCCTACGTGAAAACGAGATTACGATTGAATATGGAAACAAAGCAAGATATTTTATCCTTTTTAGCAAAACAGGCCTATTCGATCTCAAACGAATTCATTAAAATAAGTTATATTCATTGACATCATCATTAGCCAACGTGGTTAAACAAACAACAAATTTGATTAGTTGATCCTAAATACCAAATTCATTTTAGTTTTCAATCTGACCCAATAATCCCTCCATAGATCAGAAGCGAACACTAAAACACTTTAAACCTGTAGTGCATAGGACCTTGTGAAAAGTAGCCATGGAAACAAGTCTAACCTAATTTACTCTTGCTTTTAGTTTTTCACATTTTATCTTTCAAATTAGAACATTTTGCTGCTCCTGATAAAATAAATCATAATCAAATTCCTTTACAGAAGAAGCTATTTTTTTTTTGATCAACTCGAATTGACTCGCTTAAATCATTACTGTTAATTATTAAATTAGCTTACAAAAACAATGCACCGATATGCTATTCATACTTAACATATTCATATGCCACAATTCATTTTTAATCAGCAAAGAAAATTAATCTTGCGAAGCAGTGTGGAAAAAAATGGGCTTAGTGAATGAGGACACCCCTTTGAGAGATGATGAAAATATCAGAACAAGTCAAGTGAGAGTGGTAGTGCATTGAGGAAGGCTTGCTGGAGAGCTTCAGGGTTCAGCGTTGTGTGTAACTATTCAATGGCAGTCACATGCCAGACTGGCTTTATGAATTAAACATGGCAGAAACACTGGCACAAACACAGCTGCATGCCCGTGGAGTGGTGATAACCACATTTTGACTAGGAGACCGACCTCCAGAGCACTTTAGCAGAGCCAGACAGAGGAAAACATCCATCAGAGACAGGAAAGCTTCATGACAGCACATCAGCTGCTCCTGTTGAGCATTTCCTTCGGACTGAGTCTATAAAGGTGTAGCTGAAGGAATTGTATAAAAATAAATACATAGTGATATTTTACTTATGATTTAAAAAAAAAAAAAAGTCCAATACTTGAAAACTAATATAATCAATTGTTTCTTAGTCAACTTTTTTATTTAAAATAATTTTGGATGTCAGTCAATTTCATTTTTAAAATGGGCTAATTTAGTGAGGTGGAGTGTAAATGAGCTTGTCACACCTATGTGTATGTGCATAAATACACTGTATATACAGTATGCATGCACAATTTATGAACTACAATTATTGAACTGAACTGAATCAACACTGAACTGACTTGCTGTATAAAGGCTTTTTGAGCCGCTTTACAGCACAATTGTTACAATTGTGAATCTGTATTGTATAAAGCACTATAAATAAAGGTGATGATTTTTATGTATATTATGACATGTATATTATGTATATATTTACAAAACAGAAATGCAGAAAAAAAGTATAATTTGCACAGTTTTGTGGTATATGAAAACTTATAAGCGATTGTTAGATTTAATCAGCGCGATTTACGGCAATGTCAGAACCCGAACAAAAGTAGATGTTACTTAATAGTCCAGATGGCATTTTCTGGTGAAAATTCTTATGTTGGTCATACTTCCAAAAAGAAAAATCTGCAATTCTGAATGCCAGTATTCACACCGGCGCGGCAACTGACAGCCTCACAGTCTACTCAAACATTGTGTTCATCCGCGCTGTGCCGTGTCCAGAGTGTTGAAGTACAACTCGCGTAAAGTTGATAATTCCGCGAATAACTGCAATTGCAGATTTCGAACAGAGATGGCGACAAAGAGGAAAAGTTTAAATGGTTCAGAGTCGCCTCTTTCTTTTGAGATAAACTAACTTTATTTACGATGCACTTTTAGCTTTACAACTTTGCAGAATCTTTACATTAATGTACAGCTACATTACACGCATAAAAGATAATTTTTTAAAAATCCATAAATACGGGCACTTTAAAAAGCTTTTTAATCTCCACTAAAATGTAACTTTACGTCTAAACATGTGTTGTGATAATGTCTGCCTAGCTTGACATTAAAACAGTTCAGTTTGTATCATGCTTTCTCCTGAGAAGCACAAAACCCACAGTTTTTGTGTGTGTGAGAGAGAGATGATGTGTGACTCACTGTTGTGAATCAAAATAAATTAATCTATAAGATCTATATGACTCAGATCTGTGGGCAGCACATGTGTACAGTAGTTTTGTGTTCTTTCTGAAACAAATGTTACACACTCCTGGCGATTCCTGATGGGAAATGGATTAGCATTTCCTCTGTGGCGGCAGAGAAATTGTCACACTTAATCTCACGGTTCAGCTCTGCTCTGGAGGACAATCCTCCTTCTGGCCCCCAGGATATGCTGAGGTGAGAGGAGTGATTGACGGCTGTTGGGGAGCTCAGGGCGCCTCAATTCAACTAAAAGTAATCGTAGATCAATGACACCTGCTGTCAGTCAGCCTAATTTGGGTTCTTCTCTGCCTCTGTTTAGATGGGAAAATACCCATTGTGTATATTTCAATGGGGTGTTTTTAATATGCTGTAAGACAAACCATGTGCAAATTCATCAAGTCAACACCATTGCTGACTTTTTTTCTCCTTAAAATTGCAGTGAACCAAAGACAACCTTGTAACCAATCACATCAACATATGGACGGGCTTTAGCATATCATAACTTTGCTGCGAAGGAGGGGAGACTCAAGAGAAGGCTATCCCTGTATATTTTTCTGTTGATAAAAAAAATCAGGTACATTTAGCAATCTAGCCAGTGAATTATGAATATGATGTATATGTTATGTTAAACTATATGCCAGTTGTTCAAAGCGTTTCTTAGGATACAGATTTTTATTGACTTGTAGACGGGCCTGCAAAATTCACTCTTCCTCTTCTTCTGAATCAGTTTCTGGGTCAAAGATATATCATGGCTGAATTAAACCAGTATTTCCACTTGCCATCGTGTAGCGTATAGTAAATTTGACCAAGTGGATCTCTGAGCTTGTGTGATTGATTGGAGGCGGGTACTCATTTACATATTCATGGTTCCGCATATACTAAATGAAACAAGGGAGTTACATTCCAGTTTTTTTTAAGGCATGAATAAATTATTTTCACAAGAAAAAAAATGTTAAAGGGTAACTAAACTCCTGGTCAGAGCCTGACTCGACCCACTGGCAATATTTGAAAAATGCTGAAAAAGTGGGCAGACCCCAGCGGAGATAGAGGGAACGAAATAGATGGTAAAACACTCTATCCTGATAGTTTTCAATACTCGCAATTTCAACTCCTGACTCCCTACAGTGATTTTGACGAAACAAGCCGGTTTTTATACTGCCGCTCGTGAGCTGAAACCTGCGTACGTCAGGAAGTGCGGAACATCCAATAGGAAAATTCAGCTGCAGTGGCCACCGTTCAACTTGAAGAGGGCAGCACTAAGACGTTTTTACACCATATATTGTAGAAATAAAACACTTTATACACAAATGTCAAAAGATCTCTAGTTACTCTTTAAAATATCTAATTTTGGTGATCAAAGATGCGTTTTAAGGGAGAAAAATTATTGACTACAGATTGATTTAAAATTATTAATTTTAACTCAAACACCCACACAAACGCCTAAATAATGACAACGAGTCGACTGTGTGTCCATTAAGCCTTTGTCAAAATCACACCGGAACATTAAAATCTGTGTTTACGCTGCTGCGGAGCCAGAGAGAGCAGTTATGTAGCCAACAGTTTAGGTATGAAACATTTTCAGAAACAGTCTTTTCAACCACACAGTTTAGTTATTTCTGTTGCCATTAGTAATATTAGTACACAGAAGTACTGGGATAAAAATGTATAATTCGGACATAAACACTGATGTCTGTGGCAATGATCAAAATAGAACAAATCCAACTTTTGAAAGCAACAGTGCTTCAAATAACGATTGTATCAACTATATCGACAAGTGACTTAAATATATATCATTGAATCATTAATTCAAGAGATTTGTTCAAAAACACTGATTCTTCCAGAAATTAAACAAGTGAACTATTTATGAGTGAGTCATTGAATCATTCATTCAAACATAGATATAGATAAATAGACCGCTGCAATTAACATTTTGTCAGAACCTCTAGTAAAATACATGATATTTTGTTTAGTTGTCTGTCCAGAATCGTGATCCCTGTTTGAAACAACAACAACAAAAAATCATGATTCTCAATTCATCATGCAGAATTGTGCAGCTCAAGTCAAGTTGCCATAAATTAAGTTGTAAACATCTGCTGACAGTTGTGAGGGGCAGAAAACACATCAGCTAGGCTCTGCCACCATTTATTTGTGTGCACCAGAAATGGGTGTGATAAAATGATGGCTCAGTGCCAGAGACTGATGTTATTACTATCGTTTATGTGCTCTGGTTGTTTTTATGTCTGTATCAAGAGGTCAATCTGGCACAGGTTTCGTTTGAACATTTAAAGACATGTCTCAACCCTCCCTCCTAAACCAAAACAACTAGCCTATGCTACTTTCCCACTATAACCACAGTAATTTGGAAGAGATGGAGATAATTTGGAAAAGATATTATAATTGGCAATTATATCAATGCCTAAATCTGCAGCAGTGGTGATACAGGTCAGAGCTCTTTAAATGTGTTTGTGTTAATTATTTTGGTAACACTTTACAATACGGGTGCACTAATAAGCATGCTTAACTAATGCACAGATAATACTGAATTAATGTGTAACTAATGATTATTTAAGCTATTCAGTAATGATTACCACATTAGGAACTAATTAAGAGTCTGTAAGTTTAATGTATTAGTTCATACATTAATTGTTATTAATTAAATATGTCATTGTGGATTATTTAATTAACTAATAGTGTTAATTAATATGTTAATTACCAGAATGAGCCAAAGTCTTGTATTTCAGCACCCAGTTAATATGACAGGTACACTAATATGCATCAATACATGATTAATTACTACATTGTTAGTGCAAATTCATGTGCAAACTACCACAATTACTAAATGAATAGTTAAAAATGATGTGCCCCAACAAGTAAAGTCATAACATAATGATACCTTTGCAGATCATTAGCTAATGATTAATTAAAGCAGACAACTGGAAGTTGAAGTGCATTGCATTGACTAATTAGTGCATTGCATTGGTAATTAACACATTAATTTACACTTTTAGTTAATAACATATGTTATAAAGGAATTAAAACACAATTACACATTGAATTAATAGCAATTCATGTATTACGTAATCTATTAATCATATAGACTCTTTATTAATTGCTGATGCAGTAATCATTAATTAATGGTTTAGTTCTTCATGAGTTATACATTAACTCATGATTATCTGTGCATTAGTTAAGTATGAATTAATGCATATTAGTGCAGTATTGTAAAGTGTTACCATTATTTTTATAATGTTATGTGCTTTGAGACATGAGGTAGTTTAACACCGTCTCTCGTGATGCTTGTGTTGCTCCCTGCTATTTTGAAGGAGACGTGGCTTTGTAGAGCGCTCTGAAGGGAGCGTGGGATCTTATGTTTTCAAAGCTAGCTCGCTATATTGCTAGTCACTCGGAAAATTGCCTACCCTACCTTTGATGTGTATAGTGAGCTACTAAGCTAACAGCGGAGGCCTCTATGACTTTAAATATAATGTATGCATTCAAAAATGTAATGGCATTATAGAAAAATGTTAAATTGCCTGGCGTGTTAACCTCAAAACATCACCTACCTCTTAAGTTAACTCTGCCCAGCAGCATGAAATGCATCATGCTCGTGAGCGATTGTAGATGCCAGCAGGTAGATGCCTTGTGGGAGATCATCAACTCTGTGGTGGGGCCGACCTTCGCTGCTTCATACTGATCTTTAATTGCCCTGTAATTAAATTAAGCCCTGTCAGAGAGTCTACCCAGATTATCTGGGTCATGTGCAATTTTCTCCGTCTCTTTTGCTGTGTGCAATTGGCTCCACTGAGCACTCGAGCGTGGATAAATATGATGACAGCCCCTTCCACGTGAGCAGAATGTCCTGCATCTACAACACCTGCTCTTTATGGACTCAACCTGCCAGGGAAAAAGAGAGCCAATGAATAAAATAGTAAGATACGGCTGGAAGAAAGAGAAAGAAGGTGTAAATATATCAAATACATGGTACATAAAGACAGCTTCTTACCTTAAGAGCCATATTTAGGAAATATTATGTAAACTTGGGGGTGGACAAATAGCAACCACATAGCAAGTCGGCACCTTAGCAACTCCCTAGTAATCCCCCAGAATGTGACAATTCCCAAGAAACAACTTAGCAACTATTAAGAAACACTTTAACATGGTTTTAAAAATCTAATTATATTTACAAATGCCTTTGGTGCAGCTAATAGTGCAGAAATTATACGTGGCACATACGAGCTGTTTATTGCAGTTGTTTTAAATCGTGCCCATCATTGTGAGCAACAAAATGGTTACAGATCGAGTGTGCGATATGCATCTCTGCAGTTCACGATTGCACTCCTGAGGTTTCTGACAGTCACAGAACTTGATCATGTTGCATCTGATCTGTGCTTCTTCCTGGGGAACAGACTGTTAAAGTGACCTTTGCCATCAGATTTATGTTCTCTCTCATAGACCTCTACCCTTGTGTTCAGGTCATTTTGACCCAGAGAGGATTTTCTTTTCCCTGAAAATGTTAGCTTACTTAGCTAATTTTATCGCATTGAACTAAAACTTACGGATTTCTCCCACACAGTGTATAACTATACTTCCCAACATTTTTTTTTACATTTTTGTACTTTTTTGGGGATTTTTTCCCACCTTGTTTTTCAAACATGACCGACCTACAAAAAATAGCTTGTAACTCTTATCATCACCAAATATTGCATTTAATCTTTTTTTCCAACTTGTTTTCTTTCAACTAGATTTTGTATTTCTTTTTTTGGAACTGACTGATCATAGACCTCATTAAACTGAGTTTATGCACCTATATATACACACTGAAAAAAATAATATGCTTTATCTAATCAAAAAAATTGTGGCAACATATTACAAGCAATATTATTAATTAAATTGTACAAATTAGAATTAATTAGAATGTTAATTTGATTAACTATTACTCAATTCTAATTTGTTCAATTTAATAAATAATATTGCTTGTAATCTGTTGCCACAATTTTATTGATTAGATAAAGCATATTCATTTTTACAGTGTATATATATTAAAATGCTTTTATTTTGTACAACCACACACAACTAATTTCTTGTGATACTGTGCTTTAAGAGCTCTTGTTTGTGTGCAGTTGCATTTGTTCATAATGGCTTAATGCTTTCTGATCTGTAGAAATAACTGATTTATTTATATGTATGCACATGCAATTCTTCTATTGTAGTATGCTAGGCCACTATTCAGAGTTTAAAATGTGTGTCACACCACTTTCTCAAACAGCGCAGACAAGAAAACAGCAATAAGAGCGATAAAACCAGCAGTTTTCTGAGTGCTCTATTTTTGAATTGGACTCCAATTATGTTTTTTGCTCTCCACAGAAGATGACTCTCACTCTTTATTTTTTTCTTTTCTGCATGGCCCTCAACATCCAACACCCCTTACTGGCTCCATCAAATGGCTCAAAGAGATGCATGAAAAACAAATTCCCTGCATTTGAAAGAATAGAGGACATTGATTTGGGGTTTGAGCTGCTTCAACTGAAATGAGGAGAGACAAAGCAGGTGAATTGATTGAGTGACTGAAAAGATGACGGGAAACTGGGGACAGGGACAGCATGCTGATCGATGGATGGGAGAAAGAGAGAAAAAGACGGAGAGAGAAAGTGCCTATGATTAGAGGGAAAACAGCATGTAGAAGGGGTGCCATTCTTTAGTTATCTGAGTGTCAGGATCACATTGTGGCTTAGAAAAATAACTGCACAAACTACAACAACTGTAGCCCATAGTGAGGTGAAGAGGCAATATAAACCATACTTAGTTACTAACGTAACCTCGGTTCTCTCTAGAAGAGGGAACGAGTACTGCGTAATATCTTATGCTCGGGGAAAACCTCTTTTCCCCAAGATATTGAAGCCAAAAATGATCCTTAATTTTGAATTAATGTAAAACGCATTGCGGCAGGATGTGACGTAGTGGCCACGAAGCACCCCCATTGGATCTGACATCGCCAAGGGCCTCTCTCGATAGGCTGCTGCAGGACAGCCAATAGGCACGCAAGCCGTCTTGCCTATGTCTGCAAGCTGCCGCAACGCGTTTTACATTCATTCAAAATTAAGGATAATTTTTGGCTTTCCCCGAGCATAAGATATTACGCAGTATGAGAAAACCTCCCGTAAGAGAACAAATCATTCCTGAAAAATCAGCCTCATTGGTTCCTACAACCCTAAGAGGTGTTCTCTCAAATGTACCTTTCTCAATATCTTGGAAAAGACAACACCAAATCTCTCATAGTAGTATAGATAGAAAACATAGCTGTTAGCACTTGAGAACATGTCTCAATTTCCAAACGTCTGGCATCTCTGCCAAAGTCTGCTTACAGTATGCTGAGAGAATTGCTGTTTTTAGAGCTTTGTAGAAATATACAGTGAGTTCTACGCTGAAAATTAAAATCTAATTTAAATGTGAAAATAAATAAAGTTTTAGGATTACAAGGCATTTTAAACAAAGAAACATTGTGATGGAAAGTGATTGAGAAATGTTTAATATTCTGTACTATTTTTAGATCACTAGTCTAAATAAAACATTGTGCTACTTTGAACATAAGTGAGTGCTTGCTTCCACTGAAGCACATGATGCTCTTTGGGTCATTTGCAAACCATTCTAAGAACACGAGCATCAGGTTTTACACTAACTTGTGGAGCTGAGGGAAAAGGAAAGAGAGAAAAGGAGAAATTTACATTTTTAATGAGTTATTTTCTATTTTAATATATTGTTTAGAAAAAATTTGTAATATATTATTATTATTATTTATTCCTGTGATAGCAAAGCTGAATTTTCAGCAGCCTACTCCAATGTTCAGTATCACATGATCCTTCATAAATCATTTTAATATGCTGATTTAGTGAACATTGTTGTTTTTGGAAAACATGAAAATTATTTTCAGAATCCTTTGATGAATAGAATGTTCAAAAGAGCAGCGTTCATTTGAATATTATATTTTGTAACAATGTAAATGTTTTTTCAGTGACTTTTTAACAATTTAAATAATTCTTTTTGAATAAAAGTAAAAAAAAAAAATTCAAGAAAAAAACATGACCCTAAACTGTTGAATGGCATTGTACATTAAGACATTGTATAAAATAATTTTAGATAATATCAAATTTAATTCAAAATTAAATTATAAAAATGTAAAATAGAATCATTTTCACTTCTGGTTTCAGACATTTTTGCACCATATTGTATATCACATTTTACTTTTATACTGTAACTGATGACCATATGTTTCAAATGTTTAAATGCTTCTCATTATCAGTTTAGAATGAAGACAAAACCAGACTTTTCACATGTTAATATTGTGCAAATACAAGATGTGGAAAAGGTAAAAAGTTGTGACTTTCTGTCTGTAATGAGAGACAAGGTTAGTTTGGTTGGAAGAGATAAAAAAAAAAATGTTAAATGACATGAGGTAAACTGATCATGTTGTAATGGGCAGGATTACGTATATGTTCCTCCCATTTCTGTCATTGAATCACTCTAATCTAAACCATCACATAAACATTTGTCTACAAAATAGAAGTGTTTCTGATATGTTTGACTCCATAAATGGGAAAAAAAAACTCAGTGAGGGAAAAAGAGAAGCTCATTTTGGTATGCTACAGGAATGTTTGGATTTACCAGTACACACATGGCAGACGTCCACACAAAACAGTACAAATCTTCTATGTCTCGTGTTTTTCATTGCCGAGTTCCCAAACTTGCCAACTAAAATGAACTGTCTCATAGGGTGACATTGAATATCCTAAACTATAACTCAGAGCTCTAGTCAGATTGTATTCTGCAGTCTGTGTAGTGAATGTCAAAAAATACACTACTGTTCAAGTGTGAAGATTTTTTTAATGTTCTTGAAAGAAGTCTTATGCGACCATGTTTGAAAAATACAATAAAAACAGTAATATTGGGAAATATGATTCAAATTTAAAATCATTTCTATTTTAATATATTTTTCAGGAAGCAGATACTCTTGTCAATTAAAATCTATTCAAGACCCATCTATTTAACCTGGCATACATAATATCACATTTCAATAATTGTGAGACTGCATAAATTGGGTCAAGCGGAACCGGGAACACTTCCCATAACATCCAATTTACTTGTTACATTGTAAGAGGAAAGGCATCTACGCTGATATTAGTCTCTCCGTCTCATTCTTAGCCCGAGTTTCCCGTAGTTAGCCGGGAACAGCTCTGTATCCAGACCAGATGGTGGACCACACGACCACAACATCTGAATGTCAGTGGAGAACTAGACAAGCCCTAGAGACAGAACCCCTGCGAAGGTCTCATTGACTAGAGCCATTGGTACAAGGCGAGTGCCAGAAAGTCTGAGCAACCCTTCGGGAGAGCAAAAGGCTCCTGGGAATAAACGTTTGACCCTCCCTTGCATAATTATGTAACAGCAACATCCCATACACAGTGATAGCACACAGTGCAGCTCACTCCTCACAACTCACTTTGACAATCTCCCCCTTCTCCTCTGCACCTAAAACTCACTGAAAACTCATGAAATATTAAGTGTGTACAAAAAAGTAACTTTTTAGATGTTTGGTAACATTCGTCTCATTCTCCCAACCATAATGAAAAGCTAAAAGTGTTCCCTCCCCCAGATCCTCTCCTGTATGTAAAACAAGAACCCATTCAAGTACAAATTCTGATATCACGGCTGTAAGTCCAATCATAACGACAGACAACAGCATTTGGTAAGAATATTGAATTAGATGGGTTTAAAAGGAAAAGGGGCAAAAAGGTTTGGAGAGTCTGTAACTAGATTTCCGACACGATCGCTGTGTGTAGTATATTTCGTTGCAAGCTAAATATTTCTTTGATGATTTTATTCTTATGAATTGGATTTTGAGTTATTGCTTCATTACCTGGTCAATAAATTGTAAACATTTGATTTTATGATGACTGACTCTAAGATTGTTTTCCCAAGTAGATTATCGGATTCGTCTTCCACACAAGCTTGCGTCAGATTAGTGACGACTGATATTTGACATCAATTCAAGTGTCCTTGGTTTGCAGAGACAAGTTAGTTGAGGGCAGCAAAATGCTTGTTTTGATCAACCTAAATCTGGGTGTGTCTAATTACCACTTAATTAATTAATACCTTTTAAATGAATGTACTTTAGATAGGCCTACGTGTGAAATCACGGTCTTGGCCAATCCAAAAGCTATTATAAGAGAAGTAAAGTTGGTCGACTTTTGTAATAGTGGCCAATACCTCTACTGAAGTAAAACAATTATATTAAGTTCAAGTGTATTATATGCAATTCCTTGGGGGCTATCAAAGTATCTTTGATTGTGTAAGGGTAAGTCCGACCGTCTAAGATATTAGCCATTTCCTCTGTTTGATGAACAAAACTGGCGAGATTGTGTTGTGAGACCTGCAGAAGACGCAAGGACCTCTAAGTGATATAGCTTCCTAATCTGAGCAGGTAAAACAAAAGTAAAGAGATTCCCTCCATTTCTGTCAACTGATAGAGGTTGGGTTCCTTGCCACTGTTGCCTTCTGATCAATTATTAATTCTTTAAAAGAAATCTTTCTGACAGTCAAATCAAGTCAAGTCATCTATATTTATATATCGCTTTCGCTTTTTACAATACAGATTGTCTCAAAGCAGCTTCAGTGATAGCATGAACATAATACAACACAGATCAATAATACTGTTGAATATTAAATGTCCCCAACTAGGCAAGCCAAGGCAACAGTGGCAAGGAACCAAAACTCCATCAGGTGACAGAATGGAGAAAAAAATCCTTGGGAGAAACCAGCCCAATCGGAGTTTGAATACAGTATGAACACTATTTACATTTAATGTTTCCCTTTGCTCTGCTAAAATTTATACAGGCTAGAGTAAAGCTGAATTTGATTAAGAAAGTCATTAAAAACCTAATGGTACAACATCATCCCTGCAGATATAAAGACTCCCTGAAAAATCATTGCTGATAGAATAACGGGTCCAAGACTCCCGAGGGATCAGAAGTCAAACTCGGTAGAAAGGGTGTTCTTGAAACTTAAAATGTCAGAGCGAACACAAGCAAACTTGAAGAGCTCGCTCCAAGAGGAAATACTTGACCCCCTGAGCGCTTTTGCACTATTGCAGACAGAAAAACGGCTCTAATACTTATCCACTTAAAAAATCGGACCCCTCCTCTTCCACAGACACTTTCTGATTGTGAAATATACTGTAGCACACGTATGCGTGAGACGTAAATGTCACGTATATTGACATTCATATGAATTGAATGTTTTGTTACAAGTTTCTCAGTCATTCATGCCAACCAGCTGACTCTTTTCCATACAATTAAACTGAATGATTACCAGGGCCCAGTTGTTCAAAAGAAATTTTGGTTTTCTGGCTATGAGATTGGATCAGATATAAAAAAAAAAAAAAAAAATGTTGTTCAAAACAAGAATAAGAAAAAATATGGTAACACTTTACGGTAAAGGTACATGAATTATCATGAATTCATGTATAAATTAATGCATGAATTATGCATTCATTCATGCATTAATATCTCATTAATCATCAGGAACTAACATGAGTTCAATATTTTTCATTCATGACTTCATGGATGAACAACACCTTAATTAAAACATTAACTAAGATATGCACATCATCATGACTAATGATTTATTACGGATGATCATGATGTTTTCTTTGGTCTTTGTCTAGGTCAGTGACCTAGTCACCACTTTAGTTGAGGGGCCACACACATGATGAAGTCATTGATAGATAATGCTATGATGACTACTGTATTGGACGGACACCAAAAATAGACCAATCACAGCTCATTAGCACACAAATTCAGCTAATCAAATACAAAAGTCATCATTAACTAAGCATTATCTATCACTGACTTCATCATGTGTGGCTCCTCAACTAAAGTGGTGACTAGGTCTTTTGAAACACTGATGAACAATGTGCTATTAATGGTGGCATAACTGTGAACAAAGAAAACATCATGATCATGTGTAAATCATAACTTGAATGAGCAGTTCCATGCACATGACTGGTTCAGTCACACCAAAAAAGTTGTAATTGTAAAAGTTATCCATAAGTTTGAATGACGAACACAACAGTTTACCTTCTCGGGTTCACGTGGCCAATGAGGTATATATGTTTTTGGTTACACTTTATTTCGATAGTCACTTTAGACGTTCTACTAATTATAAGTAACTTTTCAACTACATATCAACTAACTCTCATTAGACTATTAGTATATTATAGTAGACTGTCAGTAGACTGTTAGGTTATGGTTAAGTGTTAGGCTTTGGGTTAGGAGAATAAGTTTACTTGTAGTCACCAAATTACTTATAGTCGATTCTGGAGGACTTGAAAGCAGATAACACAGTATATATAAAAGAAAGATGGGAAAGGGAGGCAAACATAGTGTTGCCAGGTCAGGATTGGGGGGAAATAAATAAATATAATTGGAAAACCACAAATTCCTCATTTTGGAGGGAATATGGGTGGAAAAATACAGTAAGGTATTTTGCAACCCCAGTCCAGAAAAAAAACTCTGGGAAACTAAATGTTGGAGATCTTGTGGTGAAACTAGAGCAAATCACTTCCATATCTTTGGGGTTGCTCTCATATAACTCAATATTGGACACAATTAAAAGTGGTACTTGATGAGGTGACAGAAACAGAAATACCAGCCAGTTTTGAAATTATGTATCTTGGGAGAATGGAGACTCTAAAATTAAAGCAAGGATTGTCAATGAGGAAAATACATACCATACCCCAGTTCTAAGCTACAGTTTTTTTTTCTGTTTTTCTTGTTGTTGTTTGTGTTTTTCTTTGGTTTATGTTTAAAAAAAATGTCTTATCACAAAGGGCTTTCAAGGAAAATCAGTTATGACTGTCTTTGAACATTGTATATGTATGCCCGGTTGTACTGTAAAATTCATACTGTGGGAAAAACAACAATAAAAATATAAACGATAAAAAAAAGTTACTTATAGTCGGCTAAATGTCTGTTGGAGGACCAACAAAATAAGGTGTTAGCAGATATTAAGCTGACAGTCAACTAATAATGACAGTTGGTTGACATGTAGTTGAAAAGTTACTTATAGTTAGTAGAATGTCTAAAGTGGACTATCAAAATAAAGTGTTACCATATTTTTTCTTTCTTTGTCATTTATTTGCGTTACGTGACTGTGTTTGTAACAAGCCAATTAAGATATTATTTTACATCGCATAAATGTATACTTTATTTCTTAGTTAGGTTAATTTACGTTTTCTGTGTTTTATTTATTTACCTGACGCCAATTTGGAAATACAACAATTGAGCATGTGAAGACATGCCTGTCATCGAATAAATGCCCGTTAAAACTCAGGAATGACTTGAGCCTTTATTAAAACTCGAGGGGAGTAACAAAAGGCCTTGTGAAACGTCATCTTTTTCTGAGACAGCCAGAAAAAAAGACACTTGACTACTTGTATAACACATAAACTTATAGTGACCTTTAGAGTTCAGATAGTGGTAGCCAAGGTAGTGAAGTGTGACAGACAAAATGCCCAGTCAGTCGCAGCTGCCTGCTGGGCCATTGAGCCGTTACCACACACTGAGTCACTGGGGAAATAGAGGATGGAAAATATAATTTCAAAATATGATAACAAAATCTGACACACGTCCAGACGACAACTATCAAGAATACAAAAGCGAAAAAGAAGCAGGCAATGGCCAGCTGATGGACACAAGCAGGTCCACAGATACACAAGTAATTTCAATATAAGGAAGTATACACAAAATGCACAGACATTATTTAGTCAAAATTATTTTTTATCAAGAGAAATCAGGAGAATGTTGCGGCGAATCTTTTGAGCCTTTGAGGAGCGGGCTTCCGTAATTACAAGCCAGATAATAACCTGTGTGATATTCTCAAATCGTCTTTAATAATGTCTCATGAGGGAGCGTTGATGAGCTGCAAATGTGCAGAAAACTGATGGAGAAAATCCAGAGATGGAAACACAGGGATGAAATGAAGCGACTATCAGTGAACTTTTCACACGAGGCTGTTCCCAGATTGCATGTCACTCTGTGCCTAATGAAAATGAGTTTTTATCTGTAAGAGCCTGGTTGTCATGGCCTCTTTTTTCTCTTCTCCTTTATGTTGTTAATTAGATATTCCACCGACAGACTGCAGAGATGTCATTCCTAACGCCCCGCGTAACATGCTGGCGAGATACTGGTCATGATTGTGACTCAATATATCGCAACTGTAAGGCTGCAGAATTAGACAGAAAAACATTAATTATGATACGAGTCTTTTTTAGTGAAATTCACAGCCACTGATAAAAATGTATTATCTGAACTCCTGGGTTTTTTCAGTGAGTAATAAGTTCTGTATTTGAAAATAAAAACTTATTATTTTAAAATATACATATTATTTTATACAAATTTCCATTCATTATTTTAATCTATACATACACACTATTTTATTTTTATATTATACAGAACATAATGTTGCTTTAAATGATGCTTTAAATTGACCCGGTTACACTTTTGTAAATATGATGTGATTTTGGAAATGTAAAAATAAGCTTACTGACTAAACTTTTAAGTATATAAATAATTTGAGTGACTTGTATCGTTCATGAGATTCTGCATCCTAGAGGTCGTAGCTATTTGTCGGCTGCATACATCATTTCAGAAAAGTAACCATTTCATTCTAATGGAAGACATTCTAATGGAAAAACTATTTCGTAATGGTTACTTTTCTGAAACCGTTATCCCCGGTGGCGCAACCTTCAAATTGAGACAACTACTCAGTGTTTTTGAAGGAATCGGTTAAATGAATGATCCAATGACTCACTCATAAAGGCAGTCATTTCCCGTCACCTACCAATTGAAGCCAAAACGTCTCAATCGCACCCCGGTGGCTGGTCCTAGTGTGCCGTGTTATTAGACGGCACATGAGACCAACTGAACAATTAAATTACACTTCAAATATCGTTTTTACAAAGATGGGTTCTGTCATTCACTGTAATGTGCATCACGCTGATGTAATTTCAAGTGTTTGTTTTTAAAATAAATTTGTTTTTAGTTGGTTATTTGAGATGCGGTGGTGGTGACGTCATGATTGACAGCTGTGATTGACAGTCTCTGAGCGAAGTAGTCACTGAAGCACCAACAGAATTTTTTTGGGGGGATCTTCGGAGGACTGAGGATATTAAAGCCTTGAATTTAATATCTAAATTTCTATAATTATTTTTTAAAAAGTGCAGGAGCGTGTGCTTGCGATTGATTCTGCGAGAGTGAGGGCGGGGCCTTGATTTCACGCCTTTACTTCTGCTCACGACTGCGCATGCGAAATTGCTACTGTGCAGACTCAAGTTCCAAGATGTCAACGCCATAACGGGACAATGGCGGCTTCACTTCTGACCAATGGAAGAGAGCAAATGGGCGTCGTCCATCTTTTTTTACAATCTATGGGACTGACAGGATTATGCAGATTAAAAGTGTGGAACTGTTGTATAATAAAATATATAACTATATAATAAAAAATATTATATAAAAAATATGAAAAAATTAGTTATGTACAGTATTTAGCAGTATTTCTGTACAATTACAAATAATTATAAACTCTTTATTTTATATCATGTATCCTTGTTTTTTTTTTCACAGCTACTACAACTGATCTGTTCTCTATTATACAAACAGAGCCAAGAAACAGCATGGTGAAATCACTCCTGCCAGCATTCAGCTTCTGCGTGTGACCTCGGGTCTCTGAACAAATATAACTTGGAGGGGGCGAGAGAGAGAGAGATAGATAGAGAGGAGGGGGAAAATGAAAGAAAGTGTGCAAGAAAGAGAGAGGAAGCATCTGTCTTCTCTTTAGCCAAGAATTTCTTTTAATTCAAAACTGAGTTCTCAGGATTCCTGTTGAATTGCTCACTCGTCTAGAAGTGAAAGCACATGGTTTTAGGGAGCGTCATCATTCTTGAAGGTCAATGTAGTTTACCATCAGCTAAATCTACACTCGAAGTGCTGATGATTCTCAGATTTGTGGTTCATGGCTGACTCATCTCCCCTCAATCAATCTTCAGTCATCTACTCTCATCCTCCATCTTTAAACCAATTTCAGTCTAAGGGCCCTCATGGTACAATATAGTAGTGATTCATGTCAAATTCACACTGCATTCAGCATTTTTCAACTGGTACACATAATTCAGATCTGGAATAAAGCGGACAAAATCGAGTCAGCAAGTGGATGAGAGTTTTATAGTGTTTTGATGTCCAAAAAGGGCATTGGCCATTTGGCAATCTTGAAAAGACTTGGTTTTAGGTAGCCTACTTCATGCCTGAATTATAAAAAAAACAGAGTAATACTGTTGTTAATTACAGCTACTATACTACTAACACATTTGAAAGCACCAGAGCTTAATGACAAGTATAAAACAAGTATAAAATCAGTAATCTTCAGTATTAAAAAAAATCAGTAATAAAGAAAATCACTTATTTTTAGTATTTTTTTTCTCTCATCAATGAGCAGATGGCCAAAACCATCAGGCTGAGTTCCACTAAGAAAAACACAGTCTAAAAGCCTAATAGATAATGATTTCAAAGGTTTGTGTTTTCAGCCCCCTATTACTGTTGTGTAAATTAACGGCTAAAAATGCATAAAAAGGTTTCCATTTTTACAGTGTCATTCAAGCCCCCCTAAAAAGAACGTGCTCCTCGTCAGTTTCAGGGGTCATTTACACAAAGCCAAGCCGTCCCTGACTCAGACTCCTATATTCACTGAGAAACACCCATTCAGTGCTATTACTTCAAATGCACTAGCCCACAATGCATTGCGTACTACAGTACAAAACCATCATCTATAAATGTTGAAAATGGGCTGTAATTAACAGCAGTTGCTTTTTGTGCAAAAATATTGGTCAAATGCATTGTTTTCCACAAAATATTAATGTTTTAATGGAAAACACTATAGCTATGTTACTGTCAGAATTTGGCCATTTTTTTTTTTTTTTTAGTGTTGGTATGACTCACTGCCATGGCAACCGCATAGGAAAGAGAGAGGGGGGAGGGAGGTGCCGACTGGTTATGCAATTTCTGTGTGAGAAAAGGGCAACTTACTGACATCAACACTGATGATTTCATCAATATCATTGAGGGGATTAAAACCGGTTCTGGTTAATGAAAACACTGTGTAGGAGTGAGGGTTTATACCACTATACACACAATTATGAGACAAGCCATGATTATCACAGATTGAGTCACAGCTGTCTGAAAACGTACATGAGACATTGTCATATGAAACCCAAGTAATATGGCTAAAGCAGTTTTTGAAAGTCCTCCCAATAGTGTTCTCAGATGGGCATCTGTTCATTTATTCACATAGCTTGGAATATCTTATAATGCTTGACACTTTTAACATTAACATAAAAAAATCATTTAGCAGGCACTTTTACCTACAGCCTATTTGTTCATTTATTTTTTACCATTGAGTAATACTTTAATACTGTAACAAAACAAACAAAGATAGACCCACTCAACTTTGTTTAGACTGGTGTTCCTATAATTTTTAACTATAGTTTCCAGCTGTTTTATCATTGCTTTTGGTGTTAGATTTAGTTACTTGCTGTTTTGTGACATCTGGAGTTCATTTTCGCCTCAAAATGGCACATTCATTCTCAAAAATTATCCAACGAATGTTACCGTTATTGTGTATTGTGTTTCAAGTATTGATATCTCCGTGTTCAGGTGGGCATGTTACTTCTATTATGTATCTGTTGTCTACTACACGATATCTACTGTATTATTTACTTCGTTTAAAAGCATGACTTAAGTTTGTTTGTTAATTTTACTTAAAGGGTTAGTTTACCCAAAAATGAAAATTCTGTCAGTACCCTCATGATGTTCCAACCCCGTAAGAAACCAATTAAGGTATTTTTGATGAAATCTGAGAGCTGGATCACTCCTCCATACTAGTCCATATAGGCTTCTTGAGGAATTGAAACTTGCCGTCCTCGAAAAGTTATTAAAGACATCGTTAAAATATTCCAAGTGACTACAGTGGCTCAATCTTAATTTTATCAAACGACGGAAAAACTTTTTGTGCGCAAAAAACAACAAAAATAACGACTTTATTTCAACTATTCATTTACTTCTCTCTCTGCCTCGAGTCAGGTTACTAGTTTAATAGCGTAAGCTTCTGTCATTGTACGTCACACGCATCACACACATGACCAGCGTCGGCCAATAGTGAGCCTACGTGTGACGTAGCTCTACGCTATCACACTACGTTAACTGACTAGAGGCTCATAGAGAAGGAAATGAATAGTTGAAATAAAGTCGTTATTTTTGTTTGTTTTTGCGCACAAAAAGTGTTCTCGTCGCTTGATTGAGCCACTGAAGTCACTTGGAGTATTTTAACGATGTCCTTAATAACTTTGAGGACGGCACGTTTCAATTCCTCAAGAAGCCTATGGACTAGTATGCAGGAGTGACCCAGCTCTCAGATTTAATCGAAAATATCTTAATTCATGTTCCGAAGATGAACGAAGGTCTAACGGGGTTGGAACAACATGAGGGTGAGTAAATACTGACAGAATTTTCATTTTTGGGTGAACTAACCCTTTAACTTGGTTAAGTAGATTATACATAATTGCATATGTGAAATTTACTTAAACCGATGCATACAAAAATTTGCAAAGGAAAAATTAAGTACATTTGAAACTTTTTTTCAGTGTAGATTTTTTTTTTGTAGAAATTTCTAACTGAACAAAGATGGATGGATGGATAGACAGATAGATTGTGATCAACATCAAAATGTGCATTTCAAAGTGAAGAATGAACAAAGAATTCTAAGACTACAACAATAATCATCCTTCTAAATAATCTATTACTGAATGAAGCATCATCAGCAGGAGTTAATTGTATCATTCATTTTCAATCACATCCAGAATTATTTAAGTGGAAATGTGTGAGTTCACATTTGACCCTGAAGAAGAGACTTCCTCGCTGAAAGAGACTCTCATGTAACATGAAGACCCTGAGGTCTTCAGAGCCCAGGGAACTCAACGGGCCTTGCTTATGGCTGATAATTTTCCAATCAAGCAGTTCAAAGTAAAGCATCTACTGTAGCTCTCAACTCAATTCGGCTTAGGGCATTATAACAGTTCAGAGTTTTTTCTCTCTTCCCTCATTTTCCCACGTTTCCATGGAGACATTTATCAACCAACACTACTGTAATTGCTTTAAACGTGTTTTCCTTCCTTCCACAACATTATAAACACATTTAAGCAAAAATTTGATTAACAATATTTTGTAGAAAATGCAATGAAATACCATTTTCCCAGGCTTTACAGACATCTGTCACTCTACTAGTTTTCACTGGAGCGGCTGCCATGACAATTTATGTGCAATAATTAATCACTAATGATATTCATGAATGAAAAGAATAAGAGCTGTGAATAATTAGTTAACCTTTCGAAAATCATCCAGCCATCCGTCATAGGTTTTGGAAGGAACATGCACGGCTGATCTGCATACATTATATTGCAAATTAGCTGTGCAGAACCCTGTATCATTTACCACCACATGCCTCTCTGTTAAGTAATCAAATAATCCAAGAAAAACATAAATAAATAAATAAATATTTTCTAAATATATTCTGTAGAGCAAGGTTAAGCCATATTTATGATTGGCACCCACTCATTCTTTCGGAGGGGAGATCAGGACTCTGTGATCTGACAAATATAGCAACCCTGTGTCTCTAATTGCTCTATCATTTGAGATTTAAACCTGCTCAGGAGAAATCTCTGGAACAACAAAGAATTTTTTTTTCAAATTGCAGAAGTCAGATTTGTGTCTAGTGGGTTGTCTGATACAAGTCTAACTCTAGTTTACATTTCAAACACATAATGGGTAACACTTTAGAATACGGTTCCTTCGTTAATGAATAACAATACAAGAACCAATGAGTAACACAATATAATCTAGCAAATATTATTAACTTACAAGAAACTCTGATTAACGAATAAGTAAACTTAGCGAACAGATGAAAGTGATACTTCATACTTCTGGGAATTACTAATAGCTATGCTATTACATATCAACAATGTAAATAACCTTGTGTATTCTTTTACAGCAGTTCAAATGTTAATGTATAGTGCTAGTCATTTGTCCTGCATTGGTTATCGATTAGTTTCGCATGAATTATGAAAATGTTTTAGTAGTTCTCTGGGACGCATTAAAAAATAGTAATTATTGATTAGTTAATAGTGAAGTACCACTTTCATCTGTGCGCTATTACTTACTAATTCCTTAATCAGAGTTTATTTTTAGTTAATATTATGGATTGTTAATAAACTTTTTCAGAAGTTTTCTGGGAAGCATTAAAAATAGTAGTTATTGATTAGTTAATAGTGAACTACTACTTATTAATCAGTGTTTCTTCTTAGTTAATAATAGTTAATATTGTTAGATTTGCTAGATTGTTAATATTGTGTTACTCATTGGTTCTTGTGTAGTTATTTATTAACGAAGGAACCGTTTTCTAAAGTGTTACCATATAATGTAAAAACGCATTACTCTAATCAGCAATACAGTCCCAAGCACTCTCCAAAAAGCAATCTTGGGATTTTGTAGCACTTACCACCACTCATGATCAGTTAATGTCCATTTAAGTGCAATGCTGAGTGAGCGCAACATAACGTCTCCAGTCACAGAGCAACTTGTGTCTGTCTGCTCTAGTTTAGCTTCCTTTTCTGATTTGTCATATGTTCTCCTGCCCATGCTGCTGCTTTTTTAATTAACCAACTGATATGCTGTAAAACCCCACATTTGGAGCATGAAGTAGAGTGTCAAGGGCAAAAACAATCAGAGCCAATCGCCTCCTGCAGGCTCAGCAGGTTTTGAACCTCATTGGGGACCTTAAAAAAACCTTATAAAATAGATAAGATAAAATAGATAAAATAGGGACCTTATAAAATAGACTAAGGTCTAGTACGCCCTGCTGAAAAAAAAAATTAAATAAATAAATTGGAGCCAAGTGGAGTTTACCTATGACATTTCACTTTCAAAACAAGTTTAGTGAGAGCCCTTTTTGCCTAATATTTTGAGATTGAATGTTACAGGGTTTAAAAGTCACTGGATAAATGCCCGATGACATCCAACTAGCAATATAATTGCACCACCCTTGTGCCACATTCTTCTACTTTGTGCCAAGAACAATGTTTTCTGCAAAAAAATGCTACAGATTTTTTTTCCTATAAAAGAAATTACTGAGAAAAAAAACTGTAAGACAAACCAGTGACCAAAAATAGTTTGAACAATATCACTCCTTAAAGTGTGATGTCGAAAAGATGCTTACATGTAGAACATATGATATATAATATTGGGGAAGTATAACAGTAAGGTTTGAACAGAAAGTGAGAGCAAGACATGTGTAAAGCATTTAAGGAGCTACATTAGAGTGAAAGCATGATGTTTTAATGTCAGTATATACAAAAGAAAAGTATTTTGTCGACGTGGTTTCTTTTACAGTCTTTTCTGTAAAGTCGCAAAAAAAATTTTTTTTTAAAATCGCAAGTCGCTTTGGATAAAAGCATCTGCTAAAGGCTGTACTTGAAATTTTTTTTTCTAATTTATTTTTTATAGTTTTACAACCCCAAATCAGACAAAGTTGGGACATTTTGTAAAATACAATAGAATCTGTGATTTTTTCATTCTATTTAACCTTTTATTAGCTGACAAAAAGTACAAATAAACGTTTTCCTATGTTTTCACTGACCAACATAATTATATTTCGTAAATATGAACAAATTTAGAATTTTATGGCTACGACCCCAAAAATGTTGGTACAGAGACCAAATAAAAGTGAAAAGATTATCCAAAAAAGATTATCCAACTATTTTGAAACAGACCCCAATGAGCAGTTGAATTGGTAATAGATGAGGGTATCATGTTTGGGTGTAAAGTGCTTCTCAGTCTTTGAAAGCAAAGATGGGTCAAGGCTCATCATTTTGTGCCAAATAACTCTGAGAGAATTGTGAAACAATAAAAAAAAATCACATTTCTCAATGCAAGATTGCAAAGCATTTATGCCTTTCACCATCTTCCATACATAATATGACCATGAAGACCCACCATGAAACAGAGAATCAGGCAATGATTACCATACTGTTGAGCGGCTGTCTTGTATCAGACAAGGCAAACTAGCAAAACTCCAACAATTAGTATCCCCAACTCCCAAATGATAAAAAAAAAGTGTAATTAAAAGGAAAGGTTATGTGACACAGTGGTAAACATGTCTCTGTCCCAACTTTTTTGGAGTGTGTTGCAGCCATCAAAATCAAAGTTTGTTCAAACAAAATACAATTATGTTGGTCAGTGAAAACATTGGAAAACTTTTCTTTTTTTAAACTTTTTTCAGTTAAGGTTAACAGATTCTTGACTGTATTTCATTTTACAAAATGTCCCAACTGTTTCTGATTTGGGGTTCCACAATAACACTACAGTGGTACAGGTATCCCACGGCAACATACCCAAGGGTATAGTGAAGAGGAATTAAGATAAGGAGATTCAACAATCTCAAGAAAATTCTCCAAAGAGGAGACCATAAATCATTAGTTAGTTTTTTTCTAATAAAAGGTAAAAGGTGAGGCAACAACTTAAACTTGAGCTGTTAACTTAGCACACATCTCCAGTACATGCCGATAAAGGACTGGAGCGATAATAGTGTAACAATAAAAGATCTCAGGCTGAATGAAAGAGTCAGAGGTGTTTTTAGAAGTGTGTGTTGGACTAATGAGGGATGCTGTGAGGAAAGAACGCCCCAGACGGCGGTCAGACACCTTAACCTTGCCAGCATCTGTTTGAACACAACGTTGCTTGGATAAATGCACCTGATTTTACCTTTTCTTTTCCACTTTGTCAATTGCTGAGACCAAGTTTTGGCCTTTCAGATCGTGCACTTCAGGGGGCCTACGCATGATTGGTTGTATATTTTTTTAAGAGATGAATCATCTGGTCAGGATAGTGGCTACTGAAGAGCCCATCATTAAAGCCAACATTGTAAGTTGTTTGAAAGAAAGGCTTACTCACCTCTCCAGCAGACTGCTGTCTCTCATCTTAATAAAGCATACCTCTGCATCACTAATAGACATGGACTTTAATGCCTGCCTGCAGAGAATACATCTAGAACAGAAGAAAGATGAGATAACAAGGAGAGAGGTCAGAACTATGTAGACTGAACATTCAGATCACACCTGGAGTGATGCTCTGATCATTAGTTTATCAATTTCGAGGAGTTGATGGCACTTTTGTAGTGTAACATATTCATCCATAACGTTCAGAACCTGGGCATGTCATTATAACAGCTCTTTGAAGGTTGAGGGAATGCTGCTTGAAAGCATTCATAAGAAATGATCGTCAGCTATGTGACTCTGATAAAGAACAACTCATTAGAAATGCTGACGATTGGTTGTTAAGGAGCTGATTGTCTTGATACTTTAGTGTGGTGTGTGTGTGCATCTTAAAACCATAACTTTTAGCCTCTTTAGCGCTATCTCTCTATCTTCTCATAATCACAAATAGTCATCTCAGCAATGAATAACAAACTTTTCAGAGTTCTACATCTCTGATGATTCATTGTTATAAATAAGTTCACCCTCAAACTATTTATGCACACACATACCATCATTTAAAATAGAAGCTCCACATAATTCAAACTAGTTCTACATTAAAGCTACACTTTAGAAACATATCTTTACAAAACAGCTAACGTTTAAAATTTTTTTTTTTTACATTTTGCAATCAGGGCATTGCACTGGATATTTATCTGGGACACAAAAATTATATCCCCTACTTTGCGTTACACCGCCACGAGCTCTGGCGAGAGCAGCGGTTGGACGGTGAGAGCGGCGAGGAGAATTGAAGCAAAGTCCTTTTAGGCAAGTCATGCCACTCGCCATCTTGGCATCGCCTCCGGGCAGCTATTTCGGACTAACAAGACCCATCTAAATGAATGGGCAGAGAGTCAGAACTGCACTTTCACTGGTCACCGGGACATAAAAACTGCTTGTATAGAAACAGTAGAAAAATATGATAAAAATCACTGAGAGAGTTTGATGACTGCCCCAAAATAAAGATTTAAAAGGACTTTTTCCCCACAGGTTATACGTTTACTATGAATGCACAAGGGTTCTCGTCTCCGCTGTCGCAAATTCAATTGTGCGCATGTGTCAGTGGAACCAGACGATAGGCTTACATGTTTCCCGGCTTGACTGTTAAAAGCAGACGATTGGCTTTCCAGCAGGAGGGGTGGGGCATGTGCATACAACCACCATCTTTGGTACAGGTTTTCCCTTTATAGTTGTATTCATAGACATATACACTAGACCTCACCTTGGCTACGGCAGTTCATTGGAACGAATGCGTCAATAGAGCCGCCATCTTAAAAAAGGGGAGCCCCTCCACTTTAATGCATCAGCGTCAATGTAGTAGACACAGGTCTAACAGAAATAAAATCACCATAAATCATCATGAATGCGATTTTTCTTGTTTTTTTGGTTTGTTCCAACAGTCAGACATGTATTTATCATTGATTCCAGAAAGAATTTTTTTTTTTTTTAAACATCTTCCTAGTTCAGATTTCATCCGTGAACATCATACGCTGCACAAAAGTCCGCCACCATCAATGAATTTGAAGTAAAGGCAGAGATAGCAGCATTACCTAGCTACTTCCTATGACAAGACCCCTGTTCCAAGATGGCGGCGGTTTTGACGCATGCTTAGAACCCCAAGGTGAGGTCTAGTGTATATGTCTATGAGTTGTATTGAGGAAGTGGCATGTCTCATATAGCCATTCTCAATCGGTCAGAATGGCTGATCCGGAGGGCGGCTAGAAGGTTGAACCCACCAGGATATTGACTCAATAGCACTGGCATCTTGGCCCACTGGCATCTTGGCCTCTTGGGCATGGTAAAGTTGTTTACTGAAAACAAACAAAGATCACTGACTCTATCACTAAACTTCCTGCCCAAAAGGGTTAAAGAATGAGTGTGAATATAAAATGTAAAAAGTGCAAAAAAAGGCTGGATTATGATCTTTTGTTCTTTTTATTGTGAAACATGCTGAAACAATATTTGAAGAGCATTTCCATGTGCATTGATATGATTGTTATCCACTATTCCTGTCAGCCCTAGATTATAAAAATGATAATAAATAAATAACTAAATAAAGTGGTGCCAAAGCATATTCAGAGATGAGCTCAGCCAAGGCCAGGGGAGGTTGCAGAAAATCTGTCACTTGATGTGTATTGGGGATGCCAAAGTGGACAGCTATCTGCTTTGGGGTACTTCAGGTACAGCAATATCACGTCACATGATTGAAAACCCATTCATAAAATTCAAAACCGATTCGAGATTACACAGCATCTGAAATTGCATTCATTTACTTTATCTGCATTGCCAGCTGTCAGACTAAAGGCTGTGCCATTTTACAGCATTCAAACAACTAAAAAGAAAAAGGAAATTACCAAAAAAATAAAAATAAATAAAAATCACATGAATTTTGACCACCAAAAGATAATCTGACCTTCATTAACATGCACTTGATTACATGTGCCACTTGATTAGAATCATCACTGTCTGTTACATGCTGTGCTAAATTGCATTCTTGCGCTACAGGTGTATCTTTGTTTTTGATTTTATTTTTATTGATTGGTGTATTTTGCTCAGACAGGCTATTTTCACCCTTTGTCGCCTTTCCTAAGGAGATCTATATGGGCCAGAGCTACGATAAAAGATGAATACGTAACCTGAATGTTAAATTAGATTTTTAAAGCACTGCCACAAGGAAAAACATGTCAGGTCCTTAGTAATTGTCCCTAAAGAGGAGACCTCTGACTCATTATTCGCTAACCTCATATTTTATTCTGTTTTATTGGACATGCTTGACTACAGATGAATCATGTCAGTATATTTTATATAAGGTTGCATGCTCATACATGCATCACTTCATGAAATGGAATTAGTAAACAATGGCCTAGACTTGAGCAGGTGAAAACAGAACATTTTAACCCTTTAAGAATGTGTGATTAAGATTATTGTTTGGATTATAAACAATAAAGGCAAACTGTACATTTTTAAAAATGGAGAGACAAGTTTTACTCATGAATGAGGAGTCAAGGACGGCTCCAGTTCAAATCCTATTGTTAGCTCCTTTAAACCTGTTGTAGAGTTCTTGTCTTATGACCTCCATGCAAGTCAGGAAAATGCTAAATACTAAACTCAATTCCTACAGGAACTGTGCAGAAATGGAAAATTTATGAACTCAACCCAACAATTTGCAATGCATTACATCCATTAAAATACCAAATGGAATTTAACTATTCTATTAAAAAAAATCTTTTCATTAAATATCATTCATTATGACCATGAAAACTGAAAGGTAAAATTGTGCTTGGATCCCTCAGGAAAAACAATTTAAAGAAACTGTTCATTCCCTAAACCTCATTTTTATCTGACTCAGTTTGTCTTTCTTTCTCCACACAGCTTCAACATCAAGTGATATTGTGAGGCTCAATTGATGACAAAATAAAAGCACACAGCCTTGAAATGATATGAGATGTCAAAAGGACGGAGAGTCTCTCTCTCTCTCTCTCTCTCTCTCTCTCTCTCTCTCTCTCTCTCTCTCTCTCTCTCTCTCTGAGTTAAAGAGTGGGTAATGGAAGTCACAATGAAAATTAATCCACAGGTACAGGCATCCAACAGTCTTTTTGAAGAGCAGGCCGGAATAACCTTGATACTCAGGCAAGAAAGCTTCACTTTATTCAGGTTTTACGTGTGTGCTCTAAAATCATGTTGGAATGTCTGTGTGAGCAATACTTTTATAATTCAAGAAGGTTTGACAAAACCACGACAATAATAAAAAAAAAGTGTGTGTGTAGGGGTGTGGGGGCAAATGAGATATAATTTACCTTGTACAACAACCCTCAGTCTGTGAATATAATCATTCATGTGAACCTGTTTGTAGAACAGAAGAATGTTAGCAAGGACAAAGACTAACTTATATTAGTTACCTCAAAGATTTTCACGCATTCTTTTGAGTGTAAAAAAGCACTTATTTCAACATTTTACCCAAACTGATTTTTTAAATGTTTATGATTTTTCTTTTCATTGGACATGTGTCTACTGCCGAGTTATAATAAAACAAACAAACAAAAAAGCACAGCAAGAAAAGCCAAGATAGTCAGTTAATGGCCTGGTTTCGAACAGACAAGGCTAACGTTAGATGAAGCCAGGATTAGCAGGCCTTTTGTACAATTAGGACATTTAAGTAGCTTTAAAAATATTACTGGTGTGCATCTTGAGACAAACAATGGCAAATTTTAAGGTTTATTCAATTAAAACAGCTCAAATATACATTTTAGTCTTGGACTACAATTTTCACTATCAAAGTTTATAGTTAACAAAAATCAGAAATCTCACACACTCCTTACCTTCTGCATTTTATAATAATTCCTTTTCCTGAGTCGACTCTCATCTCACCACAAAAAGACTTAATTCGGCACGCTTAATTCGTGAATTCGTAATTGGCGCGTTTTACCCATAGACTGTGGTTTTACCGTTAGTGTGCAGTGCGCGTGACATCTACGTGTCAACAAATTAATTGCACATGTCTTCTTGTGGAAAAATACTGTAGCCGGAGCTACTTCTCCATTAATGTCTATAGCGAGTCACGCAGGCACTGGGCAACTCCGCATCCTCGACCCCCAGGATAAAATAGTCCGAATATAAATACTTATCATAGGCGTACCGTGGTGATTGATTTAGGATAAGTCAAAAACACGGTTTGGAAAATGGATTCATGATGTAACCTACTCGTTCATTTTGAACATAAGTTACGGACTGCAGCGGCTGATACAACAGCGTTCTGTTGCGCGAGCGTCCACTCGCATATGCGACATTTTTTACTCGCACATTTTGAAGAAAAAAAAAAGAAAAAAAAAAAGGTATGGCGTATGCAATCAATTTGGCCTCGTCTGTAAAACCGGGTTAATATGACAAAAAATATAATTCAAGTATAGTTTTAGTAGACTTGGAATGGGGCTTTTATCTGCTTTTGTGGAGCTCAACAGTAGAAACACCACTTTAGTTGAATGGGAAAAAAAGCAGTCTGGATCTTCTTCTAAATAAATATTTTTTTAGTGTTTCACTGAATGGTATAATTAAATTTTGCATAAAGAACTACCCTTTGATTGTTGTTCTCACACACATAAAAGTAAAATGTGCCTCCAATATAGCCTAAACATTGTGTGTCAAACGGTCAAGCCAAAGGGAAAAATAAACAAGTCTCGTCATAAAAAATTGCTATGCAAAGTTCCCAAAACTCAGAGCGTGTGTTGCATCACAGTCTACAAACCACTTGGAGAGAGAAGAGTACGACAAGTTCTCCTGCACTTTGAATGTCCTTCTGGACTCTTTATTTCCCATGCATAGTTTGGACAAGTGTGTAGTGGAACTTTTTGTAGTTGAAATGAGAAAAAACAAAGAAAAAAAAACAAAGAAAAAGGTTGACATTCATTATTTTTCCATCAACATTTTTAATTATTCACAAAGTATTTTAATTACCTTTCACTTGTGTTAAAATGTTCTAAATTCACGAGTTAGTCCTTCGGGGATAGGTTTGAACAAGAAAAAGTGCTGTAAAAACATAAATACATACAAAAAAGCTTCTATAACTAAAACATTCAGCATTTTTGTACAACACAGTGCAATAGAAAAGGGATCTGGAAAGGTCAAAGGTTTTCAGCACTGGTCTTTTGGACTTGTGAGAGTCGCTAAATGATAAAACAATGGAATTGTAAACGCCCGTCTGTGTTGATGACGGTTGCAACACCGTTTTAAAACCACAACAGCAGAGAGAAATTATAACTTTTCTCATTTGCACACACTTTTGCGTGTTCCTGCTCTTACCGCAGAGATGACTGAGGTTGTTTTTTTTGTAACACAGGAAATGGGAAACACCACTTGTAACATACACAAAGTCCACTTAGTGGGGGAGAGTGACGAGCATTGTGGACATAAGTGACCCGTTGTTTCAGACATAGTGACAAGAGTCTTTGTTAAGGCTTTGCCAAGGTAGCCTGCACAGGAGAATAGATTGCATGACGCTGTTCTTTTCAACATACACGCACATGTAGAGGAGCATAAAACGTCACTGAGTCATCATTGAGAATGAGAGAAACAGAGCAAACGAGAGAAGGACAAGAGCGATGCATCATTGCCAGTTTAAGAAAGAAGCAATACGAGCAATGAGTCAGTTTCCAATTCTCTTTCTTTCAGTGGCCTTCAACATTATTCAACAGTGTGCAAGACATTGATATGAATCTTCTATGCTATACTTCATTTCAAGGTAAAAAAAGAAAAAAGACCAAACAAGCATGCCTTTCTTTGCATGTCCATGACAGTTTGTCAGATTACAGATGGCACTTTTCAGCAGGTTAAAAGGGTTTTGGATTTGAAGCAGTGAAGGTTTTTTGTTAGGGACAAAGACAAGGTGAGCTGGTGACTAGAAACAGAACAACCATCTTACACTGTTTGAAATCCAAACCCTAAAACCCTACGACAGTCCTTGGATCCGAAATGCACATCCATCTGATGGAAAACGTCTGTCTGGGAGCCAAGACCAAATACTGAGACGGAATAGTTTGTGCCGTCTTCTCCCGTGCTAGACCAACACTTAAAGAATTACTTCTCAAGTCCCATTGATCAATGCCAAAAAAAGTCAAATATGACATATTCAAGAACCAAGAAAATACACCACACTGAAGATTGAAATGGATCCTTTTGACAGTATTAAAACGAAAAAAAAGTATTTCTTTAAAAAGAAACTAGGTAGTATTTAACTCGCATGAAATGCAATAGGAATCAAATGATAAATAGTTTCTTCACATTTTTTCTTTCATCTTGAACTGGTAACCAGGTGACATTTCAACTGGGTTACTCAGTTTTTTACAAAAAATTTTTTGAGTCAGTGTATTGACAAAAATCTGCCGACTGGTTTCTATAGAGACCTCCACTAGGGGTCAGAATTTACCTCAAATCAGCAATTTAGAACAAAAAAAAATGGCTCAGACAAACAATCTTTTACAAATATACAATGCCATCATTGATTAGAAGGAACATAAGAACATAGGAGTGATTAAAACACAATTTTCAAAAGCTAATTAAAGGGTTACTTTCCATCAGCAGATTTCTAAACTTAGAAGTGAAATGAGAAGTCTGCAGGAATGTGGGAATAGGTCAGTGGGGCACATTCTGTGTGCAGGTAGTCTCATCTCTTAGTGTGATAAAAACTTGACCCATAACATGTAATAAGTTACCATAGTAACAACTCCAGATAACATGGTCAGCATGAAAACCTCTGTATCTGGCTAGTAACAGTCCCGCTATCATGCTCTGTCCAGATCAGGTCGGGCAGTGCCGTGATTGGCACTTCTATGCATTAGAGGAATGGCAGAATGGACTAGGTAGAGGGCTCACTTGACATGTTCGGCACTGTGAGAGGAACAGTAGTATTTTTTGTGTGCAATGAAAGTGGAGAGGCTGCTGAATTTGATGTTACACAGCCGGCAGTAGCGTGTGTTCCCATTCTGCATGGGTGAGACGAGGGGTGTTTTAGGCATGGCCGGAGTTGTGTGGGCGTGGTTTACAGCAAGGACCGCCTTTTCAGGGAGGAGTATGGGCAATGGGGTGTGGCTTAGCTGCCCAACCTCTCTAAGCGCTTCAGGCACAGGTGATACAGTTACTCCTGTAGGGGAGAGGGCAGGGGGTACAGCTTTTGGAGAAGCAGACCCCACAGACTTGGGTTCTACTGGACTTCCATTAACTACAGGTAAGGAAGGAGAAGTTGCTTCCAACTTGATGCTCCGGCCATTCACACTGTCCTTATGGGCCCGAGGGCTTGGTTTAGGTGGGGTGAGAGGAGCTCCTTCCCTAGGGCTTAGGCTAGAACTGGGACTCACTCCTGCGGACTGCGCCTCAAGATGTTGCTGTAGTGTGAGCACCAGACCATGAGTTGTTTTAAAATGCTCCATCAGATCACAGGTCAGCAGTTTGTTGGGAGGGCAGTAGGGACACATCACTGGGGAGGTGCTCGGGGTCTTTGCTCCCTGCACATGTGGAGGGGTGGTTTCAGAGCCAAGCAAGGTGGACGGATATGCAACCACCGCAGTTTTACCTATCTGAAGCCCTTTGGCATCAGAGTTCTTCGGTGAAGTGGAAGTGGGTCTCTTTAGCCGGTTAAGCTGCTCCATAGTTTGCGGTTGCAGGGTAGTTGCCCGGCAGTAGTAGGTCTTGTGGGCCAGGTAGTTCTCAATGCTGTTGAAGCTAATGCTGCAGGCGGTGCACTTGTGGTAGTCAGTAAGGGGGAGAGCGGGAATGCTGCTCCCACTTTGGCTTTCTCTTAGTCGGGGTCTTTTGCTTAAGTCGATGGGTCCATCGCCCTCAGGACTTGAGCTTTGTGTTGGTGTGGACATTTGGGGCAAAAGAGGAATGGAAGGGCCCTCTTGTTTCACCCCCAGACTTGTTGCTGCCGGCAAAGCAGTGGCATTAGCTAAAGCCTCGGTTTGAGCCATGTGGATCTCGTACATCTTCTTGCGCTTGCGCGTGCGGATAGGTTGGGGAAGGAAGGCTGTCTTGCCAGAATGGGGTCGCTGGTTGGAGGGATCATGTCTTGAGGCACAGTAGAATCTCTTGTGGACAATGTAGTTATCATGACGACTGAAGCGAATGTTGCAGGCCTGGCAGAAGGTGCGAGTGGGATCGTCGTCTGTGTCTTCAGCGGAGCCACTAGGACTTTGGCTACCCTCGCTGGCCTGCCCACCCCCAGGTCCCTCTCCCTCCGAGGACGACGAGCAGGTGAGATCTTTCATCCCTGAATCCTCACTTTTCATCTCCACCAACTTTGGCTCAGAGGCTGTGCCTCCTGTTGCCGTGTCGGGGTAGCTTGGAGAGGCTGAAGCCGCACGACTGACCGGTCTGGCCTGAGGTGAAGCAGCTTGGGCAGTAGGAGGAGCAGCAGCAGTGACCGCCCCTTCCTTCGTCAGACCTGCTGCCTCTCCCTGCTGATGCCTGCTGGAGCAGTAAAGCCTCTTGTGGACATAAAAATTGTTGATGTTGTTGAAGGTGATGTCACATTCAAAGCAAGTGGCTCCCTTTTGAACGCTGGCAGGAGAGCCTGGTGGATAGAAGGTCTGCTGTCCGGCTGCAGGTCCTTGTCCCTGTTTAAGCCTACTGTGAACCATTTCAGACATCTTTGCCAATATCTCAGATGCTTGTGGCATTATGGCAGACTCAGAATTAAACATGTACTGTGGTAAGAACAATGCCCCTCCAGATACAACTGAACCCCCTGTTCCAGAGTGTGCGGGACTGGAACCTGGGGTGGGACTGGCCGGCTCTGTCTTAACCGCCACCACGGTGGGGCTCTTAGGGGAATTAGACTGAGATGAGCTTGCCTCCACTGCGTTTACTTGAGGACTGCCCACCTGTTCTTCTTCCTTTGCATCGGTTTCATAGTCTGAACATGGCTCCTCTTTGATGGTGAGTTGGTTGAGGGGACTGCAGCCTTGAGAGGCCGAGCTGCCATTGGCTCCTGGGCTCGAAGAGTCGGGTCGGGGCACGCAGGCAACAAGCTCCCTGTCTTGCAGGTCTGGGAGCTCAGAGGAAGGAGGACTGCTCTGGCGAGGAGTGGGGCTCCTTTCAGCTGGAACCCTCACCTCCAGGTGTGTGTGGACATGCTGCTGAAGTAGGGCAGGTGTGTCAGCAGAGTAGCCACACACTTGACATTTCAGAACAATGCCAGAGTCTCCTGGACTCAAGCCTGTCACAAACAAAAAAATGACGGACATTCAGATTCAGGAAGACTCCTTTATGATTAAGAATACTTATGTCTACTTATAGTTTTGGAAAAGTTTTAGAGACAGTATATTTCAATATATTATAAATATGACATTAAACAGCGGGAAAGATATCATTAAAACAGCTTGAGAATAATATCTCATGTAGCATAGAGTGCCGAAGTGATGACGTCACTTTGTAGGACAACTCGGAAGCTATCGGCGCATGGGTTCCCTCGGTCGAAAAGCAATGCATTTTCCCAATAGACTTTTGGAAAATCGCAAAAAATAAGATCTGTGTTTAACAAAGAGTTGTGACCCTTACACGCTTTGTCTAGCATGACATTCTTTACAAGTTAATCCAAAATGTATACATTTTGAAGCCTATATAAAGATTTGAAAAAACACAATCAGACACAATAAAGTTTAAAAAACCATAAGGAAGTTATAACTGTGTGTTCAATGTCAAAGTTCAAAACGTGAAAATATTTAGAGGCTTGTTCACCACAGACCTTATTTTAGGCGATTTAGCAAAAACCTGTTTAAAAATCCCATAGGCTTTAGAACGAGGGAACCGTAGTGCTAAAATGCTAACTCACTTCCGCGTTTTGGTCAACAGAGTGACGTCGTAACTTCGGCACTCTATTACATTTACCTCAGGCATTTAGTGATGACAGCAGGTTAGTTCACAAGATAAATTAACTCTAAAGCATTTAGTATTTGCACTATATTAGCCTATTTACTTAACCTGTTAGTAATTCCTTGATTATTTAATGTATGTTTGAGCTGTTACCTCCAGCCAGTGGTGGTTTAGGTGAGTACACCTCACTTTGAGAGCCAGGCTGGCAAACCATGTGACTGGTGACCAGGTGGCTATACAGGATGTCTCGCGTTGTGGAGATGAAACCACAGCCATGACACAAACCATTCTGAGAGTCTGTGTGAACCTTCAAGTGTCGCTCACAGTTCGCCTTAGTGGTGAAAGCTGACAGGCAAATCAAACACACAAATGGACGCTCTCCTGGAGACACATTAACACACACACACAATTACCTAAAAATCAGATACAAATGACACTTTACTAAACGTTTACAACCGTTTTACGAAGTAAGAAAAGAAAGAAACTGTCAGGAAAGCGTCTCACCGCTGTGTGTTCTCATGTGGATCTCCAGAGAGCTGGCACTGGGGCAGCTTTTGTTGCACTGCGGGAAGGGACACAGCCTCTCGTTAGGGTATGAATCTTTAGGCTTGTCCTGTGGAGGAGAGGCGGCGGTCTGCTGCTTCTGCCGGCTTGCGCAGTAGTACATAAGATGGGCCTGAAGATTCCTCTCACTTCTGTACCAGATCCCACAGTCTTTGCAAGGGAAAATGTCCTCTGCACACACACAAACGCACAAAATACGACTAGTAAGAAACAAAGGTAACAAATGATTATCCTTTCAAGATAAGTTTATTACAGAGGATGTTAAGTGAAGGTTATCCATTCACTTCATGATGTTAGATATTTGTGTGCTTTATGTGTACATTATAAAAAGGACAGAACATGGATTATGGAAATTAAAATTATTTATAAAATGCATACTTGCATAATAGCAATAATGTTTTTGTGACATGATGATATTTCTCCCATTTATTCGGCAAGCCCACTTTTTTAACTGATATCCTCCATTTATTTAACCATATGTGAGATGTTCAATGTTTAGTAATGCACCCATTGTATATATAAATCACACAAACACAATACACTCAAATTTCCAAATCAGAGAAAGCAATCAGAAGCCATCATCTCCACGGCAGAGTTTGTGATGTGCGCAAAAGTGTGTGCATGTAATCGGGCTGATCTGGTGTCAGGGCACAAGTTGAACAGGCTATATTTGATAATGACTGTCACATCCCAATTATACCAGCTAATGCTGCAGGAAGCACAAAGTTGGGCTGATCATTTTTACTCTTTAGCTTTATTTACAGTGATTCATTTCTTCATCATGGCATGTTCGTGTGCACTCCCACTCCTCATGCAGTTTAGCTGATGTTGCAGACAGGGCTGTACCAGCCAATAAACTCCTCTACTGTCGGAACTGACACAACACTTCCACCTACTGGCGATGAGCATGAATGACAAGCAACTTAAAGGTGAAGTCTCGTCCTTTTTCAATGGTAAAATAAGTTGCCATTAAGGACTAGTATGAAAACCATTATTTTTGTAGTTTTGTTTGATGGCTGAACTAATGTCTTCTCCATTGTCAATTCATTTTTCAACATCCAGACACTTTAAAAATGCAAAAATATTCATTACCATTGAAGTAAAATACAAAACTGAACAAGCCAGTGATAAAAGAACAAAATGTATTCAATGATTTTCATTATTTTATTTTCATTTATTTCATTATTAATAATATTTCTTAATATTATTATATAAACAAATGTTCAAAAGGTTGGGTGTGTACAAGGCTGCCCTGCATTTATTTGATTAAAAACACAGTAGGAACTGTAAAATATTTTTTTCATTTAACATTATTTTCTATTAGATTTTACATTTTTTGTGGAGACTTTTTTATGATTATTATTTATGAATATAAAGTTAATAAGGGACAGCATTTACTTGAAATGGTAAAGACTTTTACATTTAGTTCATCCTTGCTGAATAAAAATATTAATTTATATAAAAAAAAAAAAAAAAAAATTCAAATACCATTTACTGTGCTACTCAATGATTACTACATTTATATACCATATTATTTACATGGTTATTTTTAAAAATATTAAATCAGCAGGCTATCAAAAGAATATTGCCATGTTTATTTTGTCAAAAAATGCACTTTCAGTGGAAGTAGACCTAAATAGAACTGACAATTAATTTTAATCTATTACGCATTATGTGTCATGATTTACGTATACATGCAAAAACATGGCCCACCATCCCTAATCACAAATGTAAACACACTCATAAAAATGCAAGAACCTGTGAAGACATGTTGTGTTTATCAGCAAGCAGTGACTCACTATTAACGACAGCAGTTGCTAAGATGGCAGCCATGCCAGCCTGTTGTGGGAGGAGCTGGATCTCAGTGTGCAGAGCAGCGGGATACACAGGCTCCTCCTTCACTCGCACGCCGTGGGTCTGGGTCGCTGCCGAATGATCCGCTGTGGAGCAGGACAGCGTTGCCCGAAGAGCATCTCCACTGGACAGCTCCTGTGTCAGCTTACAGAATAAAGCTCCTCCTGGAAAACAAACTGTCACTGTTAAGACTCTTCATCTCATACGGTAGTGAATGTGAGAGGTGTGTGTGTGTGTTGTTGTTTGTTTGTCATACCCTGACTGTAGATGGTGCAGTTTGACTCAGAGAGGCTTGAGGTCACAGGAATTCTTCTGAGCCAGCAGTCTGGCTCCTTACACTCCAGAGACATTACATGGCTCTAAAACACACAAAGCGGAAGAAAAACATTCAGGATTCAGTGGGACACCTACAGCAGATACAATGGAGAGGTTATAGAAAAGACCCTATTATATTAAAATGAAAGATATTTCTGCT
The DNA here is from genome assembly GCF_016745375.1 of Pimephales promelas. The sequence continues at coordinate 12,359,546 of NW_024121432.1, read as the reverse complement.
TAAGATTTCTCATTTCCTTTCGAAATTTTTAAATGGGTTCCTTTGCATCCTTTATACACATGAACACATCTATACACATCTGTCTATATGCTGCTGGTATATCGAATACAGTGCTTTCCTAAAAAAATTAAGTCAAAATCAATTAAATGTAATATACACAATTAAATCATGAACATACAATTTCTCAACAAAAATCAAAGTAATATATACGTATTATTCAATTAGGTGGCCTATATTCTAAAGCATAGTACAGCCATAAGGTTGAACCACTATTAATTCCTATAACACTACTGTCCCTACATTTTTCAAAACTACCGCTTTTGAATTGCACTTTACAAGAGAAAACCACCTGTTTATCTGTGAGAGACACTGTGACTTTTTTTCAGCTCAAGAAATGGATTTAAGGTATGTTCAAAGAAATACAAAAAGCATATGCACGTTTAATCCCTCCTTCCTGATACTGTGCCATTAAAATTCAGCATCCAGCATACCTCTTTTACCTTGCAATATCATACAAGCAGACCTACACTTCCAGACCAATAAACAGTTTTTTAATCATTTAACTTTTAGGTATCTTATGTACATTATTAGGAATTTGCCACCTTCAGCTCAATTTGATATTATTATTATTATGATTTTATTTTTTCTTCTTTTTGCATGGAGTTTGCAAAGTGACAAAATGAATCATAGCACAACTAACGTTAGTCCACACTTGTATTTTCTCAGTTTCTGAATTTTATGTTATTAGAGGCTATATAAATGCAAACACAATTTTTCCATCTACTTTTGAGTTGTATTTCATGCAAAGTGATAATATAATTGCACTTTCTTTTTTCTCTGTTTGTTTTTGGTTTTAATGCTGTTATTGGATGCTAAGTTTTTACAATGTGATGTTAATAAAATACATTTTAACAGTTAAACTTAAAGCCTAGTTTCTTTTGTTGGGTTGATTGGGGACAGTTGGGGCTCGGAACCCTTTCCTACCTCAGAAGTGGGGAATAAAAGTATATCACAATGTATTTCTAATACAGGAATGGCAAATTAGCATGTTACCATTATTCAATAAATAAATAAATTAATAAATATGGCGCGAGTTTAACCCCCCACCCCCACCCCCCCCAATGGTAGACCCAAAGTTACGCCCTTGGCCCTGAGTGAGAAAAGAAAGGGGGAAACCCCCAGAAAATCTCAAAGGAAATTCACAAGAGCGGTTGGAAAGGGGATATCATCATGCGGGTATACTTGATCCATTTCAACTGAACATTTTGAGTAAACTAAACAGAGTATACACAGGTGGAAGTGTGTATTAGCAGCTGGCAAATATCCTAATAAACACACCTGGACTCTCCCACACAATCCTTTCATTGTTCAGCTCAAGCATGCGTTTAATGGGAAATTGGTGCGTAATTTTCAAAGTCAGATTTAACAGGTATTCACAATGAGCAGCAGAAAACGACTGACAAAGTCTATCCCAATCCAACCACAATAAAGCCATTATATGGTGGTGATGATAACAGGCTGTACATGAACTGAAGGGTTCAAAAAATTGCACGTCTCATTCAAGAGCCGATTATTTGAGTGTGACTGATCCGTTCCACTAGGTGGCAGCATTTCTGCAGGCCAAGTTCATTAAAAGCCTAATGTGTAAGAAAAGATTCCCATTCCTTTATTCACTCGGCTACACTAAGTTAAAGACATGCCCTTGGGGAGACTAGTCCTTATATCCCTGACATGCTACCAAATCAACTTTAAAGACAGGAGAAAATGAAAAAGACATTAGTTCAACTGTGTAAAGGAGGATAAAAAGCCACCAGTCGAGAGGATGAGGAAAAGAGATGGGCCGCAGAGGAGGACAGCTGAAGGGTTTCTTTCTAATTCTGTCTGTTCTTGCCTGAAGATACAGTCCGTATTGTATTTCATGGGGAACTAGTGCTGATAAGGAGATAGGGCTCCTTTTGTTTTAATTTGAAACCCAATGCTGGAGCCGTCTGTGGCATAAGTGCTGCGTGCTTCTGCTAATTTGTTTCAGACTCATTTAACACGACTCGACTTTAAGCTTCACAAAAGGAGAGGGCAGCCTGGTCAGCCCTCGCCTTTGACAAAACACTTCCAGACAAACGCGCTCTCTAATTAAACACACACACACATATTGACACACAGACTGATCTGCACACGCAGATGCACACGGAGAGTAAAGTGAAGATGTAAATGGTTATGACCCATTGTGAATAGCGAACAAGAACCGGTTCAAATCGATCAAGACAAACACAGCGGGTCCTTATTTTTATTTGGAAGTGGCGAGGTGAAAAAAAAAATGGTAACGCTTCCTTTTACAGTACAGTACTTACAGTGTACTTACCTAGAAAGTACTGCTAATATAAGGTAAGTACATGGAACAGGGGTAGGTTCAGGGTTAGTACTAGTTATTACCCAGTATTGTAGTTACTAAAATAAGTACATAGTATTTACATGGGTAACTGGACTGTAAAAGGAAGCATTACCAAAAAAATTAACACAAGACTAAGTAGAAAATGACCAATATTTCATAGAGCTCAAAGTTGATCATCTGACGCACACTGAATTATGTAGCATAGGCAAGTCTACTAAAAGTAACATCTGTTGTGACTTGCTAATTAAACATTTATAAAGATGTTATTTTTGCAGTGAAGTATCAATTTGGAATCTTGCTTAAATGTATCTGAACATCATATTATACCATTTATAAACCATGTTTAAGTTGAAACCAAATGATAAAGACAGGGCAGACAGTGTTCACACTGCTTGGTTCGATTAAAACGAACCCTGGAGCGATTGCTCTGTTAGTGCAGTTCATTTGAATAAATGTGAACGCTTGGCGCACAACAAACAAGCAAACAGAAATCACTAAAGTCCACTTCCAAACGAACTGGTGCGGTTCGAATGATATATGAATGAAACACGGACCAAAGACATGTAAACTAACCAAAAACAGGAAGATGCGACCCTAAAAAGGACAGAAATGCTCACGCACACCTATTTTTTCCAATGCATTCTCATCCCAAGGCGTCATATATGACGCTTTTGCCAAAGCGTAGACATCCAACACACATGGCACCCTTTAGTGTCAATATAACACGCACAGACTATGGGTAGGTTTAGGTCTGGGGTTGAGTTAGGGTTGAGACCACTAGGAGGCGCCTTCTGCCCCATATATAGCTGCATCTCATATTGACGCTAAAGGGTGCCATGTGCGTTTGGATGTCTACGCATTGGCAAAAGCGTCGTATATGACGCCTTGGGATGAGAACGGGCTGGTTTTTTCTTGTCATAGTCGCGATGTTGCCCATCACAGTTCAGTACAGGAATCAGAACAGTGTCTTCTCGTGCGTGACGGAGGGATTCCTGACGCTGTTTTGACTCCTTTACACATTTTACAAGCTCTTCAAGAATTCTCAGCTGGTCAAAATACCCATCTAACGAGCGCATTTATTCCAGCACACAACATTGTTTTGGATGTTCGGTAAGTTCTGTCAAAAAATACGCAATACGTCATTAAAGCCGATTAATCTGGTTGTGAGCATATCCCTATACCTTTAGGTTCGATGTTAAAAATGCCAATCAGAACGCTAAATCCGGACCAACCCAACCGAACTACAAGTGTGAACACATGTTAAAGGTAATAAATAAGGCCCCACTTTGAAAGAGGAAACGTTCTTGTTGTAACAGGCCTGAAAACGCAGGTGACGTAGTCCTGCCACCTCTGTTCAGCGTGGGTGGAGAAATCAGACTATTGTGAAGGAGGAACAGCACATGTTTTAGAGTGTAACCCTGGTGTTGCTGAATATGCCCCCCACCCCCTCACTCAAAAGGAACTAGGGTACTTTGAGAACGGCTCTTTAAGCCCCACGGAGTGCGGAGCTTTGAGGAACAGTCTAAGCCCCCTCGTCCGAGTCCTGCTCCCTCATGAATATTAATGACGACGGCCGTGCTTTAATCTGCCTGATCCCCGCACTGCTGCCGCCGCCCTGATAGCGAATCTAATTATTTGGTCTGATATTAACCAGCCCCCTCCCTCTCTCCTCCTTACACACGCACGCCATCAGGAATAGAGGTAGATGCACCTTTCCACACAAACACACACTTGTGCACCACCATCATACCACAACACACTCTCATAGTCAAGACTGGTGAATGGCACTCGCGGCGTTATCGTTCTAAAAAACGTCCTTCTCTCGCTCTGATAAAAGTTGAATGCAAATGATTCTTGGACGATTTTCATTTCGCATTTTTTCTCCTTTTGGTGGAAAAAAATAAAATAGTCTCCTTTAAAGAGAAAAACAGGGCCGTATCTCTCTATGACCCTACAGTGTGAGGGGGATTGGGGGATGAGACGTCTAATCAGTGTTAATAGCCTCAATTTACTGAGATTACTGAAGAAAAAATGTTTGTTGACTTGACTTTGCGATAGTAAATATAAAAGGGAAAAGATTCATCAAAACTATAGTTGAAAGAAAATGACAAAATCGAGAAGAAAATGATCAAATGAATTGATTCAATTATAGTATGCTGGGGTTTGATTTGCTGTAACTGACAGAGCGAAGACTGGGGTCGGTCAGATTTTTTATGTTTTTGAAAGAAGTCTCTTCACTAAAGCTGCATTTATTTGATCAAAAACACCGAGAATTGAGAATGAAACGTGGTCTGGAAACCATGTGTTCATTTTCTCGTATTTGAGGCGTGGTTTACGAATGCCCGTGTTATTGGGTGCTACGAATGTCTATCAAATGTGCCTGTACGTAGCTCATAGCCAATCAGGTCAATGATACCAGATGACATATGTAGAGCGACAGAAAATTAGACGAGGAAAAAGACGATGGGTCAGAGATAAAACGTAAAACTTTAAATAATAGCCGAGTCTCAAATAGACACCTGTCTCTTTTATACGCCTGGTGTGACTGCAGGTTTGGGTAAATAAAAGCCGCTCTCAATTAGAGGCCTGGTCTGTTTTTTAGTTTCGGGTTGTTAACCCTCTGAGGACCAAAAACGCGTCCCCGAGTTTAGATCGTTTTTTTTTTTTCACATAGCTGCAACATAGACGTAAATTACTCCGTCATTAATGGTCATATACGTAAATAAAATCAATACATGATTATAACTATACAGTAGAGTGTCTTCTTTTTTTTAATACATATATATATGAAGAGTTCAGATGCAAAAGCCTCTAAGTGCCATTTGAAATTTTCTTCTAGAATAATCATTTTTTATCAAGCTTGTATATTTAAGTTCAGTAATTTCACTTAAATGGCAATGATGACTACCTATTAATTAGTATCTAAAACAGAAAATTTGTAAAACATGATCATAACCAGGCATTGAATCATTCCCACATTTCACACCATCAGATAGAACTAAAATTTCATTTTTGTGGATTAAAATTAAATGTCACTTCAGATTACAATGGACTAAAATGGATAGAATCCAATGAAATGTGTTAAAAGAAAAACTTCTACGATTAAAATGAATTCACTGTATGAGTTTTCAGTACCGGTCCTCTCTACCGCTCTTTCTCATTTTTCTGCTTTTTTGCAGCGTTATCTTCTTCTGTTCCTGTTTCTCTATCTCCACCTTTATCCCTCTCCTCATCTGTCCATATCCCTCTTTTCATGCTCCGCCACACTCTTTGTCTCCATCTACTTCTCGCTATCTATTCCTCTTCATATCTCTCCACACATCCCTTTCTCACTTTTCCAACCCCTTCTCCCAATCCTATCCCTCTGTCTATCCCTCTCTCAATCTCCTTTCCACAGGAAATGGTTTCTTTCCCAAAAAGGGGGGTGTGGGGTGAAAAAGGGGTTCATACTGTCCCAAACAAAGAGGTCAGTGTGTGAATCCTCCAAAAATACAGAGAAGAAAAGGAAGGGCGATAACAATCAGCAACCTTCTCTCATCCGCCTCTCACACACACATATCCTTTTTTCCCCTCTCCTTTTCTCCATCTTTCCCTTTTTTTTAGGCCTCGTTCGCACACACAACCGAAAGCACTTACGCACATGTATTCCTATGCATGAACCCAAAGTAAATAGCAAAACATCTCCGCCTACACATCCCTCCAAGAAAACGGCATCCAGGTGAGATGAGCAGCATGCAAATGACATGTAAAAATGGGAAACTGTGATACTTAAAAAGGTGCGATAAGAGATTTGAAAATGAGGCACTCTTGGAAAGCGGGCTCCTGATCTGCCGGTGATCGGGCTCGGAGATAGAGGAAGGTTTCCTCTCTCCACTCCCCACCCATCCTATCTCTCTCTGTCGTTTTCTCCACCGTAAAGCCTGCAAATCCAACAAGTACGTAACGATGCTAAATGTACGGCTGTACATATATCTGAAGTGATGAGTGTTGTTGCTTCCCACAAAAAATCATTTATATATATATATATATATATATATATATATATATATGTATGTATATGCATGTATGTTTATATATATATATATATACATACATACATATATGTATGTTTGCATGTATGTTTATATATATATATATATATATAGTGTATATATATATACACATTAGTGTTGTCAAGATACTAGTTCCAAATTCGATTTTATACCTTGAAAAATATCGATATTCTATACCATTTTTGATACCACAGGCAAAACTGCCATATACAGTCAGGTCCATAAATATTGGGACATCGACACAATTCTAATCTTTTTGGCTCTATACACCACCATGGATTTGAAATGAAACGAACAAGTTGTGCTTTAACTGCAGTCTTTCAGCTTTAATTTGAGGGTATTTACATCCAAATCAGGTGAACGGCGTTGGAATTACAACAGTATGTATATGTGCCTCCCAATTTTTAAGGGACCAAAAGTAATGGGACAGAAAAAATATTATTTTTTTTAAATAAGCGACATAAATGAAAAAAAAAAATATCAAAAAGACCCCAAACTTTTGAACAGTACATTCAATTGAATAAATAAATAAATAAAATCTCCTTTTGTATGGATTATAACTTTGATCACTTTTGATATGTTCTATTTACGTTTTAAATCGAAAAGTTAGGTTTATGTTTAAAATTAAAAAAGAGGTGAAAATTATATAAAACTATATATATATATATAATCTATATATATATATATATATTTCTAAAAAGATGAATCTAATAGAATTATTAATTTGATTAATATTTCAATTTTTATTAAACAACACAAAAACTAAATATTGTTTTTGTAAAATCTCTTTACACTATGCCCGTTTTGTTAAATTCATATTTTTATTGTTTCCATCTGCTTTTGATGTTCCAACCCATTCCGCTACATTTCTGCACTCCTATGAGTGGAGAGCAGAGAAGTCCACAGGTGCCAATGTGTGATGCTCTCAATTGGACTCCCATTTGAAGCTTGACTTGCTTTCCCTTTTATCATTATGCAGATAATTGAGAAAGCCAATAATTAAGGGTATTCATGCATTCCTTTCAGGGAAAAGCATGTGTAGCGAGGGGTAACTCTCTGAGATCACTCTACTGACAGATGTAGATAAACCAGAGATTGGGATGAGGGTAAACAAACCCTATTGGTGCGAGAAAGAAGGGTGGGCAAGAGAGGAAAAAGAGAAAGATGAAGAGCGCTCACCTTCACGTGTCCTTTGTGGGGTGACGGAGAGGGGGGAAAGTGGGGCTCCCCCCAAAAAAGTGGGCTGGAGAGCAGTGGGTGGCGGGGCTTATCTGAGCAGTTCTCCTGGAGAGATTATTGGGGGATTAGTTGGGACGCTTGTTTCTAAAACATGATGAAAAGGCGCTCGGTGAATGATAACGCTTTGAACTCCACACCCGCTACCATCGTGCCTTCGGGCGGCGTTCCACCAAATAACAGGAGAGGCGAAGTGGAAAGAACAATGGCGACGTGGAAGTCATTCTGCACTTGTTTGCAACTAGCGAACATTTTTTTTTAACCACCAACAGTCTGACTGACAGTTCTGCTCATGTCGACATCAAAAGTAGGCTAATCACAGCATCAATGAAATGTCCTTACATGTTTACAGTATATGAATACATTAAGCTACGCAAAATATTGTTATATAATACTTTACCGTTCAAAAATATGGGTTTTTAAAACAAAACAAAAAATACTAAAAAAAAAAAAAAATCACGTTTCCATAAAAAAATATTAAACACCACAGCGGTTTTCAACATTAATAATATTACGAAAAAAGTTTCTTGAGCACTAAATCGTCTCGGTTACGTATGTAACCCTCGTTCCCTGAGTAGGGAACGGAGACGTTACGTCAGAAGTGACGGAGATTGGGGGTTTCGCATAGAAAGCCAATCCTCTTCGAGTATTAAAACACGAGCCAATGGCATGCAATGCCTTGGGGCTGCGGAAATTTGCATAGCGTACTCCGCCCTACTCCGTGAGTATAAAAGGAGGAAGTGAACGCAACCGCAGTATGTCTTCGCTGAGGAGCCAAGACTGAACTCGGCCTCTACCCAGCGATACAGCAGAAGTGGCAGGGAGACGTAACGTCTCCGTTCCCTACTCAGGGAACGAGGGTTACATACGTAACCGAGACGTTCCCTTTCGTAGTCACTTCGAGTTACGTCAGAAGTGACGGAGATTGGGGGTCTGTGCCATCACGCCATCTTCAAGCTGTCTTCCAGTGCCCTGCGAAAGACTGAACCCCCGAGCCTTACCTCTTTTTTTTTTTTTTTTTTTTTTGGGGTTCCGACTTTGACACAGGATTACCAAGGTACACTGGGAAACATATCCCGAAGGGGACATGCTACCAGCTGCCTACCGAAGGGAGGACTTAAGAATACACATATGGCCACATAGGAACGCATATGGAACACTGGAGTACCAACCGCAGGTGGCTACTGATTTAAACTCCAGGGGTGGCAGATGGCTTGCCAATGGAAGACACATGCTCAGAGAGGCTTACAGTGGATAATACACATGAGACGGTTACCATGGGGAACCGTGCGCATGGAGGCACCTAGCTAGCATCCAGAGCAACGCAGTGGTGCCCGCATCGTCGGTGCTGGAGGACTCAAGACTTCAATGGAAGAACTGAGGAAATATCGCACTTATCCAGTCCGGGGAGTGGAGTGGCGAGCAAGCGAAGACACCTGAGCGGAACCAGAACTGGCCGAAACGAGTACGTGAGAGGATACCGGCTCAATTCGCAGATTATAGAATCTGGCGAAGGTGTTGGGTGTCGCCCAGCCTGCAGCTCTGCAGATGTCTGTTAGCGAGGCGCCGTGCGCTAAAGCCCAAGAGGAGGCTACACTCCGAGTGGAATGGGCCGTCACACCAAGGGGGCACGGAAGGCCTTGCTGCTGGTAAGACAAAGCAATGGCATCCACTATCCAGTGGGACAGCCGTTGCTTTGAGAGAGCCCTTCCCTTCTGGCTCCCCCCATGACAGACAAAGAGCTGGTCTGAGGTCCTGAAACACTGCGTTCTGTCGACATAGGTGCGGAGAGCACGTACCGGACAGAGCAGTGCCAAGGCTGGGTCTGCCTCCTCCAGGGGCAGCGCTTGCAGGTTCACCACCAGGTCCCGGAGGGGAGTGGTAGGAACCTTGGGCATATATCCAGGCCGGGGTCTCAGGAATACGTGAGAGTAAGCCGGCCCGAACTCCAGGCACACTTCGTCAACAGAGAGTGCGTGCAGGTCCCTTACTCTCCTGATGGATACCAATGCAATCAGGAGTGCTGTCACATAGGACAGGGCAAAAACTCTACCGACTGCAAAGGCTCCAGGGGAGGCCTCTGCAGAGCACCCAGGTCTACTGAGAGGTCCCCAGAGGGCAGGAGGGGAGGGAGGCGGATTTAGCCCCCTCACTCCCCTCAGGAACCTGATGACCAGGTCATGCTTCCCATAGACTTACCTTTCACTGCATCATGAGACGCGGCAATGGCCGCGACATAATCCAAAGGGTGGAGGGCGACAGCCTGCGCTCCAACCCCTCTTGCAGGAAGGAAGCATGACTCCGATCGAACATCTCCGGGGGTCTTCTCAGCGAGAAGAACACCAATTGACGAAGAGGTTTCACTTCAACGCATAAAGGTGTCACGTGGACGACGCTCTTGCGGAAGTGATGGTTGCCGCCACCGCAGGTGGCAGCGAACTCAAACCTGCCTCGTCCCGTCCTGGAGCCACACGTGCAGCCTCCAAGATCGGGACGAGGGTGCCACAGAGTGCCCCGTCTCTGAGAGAGTAGGTCCGGTCTCAGAGGAATGGGCCAAGGAGGTGCTGTCGCGAGGAGCAAGAGTTCGGAGAACCACGTCTTGGTGGGCCAGTAGGGGGCTACCAGCAAGACCTGCTCCTCGTCCTCCTTGATCTTGCACAACACCCGTGCAAGGAGGCTCACTGGGGGAACGCACACTTGCGTGGGCCCCGTGGCCAGCTGTGCGCCAGCGCATCCGAGCCGAGAGAGCCGCGGGTCAGAGAATAAACTGGGCGCAGTGGGACGAGTCCCGAGAGGCGAACAGGTCTAACTGTGCCTCCCCAAACTGGTCCCAAATCAGCTGGACCGACTGGGGATGGAGTCGCCATTCGCCGGAGATGGGACGGGCCCGGGACAGCTCGCGGCTGCCCGGTTCCGGTCTCCAGGAATGTAACTGCACGAAGGGACCTCAGGTGCTTCTGACTCCATATCAAGAGGTGGCGGGCGAGCTGCGACAACCGGCGCGAGCGTAGACCCCCCCTGGTGGTTGATGTACGCTACTGCCGTAGTGTTGTCTGAGCGGACAAGCACATGCTGGCCCTAGAGCACGCTCGGAAGCGGTGCCGGGCGAGCCGTACTGCCAACAGCTCGAGGCAATTGATGTGCATGAGGCGCTGGGCTCCTGTCCAGGAACCGGCGGCTGCATGCCCATTGCACATGGCACCCCAACCCGTGGTAGACGCATCCGTGGAGACAACGAGATGCCTGGAAACTCGCTGAATAGGGACCCTGTCCGTAAAAAGCTGAGGTTCGACCACGGGAAGAAGGATCGGCGGCACGTCGGAGTCACTGGAACTCGGAGCGAGCCGCGATGCCATGCCCACCTCGGGACTCGATCGCGAAGCCACAGCTGAAGCGGTCTCATATGAAGCAAACCGAGCGGCGTTGCCGCGGCCGCGGAACCATATGCCCCAGGAGCCTCTGAAATAGTTTCAGTGGAACCGCACTCTTGCCCTCGAACTGTCGAAGACAAGCCAGCAGTGAGTGCGCGCGCTCGTTCGTGAGCTGCGCGGACATGGCGACCGAGTCTATCTCCATGCCGAGAAAAGAGATCCTCTGCACGGGGCAAAGTTTGCTCTTTTCCCGGTTGACCCGAAGGCCCAGACGGGCTAGGTGCCGTAGCACCAGGTCTCTGTGTTCGCAAACCTGAGCTCGAGAGTGTGCTAGTAACAGCCAGTCGTCGAGATAGTTCAGGATGCGAACCCCGTGTTCGCGAAGGGGAACAAGGGCTGCCTCGACGATCTTCGTGAAGACGCGAGGGGACAGAGCTAACCCGAATGGGAGAACGGCGTACTGGTATGCCTGGCCCTCGAAGGCAAACCGAAGAAACGGTCTGTGTCGAGGGAGAATGGAGACATGGAAGTACGCGTCCTTCAGGTCGATCGCTGCAAACCAATCCTGATACCGAACACATTCGAAAATGCGTTTGGCCGTGAGCATTTTGAACGGTAGTCGATGGAGAGAACGGTTCAAAATGCGCAGGTCCAGGATCGGTCGTAACCCACCGGTCTTTCTTGGGGACAATGAAGTAGGGGCTGTAAAGCCCGGACCTCACCTCGGCTGGAGGGACCGTCTCGATTGCACCCTTCGCCAGCAGGGTCGCAATCTCCGCTCTCAAGACTGGGGCATTGCCACCAACCATCGTGGAGCGAACTCCCCTGAAGCGGGGAAGAGACCGTGCGAACTGAATCGCGTAGCCGAATCCGATCGTTCTGATGACCCAGCGGGAACCCCGGGAAGCGCTAGCCAGGCTTCCAGGAAGTGAGCCAACGGGGTCATGCGAACCACAGACGTCCCCCCGGAGGGGCAGCGAGGCGGGTCGACCGGCATGCGTGCAGGAGTTACCCCGTCCGGATGCACCGTCGAAACCCGCTCCCCGACAGAAGAGACCAGGGAAGGCAGAGCGTTCCACGGGGGTCTGTTCTGCCGGGGGTCTGGCGACAGAGGGGGAAGGGATTGGCGTAGCCCGGGGACGACACACGCACCCTTCCGCGCCCTCCGAGACAGAGAGGAATGAACGGGGCGACGCACTGGACGTCGTGCGCGCTCATTCCAGTCTGTGTGCTCAATGACAGTGTCAGCTTTTCCTCAACCAGCTCAGGGAGCTAGCTAGAACAAAAGATTCTCCACCGGCCCTCCACCGGGGAAGGAGGGGCCCTGCCACCGCCTCCTGAGAAAAACCATGACACTATCACTGAGCGGCCCGCCTCAGGAACATCGCTTCGCCTGGCATCTAGCGGGGCACGCGGCCTGAGGGGGGGCTCTTTTCTTGGGACGCTTACCTGTGGCCTCCTCCGCGACGCGAACCGGCTGAAGGCTGCTGCTGGGGCCGCGTGGGAGGGAAGGGAGCCGCAGGGGGGCGTCCTCGGCGGCGAGCTGGCGGAGGCGTCCGAGCCGACGGCTGGTTGGAGGCAGCAGCTGGCCGTCGGGGCAGAGAAACCGCCTTCGTCTGCTCCTAGGCGGTCGAGAAGTGCTGGGCAAAGTCCTGGACCGCACCGCCAAACATTATGATGCTCCTGGACCACAGCGGTGGGCATCACCTGACCAAGGGAGCGAGTGACCGCCTCCGTGACCCGTTTAAGGACAAGGTAGGCGACAGGCTCGCAGCTCGCTTGGTCCGTCACCTCCTCGTGCACATTCCTGAGCAGCTAGCTTTGTAGGTGCTCATCATATGCAGGGCGGAGGCTGCCTGTCCCGCCGCTCTACAGAATCGCGCCGCCATAGACGACGAGAACCCATAGGCTTTGGAGGGGCATCTGAGAGCAACCGCCGGTTGACCGGGGGGGCCCCAGCGTACCCACAGACAGCCGCATCGCCGAGGGGAGGAAGGGCGGGGAACTAAGCACGCTTTTTTATTTATTTATTTATTTTTTATTTATTTATTTTTTTTTTAGTGCGTGTCAGTTCCGCATGCAACTCGGGGAAAAAAGGAAATTGGGGTTGGCCGTGGCCGTAAGGCGGCAGCGTTACCCAAAAACCAATTATTCAGCCGCGAGAGATCGGGGAGGGGCGGAGTTCCACCCCCACCCGATGCTCACGGACGCCCGAGATAGCACGGCCATCATCGCGGGATCAGACACGGCGGCGCTGACGCTCCCGAGGGAGGCAACGCGGCCGCATCCTCACTTCCCGAGGAGTCAAGCCCGCCTAGTGATGCTGTGATCGACATCGCATCATCATCTGGAGCGCTGCCCGAAGCAGCCGGTGCCACCGAAGAAGCAACCGACTGAATCGAACTAACGCTCGCTGGCTCTCGCACTGAGGCGGGAGGTGTGGCCCGAGGAATCGTCGGGGCTTATCCCACACCATCACCGTAAATCACCAGGTCCCCGGGTCGACGGGCCCCCTATGGAGGAAACCGATCGAGCGGGGGGACCGGGACTCTCACTCAAGTGAGATCATTGAGTCTCGACCTCAGTGTAGAGATGGTCATGTTCCCACAGAAGGAAAATGAGTCATCCACGAACGCTGCTGCTGCATGCTGAAATGCCCAGGCATACAAAGCAGCGATCGTGACCATCAGATGACGACAGAAATCAATCACACCCAGAAGAGCACGGGCGAACCGTCTTTAAAAAGACGTGCGCGTGCAGCTCTTTCAATGAGAGGAGGAAATTCACTCTTTCAGCGCTGAAGCGACCAGGGAGAAGCGCAAAGTCTGGCAGACCACTGCTCAGATCGCAGGCGATGCAGAATCTCGCTGGGTACCGCCGTCACACCAACACTGAAGAGGACGCTCGTCTCGAAGAGTCTTGAACAGTGCTTTCAGGAGTGAAGAGGTTCTCTTGGCTCCGAAGCGAAAACATACTGCGGTTGCGTTCACTTCCTCCTTTTATACTCACGGAGTAGGGCGGAGTACGCTATGCAAATTTCCGCAGCCCCAAGGCATTGCATGCCATTGGCTCGTGTTTTAATACTCGAAGAGGATTGGCTTTCTATGCGAAACCCCCAATCTCCGTCACTTCTGACGTAACTCGAAGTGACTACGAAAGGGAACAGCATATTATAATTATTTCTGAAGAGTCATGCGACACATGATCAGTGATGCTGCCTGATGAAAATTCAGCTTTAGTCATTTTAAAAGACATTAAAATAGACAATAATTTTAAATTGTAATAATATTTCACAAAATGACCCTGTTTACATTGTTTCTGATCCAATACATTCAGCCTTGGTGAGCATTTTAAAAATCTTACCGACCCCAAACCTTTGAATGGTAGTGTATATTATAACACAATAATATTGAATAAATGTACATAATATATTTGTATTATCCATAAATCTGAAAATATTTGAAGGTGTTTTGATAAAAAACAAAAAAAACGACAAAAAATAAAAAAAACACCAAATATCCAGCCAAACATTATACAGTGATCCTAAAAATGTCTGAACGTAATTACATTAGGAAACAAAACAACAAATCATGCTCATCTGTAAACAAGTTATGCTAGAGCTAAATTTCTTTATCCCTCAAAATCAGTCTCTTGGTTTATTATGTGATTTAAAAAGTGTCCAAACATGTTTTGAGTCCAGTGTCGCAAGTTGTGTTTACATTAAAACACAGGTGTGTGCATAACTGATTTTTCACAAGGAAACTTATGTAACAGCAATAACGGATTTGTACGGAAACTGTCGATTATCCAAAACAACTCGAAAACTGAGTGAAATCAGGAAACTGAATGAAGACAGATGAACACAAAGAGACAGTTGTTCATATAAGCCTTTTCAGTCTTCGAGTTGTCAAAGACATATTCAAATAGATAATATGTTATGGCTTTTTCGTAAATATGCAAATGAGAGATTTACATAAAACACGACCGCTCAAAGTGATAATAAATACAAATGGACCTGTTAACATCTTAACGCCAATGAATTCCTCATGGGGACAGTAAAAATAAACAAATTAGATGTGAATTAGATGTACTCTTGAATGATCAAAACCAATAAAATTCAACGTGTGAAATAGGGGTGAAATATGTGTGATCTGACGTTATTGAGTATTTCCATCACTTTACAAAAAACACACCTAGAGAGCGTATGCATACACTATACATGATGTAGTCTAGTTAGATTAGTGCACTAGTGGATTTAGAGTTCACTACGTCATTTAGTCTATTAAAATGCATTAAAAATGCCCTCAATATTCAAGATAAGGGGGCAAAAATACTCTGTGCCCCAATATCAGTATGATTACAAATACGATATTGGTTTAATAAAACACTTAATTAAACAAGTCAAAATTAAGTGACGTGCATTTTAGTCCCAATGTTGTTTTGTTCTATTTCGCCACGGGAAAAAATTCAAAACAATCACAGGACCGTTTTGCGTCTCTGCGCAACACACGGCGGTATTTCATTACTGAAAGACTGAATGAACTGAATTTGAATGAATGATTCAATGATTCGCTCATTAAAGGTATAGCGGAGGATTTTCTTTTTCCGGGTGGGTAGTCTATACTATTGGTCCACCTAAGTGTCAATCATTCTGGTGATATGTTTACGTAAGGCCGTCGTAGCCTACGTGCTCATCCCTATGTAGTTTTCACTTTCAGGTGTATTATTATGTCGGAGCTGCGGTTTCAGCCATTCCTTTGAAAATGGCTGAGGGTCGAAAGAGAAAAAATGTTTACGAAGTGTATGATAAGAAGAGAAAGGCCACAGAATATAGAAACAAGACCAGAGTGATTTTGGGTGAATATCACACGCTGGCGTGCGCTAAAAGCACAGGTTGGGCTTCTCACTGATGCCGCAGTCGCGAAGATTCTACTAGACAGGTAAAGTTTGTCACGCTATTTGGAGAAATCCATTTAAAATCACTAGTAAAAGTTAATGCAAGCTACTTAGCGATGCTAGCCCTGGCACGAGTCATGCACCGCATAGACACGGTAAACATCTCAATTTGTCTAAAGTAGCCTTTTGACCAAATGATAAATGGTATCACGCTGAAATATTCTAAAACCTTGTGTGTTCATGTGTTCATATTCTAAAACCTTGTGTGTTTATTATTACACAAATGCAACAAGCTACTTCTCCATTACATATGGAACTATGTATAAAAATAACGTATTATTAACAATGAGACATTAGGTTAAGGACCAACGTAATAGCACTGCTTATATGTTGCCATGTAACGTAATTG
The DNA here is from genome assembly GCF_016745375.1 of Pimephales promelas. The sequence continues at coordinate 12,343,193 of NW_024121432.1, read as the reverse complement.
CGATTTGCAAAATAGTTTCCTCAGAACGTATTTCGTGTGATACAGGGTTGCAACTATCATGTCTTGAGTCCTCGGTCACTCAATCGATCAGTATAATAAGTAAATAAAACACGGAAGGGCATTTGACATGTTGTCTTTTTTATGAATGTTTTTGAGTTCGTTGTGCAAGGCGTAATAGGCGTTCCCTCTCGGGAGCAAGAGTGTTGTGTTTGTCCATGTGCATTTTTTAAAAAATTGGAGAGGGCGGGTCTTCTCTAAAATTCGGAAAGATCCTCCGCTATACCTTTAAGTCTGATTTCTGATTGAATCAGCTCAAACTCAATGGCTGCGTCTGAAAACTTGATTTGTTGCCTCGCTGCCCTATCAGACAATGAAAACTGATTTCGGACAGACGTCTGAGGCAGTGTTAATGTTTAATGATCTACAACAAAATAGAGCGAGCTTTGGTGAAAATAAAGTGAACATTTATTGACTACAAAAGTCATTTCTCGCTAGAAATGACATCATGTGGAAAACGTTGATCAAAAATGTACATTTACATACAAACAGACTACCAGCCGCAACTTTGAGACGCCATCTTTATTTTTCTAGCTAACCGTCAGAACGGAAAGCGCAGGATTGTGCGATATCAAAGGCAGCGAAGGATACATTTATGCAGCCTTCAAAAATCGATCAGATGAAGGTATCTCAGGAGACAGGAAGTGAAATGAACATTGCATTCAGACATGCCTTGATGCCTTCCGACCTAGGCAAGGCAGTATTTATCAGTTTTCAGACGCAGTCAATGGGTGCTTCTCAATATCCCTCCTCGTCTCCTCGCTCCTCCGTCCTCCCTCCTATGACCCGGAAACCGATCGAGCTCAGCCATCTTGAAGGACATCTCAATTCTCTAATTGCACCGTGAGGAGTCGAGGATCGAGGAGATAGGAGGCTTCCTGAGGAGTCATAAGCGAGGATACACAGGTGCATCCTACGCGGAACTGTTATATTGACTAAACGTGACGCACGTGTCAATTCTCCTCCCCCTTCACATCGGTCACAATCATTTTAATTTATACTTTACCTTTGCAGTTTATATAAACCACAAATCTCATATATTTCAACAGTATAGCCTATCTTTATTATTATTTATTATGAATTTAATAAATAACCAAACATCAACAACATAAGGGCAGATACTTTTAGCGCTGCTGATGACACTGTGGAGTGACGCTCGAGTCATCAAGTACTCCAATGTATATAAAAAAGCTTTTATTCGATTCCTCTGTCCTCCTTTCCTTTCCTCGCTTCCTTCCCTCGCGTCCTACAGGGGGTGGAGCTGAGACGCAAGGAAAGGAAGCAAGGGAAGGAAACGAGGACGCACAAATAAGAAACGAGAAGCACCCAATGACTCACTCATTAGCAGTGACTTGCTGCCACCTATTGGCAGTTTTAATTTTTGTTTTTTATAAATTCAAATATCAATATTGAATGTTTTATGTTTAAAATATCAAAACAACATATATGCATTTGTAACTGCAGGTTAAATGTATTCATGTGCCTCTGAAATGTGTAATTGCATCAAAATGCCACTTCAGATGCTGCTTCAGTTTCCTCTGCATTGTTGATACTTGTTTCATTTGATTGGTAACATTTTATTGATTAAATGCAAGAATTTGACAAAAAAAAGATGATGCATTTGATTAGGTTAAAAATGTCTTCATAAAAGGTCAAAATTGCCATAAAATGTAAAAATCAATTTAAGCTTATTGAAAAAGTAAGTCCACTGCATTTCGGCGAACTGACCACCACACAGAATATGAAGAATATCAAAAACTTTTACGAGTCAGCTGTCCACGGCAGTCCAAAACCTACCAAGATGCCAATTTAATAAACACACTCCGCAAAATATTGTCTAATTATCGTTGCTGTCAAAATCCCAGAAAATATCGTCAATATCGCACGCCCCTAGCATTATAGTGTATCTTGTAAGAAATACAATATCATGCTTGACTTTAACTCATTCACACTTTGCACACTTTACTTTAACCCAACCCATTTCATGTCTCACAGTGTCTCAGATTTAACTCGGACAGGGACAGGGAGAAATACACAAGTACAGCCGTGACAGGACGGACCCTGACACCCAGTGACCCCAGCAGCTCCAGACTCAGGAGGATGTGGAGGGACGGCGAAAGATGCCGTAGGAATGTGAGATTCGACGCACTATCTCTGCCAGATACACACTCCTTCAACGAAGTGATAGCGGAGCGAGAGCAAACGCGATAGAATGCGAATGTGAAAGTTCTGAGCCGAAAATCATCAACAAAGCCCTGCCTCGATAACGAGATTTTTTTTTTTTTTTTTGTAAAGAGAGAGAGAGAGAAAAAAAAGAGGAAGGGAGAGAGATTAGGAGGAGGTGAAGGAAAAATGCAGGGAGGGGAGGGAGCGAGGGGTGCACGGCCTTAGAAATTCTCATAATAAATGAAATCTTAGAAATGAGAGCCTATCAAGCAGAAATCAATCACTGGGGTTTGTTGTCCAAGAGGATGGCGCCATACTGAGATAAAAGAGAAGCGTCCGTCTGGGGGGTGGGGTGGGGGGGGTCTGGCCAATCACGCGCAGGAACGGTCGAGCGCAGTTCAGGGGAATAAAGATGACACTCGCTCACTTCCATTTGCATACACCCATACTCCCGTGGATTACTCCTCACTTTGAATCAGTGCAAAGCAGCCGTCTGCTCATTCATCCTCAATTTAATAGGTTAGCGCCAAGGGGGGGTGAATGATAAATTCAATCCCGTTTTACTTAACACACAATTCATTTCACTGACTCTTGAATCAAACCAGTTTGGAAAACATGCAACATTTTGTATGCATCCATCTACTGTGGAAATCAGCCAAGCGAGGAACTTTGCCTGTGTGTAAAAGTGTGTACGGGTCTGCGTTATCTTTAAAATGTTTGAGAGCCAGGAAACCTCTCCCAGAGCTGACATCACATGATCATCAGATGGACCTACATCACATGACTGATATTCTAATACAACAAAAGGCTACGTGTCTGATATTTTCCTAACTCCAATATGGTAATGACATGTTATTTGTTTCTAACTGTAATGTTAGAGTTATGATAGAACAGAAGTGAGATAGGAATCTTAACCAAATATCCTCATGACGTGATCGCTGACCCCTCACCCTTACCTCGTTGGCAGGTCCATCTGTGGTCTCTCCTGATTGGATGCTGCCAGAAAACGGACCCCACACTGTGTCACCTGACAGGTCCCTGAGGGCCAGGACCTTGAAGTCATCAGCACTGCCGCTTAGCATAAGATCATCTGTTTACACACAGTGGAAGAAGGAGTGTAAATATATCAGCACAACAATTAAAAGGAGGAGTGTTCGTTTGTTTTTTGTTGATCGCTAAGTTGATAGCTATTGCTCATACTTAAAAGAATACTGTAGGTCACCCAATATGAAAATTCTGTTATCATTTATCATTCCGTACAGTTGTTCAAAACTTGAATTGTATGAATTTATTCTGCTGAACACAAAAGAAGATATTTTAAAGAAGAATATGGAGAAAGGGGGAAAATACTATGGAAGACAATTGTCCCATCAACTGTTTGGCAACAGACATTCTTCAAAATTATTTATTTTTTGTTCAGCAGAAGAAATTCATATAGGTTTGAGGGCGAGTAAACGATGAGAACATTTTCATTTTTGGGTGAACTATCCCTTTAAGTAGGGAAGCATCGATATTAAAATTCGAGCTGATAAGCTGATAATTATTTTCATGTTATGGACGATAACCAACAAATGGTCACCATTAAAATTTTGTCTGAATAAATAACAAATAATAGGCATCACAAATGTAAAATATACAGCATGAAAACAATCATGTGGAGATAACAATTAACTGTTATTAAATTTTTAGTGTTTCTAAAGATTAACTTTCAGTGAGAATTAGAAAACGTCAAAGATAAATCTATACATCTAGATACATTTAAAAAAAAATCTAATAATCAACAAAAAATACAATTAGAAAAAATTTAAACGTTTAGGTTTCTAAATATCAACTTTAAGTGAACATTAGATAATGTCTAATTTAAAAAAAATTCAATAACATAATAATAAATAAATAATGATACAGATGAAAAAGATACCTAGCAAAAAAACAAAAACAAAAAAACACTCAGAACACCTTGGCAAACCATTTCTATTTCAGTCATTATCCTTAGGATCAAAAACAGACTACCCAGTCTAGTACCACTAGGGGGAGTTTGACGCTCATTGAGCAGTGACACCGGACCAAAACAGGGACAACTTCTGTACTTCCTATTAGAGATAAGTGCAGTGTGATGGGAGTCAAGGCTTTGGTGAGTCACAAACGCAGCAGGCCTAACACAGGAACAAACACAGGCTCCACAAATAGAGATATGACATGGCTGACACAAAACCCAACCATTCACTCAACCTAGTATTTATGTGTTATAATGCTCTTCCGCACATGTCCCCACTACAGTTGGTAACTTTAAAAGTAGAGTCGCTGGATAGGCCGACCTGTGGTGGTGCTACAGTCCATTCCAGCATCTTCATCCCAGTACAGCTCTGTTCAACCACCCCCTCCCTTTAGCAGCCTCGCTTTTGGGGGTCGGGCTAAAGTGCTGGGACCGATAAGAGTGTTTGTCTAACACTCTCCATGTCAAAACACTCATCTATCTTCTCTGTATCTATCCCCACCAGAGAACAACAGACAGACGCTGATAAAATGGCTTTCCCACAGCCAAGACGTGGAGCGGGGGAGGGCGTGAGGGAGAGAGGGCAACAGGAGCGAGAGAGAGGGGTACATAGGTGGAACGGGACGGATGCTGGACAGACACACGTCACCAGTGAGAAAGAGACTTAGCAGAAAATAGGGTCAAAAATGGTTCCAAACACAGTCATCCAATATGCAATATGTTTATTCATAAAATAATATATGATCACTGTCAGGACAGATCATAAAACAAAATGCTTAGACCGGTTTTAGATTTCGAATTCTGTATATTTAGTCTTTCTGACAAAATAAAATAAAAGTAACATTACGAAAAAGTGGCAGGTCTATTTTGCATTCACACTCATTTGACATAGTAGCATCACATTATGTTCCATCCATTTCTATGGTTATCACTGTCAATCGGATTCAATCGCACATTTAAATACAGTTGTCAGTCCTTTGCTATGTATAGTTAGCATGAAAATATATACAGGAAGTGAGCAATCACTGAAGCTGTGAGGTACAAAAAGCTGCACTCTTGCGAAAACTCGTCATAATCAATGAAGCATGTCTATTCCGTGCACTGACGTTTTAGTTTTACATCATGTTTATACTTTGTTGGTTATAATAAAAAGATATGTGAGTGTGCAGATCTCATCCTGAACAAAAACTCAGCCGTTTGGAGTGGTGTTCTAACTAACTTCTGATTTGCCATTGCGTTCACTCACTTAAAGGGATACTACACTTTTTTTGGAAATAGGCTCATTTTACCACTCCCCCAGAGTTAAACAGTTGGCTTTTACCGTTTTCAAATCCATTCAGCCGATTTTCTGCTATTTAGAAAAATATCAGTAACCAGACAGTTTCTGGTCTCATTGACTTCCATAGTAGGAAAAAATATATATACTATGGAAGTCAATGAGACCAGAAACTGTCTGGTTGCTGATATTCTTCTAAATATCAGAAAATCGTCTGAACGGATTCGAAAACGGTAAAACTCAACTGTTTAACTCTGGGGGAGTGGTAAAATGAGCCTATTTCCAAAAAAAAAAAAAAAAGTGGAGTATCCCTTTAACAGATATGTCTGTGTGTAATTTTCTAGAAAACACTCAATGCCGCCAAAACACTCTGTGAATCGAAACCTTTGACACTCTTCATAGAGCACTTATACAAACACTCACGGGACCGTTTAAAAGCAGCTGGCTATCAGTGGATACCGGTACAGCAAAACAGCAGGTATCATAACATAAAAATTCTAAATAAAATCATATTTGGCAGGACAAAGATCCATTCGAGGTACCATTAAAATATTTTCAATGCAGGAAAAAGCCTTGTATGAAAGGGAGTAATAAATGATTAGTTATAAATCAGTCAGTGGTGGGTTTGGTTCATTATTAATGAGAGGCTGGGCCTCTATCAGCGGTCTGAAGTCCAGTGTCATACATCCGCAGCACAGAGTCAACGACTGCTATCTACTGCATGTCTTCTAATCTAAGCCCAGCATCAGTACCCACCCTGACCTCTCACATGACCCAATCTTATCACTGCAGCAGACATTATTACCGATATATCACTGGCATAATTCCTACATAAGCAATTCCTACACCATCTGTGCTCAGCAGATGGTGACTGCCAACAGGTACATTTTCAAGAAATCTTGAAAGTTCTCAGTCTGAATTAGTGAAACCAACGGAAAAAAGTTCCAGATTAACAAAACAAGCAAAAAGATTTTAAGACCCTTTAAATTCTCGTTTTTTTTAAGTGGCAATTAAGGCCATTTTACCCAAAATTCTAAATACCAGATGTTTTTGCCATTTCTTTAACTCTCAAAAGTGTTTCTCAATAGAATCTATACAAAATTCCTGTAAAGCAATGGCAAAAAAGTGTAAAAATGAAGACGAAAAATGAAATATATCCAACAAAATATATTAATTAATTATATACACTACTTACTAATTATTATAGAGTTTGACATTAATAATATATAAGTACATAATAAGTTTTAACAATACATGAAAATGATTAATGGTAATATTAAATGCTAAACATAAAATAATATATATTAAACGTATAATTAAATATAGATTTTTGTTGGAATAATCCAGAATTTATTGTAAATGATTTATTCGTAAAGATTGTTTTCAAAAAAATTAATGTGCCCTCTTTATCTTTAATCCAAATAACTACCCCTCCCCCCTTTCAGCGACATCACTTCACTTCTCTGATGACGTGGCATGAGGGCGGGACAACCTGTCACTCACATCAGATAGACCAATAGCAAACCACAACAATTCAACTGTCCAATCAATTCACGATGGACAAAATCAAGTCCCGCCCTACACTCTTTCTTGTACAAGAAGCCATTTCACTCGGATATGTGTCACGATAGAGATTAAAAAAACAAACTATCGCAACTATAAGAGTGAAATGGCTTCTAGTAAATACATACTGAATTATTCCAAAACAGAAATTGTCCATTTTGATTTCATGGTGACTTTAAGTAAACAACTTTCCATCAAGCTAATTGTTCTCAGGGCCTCTGCATTTACGAGAACAACCCAAACAGCTTCTCTCTAGACCAAGAAGTCTTATCTTTAAAACCCTACCATTTTCCCACACAATACACTGACACAATTGTGACGCTGCCCTTGTGTTAGGCCATAGCAACTTCCCTACAATAACCCCCATCAACCTTATCGATAGCTCTGCGTGACTGGTTCCCAAAAATATACGCCACTCTTATCGATAGCGATGAGTCCACACAGCTCTTATCAATAGCTCTACACACTGGCAGTGTCCACACAGCGCCTTATCAATATGACTGCCTCCGCAGACACCAAAGCGGCCAGTGTGCAATATAAAAAAGAAAATCACCCCATCATTAACACAACACCATCAGACAAAACACAGACGTAAAGAAAGAAAGAAAGAATTCAACTGCATAACATACGGAGGGAAACATTCTACAAAAGCAGCAGTGTGGTAAACAGCCTGACGGCAACGCAAGTCCGGCAACTGGTCGTACTCGCAGTTATCATAGCCACGCGCTTCCTTTTAAAGAGGATTCTCCTGAGCTTAAAGGGATAGTTCACCCAAAAAATAAAAATTCTGTCATTAATTACTAACCCTCATGTCGCACCAAACCTGTAAGACTTTCGTACATCTTATGAACACAAAGGAAGATCTTTTTTATGAAGTCTGAAAGCTTTCTGTCCCCCAGTTGAAAACTACACAACTATCACTTCAATGCTTTAAAAAGTTCATAAAGAAATCATAAAACTAATCCATATAAATTGAGTGGTTAAGTCCAAATTTTCTTAAGAAACATCATAGTTTTTTTATGATGAACATACTGAATGTAAGCTTTTATTCACATACAGTATAAAAAACATTCATCCTGATAAACAGAAGCTCAAGCATGTGGTTCATTCTCGTGTTAGGGCCGGTTCACATATCGCGTCTTTTGCGCGCTCAAGTTCGTTATTTCAAATGTAGGCGCACGGTATGCGCGCTCATAATGGAAGCGGTGCGATGCGACGCGCTCGTTTTTTCCATGCGCGTCCGCGCCGCGTCGAGATAAAAACATCTCAACTTTTCAGAATACCGCAAGCGCACCATACGCACACAATAGGTCATGTGACAAGAACCAACTGAAGCGCAACCGCCCTGGCGCTTTGCAAAATGGAGAATGTGGCGCGCCCAGCGTTTTCTACGCGTTTTTAGGCGCTATATGTGAATCAGGCCTTAAGCAGCAATTTGAGCTTCTGCGAGAACCAATGTAATTAGATGTTCACTGATCAATGTTTATATGTGTATAAAAAAAACTAAAATAAATCTGTTTATCATAAAGCGATGAGTCTCTTCAGAAAATTTGGGCTAAACCAATTCATAGATTAGTTTGATGATCTCTTTATGGACTTTTTGAAGCCTCAAAGTGGTAGTTGTGTACAGGTAGCCGTCAATGGAGGGACAATCAGAAGATGTCAATCAGAAGATGAACAAAAGTCTTACGGGTTTGGAATGACAAGAGGGTGAGTGATTAATGACAAAATTGACATTTTTGGGTGAACCCAACCAAAAAACTCAAAATTTCCTTCTTAAAATGAACAATTCTAAATGAACATTGTGTTTTTTTGCATGGATGTGCTGTATATATGAAGGGGTTGTTGATCCCAGATATTTTGAGTAAAGTTGACAGTGAGGGTTATGGTGAGTCAAGACAAAGCTCAAACTGCCAGAAGAGATGTGTAATTAATGATCTCACAAAATCCAGTGGAAAACGGTTGTTGGGCTGATGATGTAACTTTGTCCTCGGGGAGTAGTATGTAAAACCCACCCTCAGACACACACACACACACAGAGAACAGAATTAAACAAACATTTGCAAAATTACATCATGCAAACATCCTAGATTTCCCAATCATGTTGCGATCATTACATGCTGCATTATTTCTACTATTATGTTAAAACAACTAGGGATGCATAGTACATCGGTACAATTTTGGTAAAAGACAATTTTCAATATATTTAGCCTAATTGTGCATGTGTCATTGATTTCCCTGTTTTTACATAGGTCGCCTTTGCAGTCATCTAATACTCACTTAAATCTTTATTTATCATTTTAAATGCACTGTTTAGAAAATCATGAATATTAATTTTTTTTTGGAAGTGTACATTATAATGTAGTGATACCTAAATTCACTAGTAGTATTTAAAGCAGCACTATGTACTGTATATATATATATATATATATATATATATACGTATATATATATTTGACAGGTAACGGCAACTTACTTAATGTCCCTTTTAGCTTTAACCTTATCAGACATGTTCCTGAAAAATACAAACAATTATCCTCATATTCTCATAACAGCAACATTGAGTGAGTTCATTTTCTAAAGCTCCAGTGACTCCTCTTTATTGGCTAAAAAGAGCATGTAGTTATCCAGTCGGTCCCTATTCAGGTTTTCCGTAGCTCTTTGGGCTTCTCTATCAGGACTAATTGATTTTTAAAAAGACTATTGTTGATATCAAATGAGCAGATCGCTCCACGGCCATTGATTTTTTGACACAGTACAACAGGAAATCTTTATCGGAGCCACACTCCGACCCTACGCTAATAGGTGGGGTTTAACCTCTGCTGAATGACAAATCCCACACTTTCCTAAACCATAAAGAGTGAAAATAGAGTGTGTTTGTCAGTGAGCATGAGTGCAACATAAGAAGAGGAGTGGCTATTCTGTAGTTCATCAGTAGTGATCCACACACACACACACACTGCTCCCTGATAACTCACCCAAGCGTCCGTGGGTCAAAGAGTTCGGTTGAAAAGATTTCTGGGATAGGCATCATATATTCAGCAAAGCATCATTTCCATTTTACCCTTCTTTTGCTGGGTAGAGATAAGACACCTGCATTCGCCACTCTCATCAGATGAGCTTCAACAGAACTTTATCATTGACATTTACTACTGTTTACACAACTAATTTTTCTTAACTGTACTTCTGAACTTTTATCTGACCAACACAAGGCCTGGAGAAGAGCTGATGCCAAACAGCAAATATGCAAAGGGGTATGGAAGATGAACTATGCTCAAACAGAGAGCGTTGCACACTGCTGCAAGGATGTGGCTTTGAAGACACACACCTGGAGAAACAAATAAAGACTTTAAGTAGTATGTTAGATTCCACTATGGAGAAAAAATTCTAAGTGTTGGAAAGGGTTTATAATAGAAATGAGGGAAATGCAGGTCTGTTGGGCACATTGAGAAATATATTTAACCAGATGCATGGAACCACTACTGTAAAGCCCCGTACACACCGTGACGAATATCAGCGCGCGTTATTCGCCAGCGTTTTTTCAACGCGTTTTTTTGTGTTCACACCCAAGCGATTTTCGCTGACGATGAGCCGAGTGAACATGCAAATTCATTCCCTGACATTAGATGGTGCCAATTTGCTCTGCAATACCACTCCATATCAGTTTTCTTTTATCAAGATGTTTGTAGTCCCTGTCGCGTTTGTCATATAGTTCTTTAGTTTTTAGTTGTCATAGTTCTTTAGCGCATCAAACTAAAAAAACAAACCCGAGGCATTTTAAAAAAAAAAAATTATGCTTTTACACGTGCCGTTTTACGCGTCGGTGTGCTCACTCACATTGGTGCCCTTTGTTTAGTCACAAGGCGTTAAACGTCTGCAAATAAAGGCCTGTTCACACCGGGAATAATTTCGCGTGCGTTATTTGCCGACGTTTAACGCCTCGTGACTAAACAAAGGGCGCCAATGTGAGTGTGCACACCGACGCGTAAAACGGCATCCGTAAAAGCATAATTTTTTTCTTAAAAAAACACCTCGGGTTCGTTTTTTAGTTTGACGCGCCGCGTCAAAAACTATCCGACCAATGAGATTGGCGTTTTTGCTCACGCGTTTGGAGCTTCTGAAGTTACAGTAAAACACAACTTGGGGGTGCTCAAACACAAAACGGTCTTGCCTAACACACATATGCCACGGCGAACAAGATATACGGCAAGTAGCGTCGCCGTCTACACAGCCAGGAAGAAATAAGACGAGGAAGATGCAAGGCAAGATGAATGTAGAGCTGCAGCTGTTCTTGTTGGTGCTAGAACATAAAGAACTATATGACAAACACGATAGCGACTACAAATATCTTGATAAAAGAAAACTGATATGGAGTGGTATTGCAGAGCAAATTGGCACCATCTAATGTCAGGGAATGAATTTGCATGTTCACTCGGCTCATCGTCAGCGAAAATCGCTTGGGTGTGAACACAAAAAACGCGTTGAAAAAACGCTGACGGATAACGCGCATTGATATTCATCACGTGTGTACGGGCCTTAACGCGCGTGAAAATTCTTCCCGGTGTGAACAGGCCTTAAGAGACAGCAAAACAAACCGTTGTGTGATGAATCATGCTAGATAGTTCAACTTTAGCCTACCTAAAGCATCCACTTACCTAAAACAAAAGGAAGAAAGTCTCTACGAGGTGATGTCAAAAGATTGAGAGGAACAAATTGAAATTTTTGTTCTGTATTTTAAGGGGTCAGAAACTAGGGTTTAGTTACTTCAAAGTCATAAACTATGATTTTGCTACAGAGACATTCGTTTTTGGAGAGCTTTAGATTGGACAAAAATTTGTGTAGTGCAAGATGAGCCATCAGATTTTTTGTGGTGCATTTTCCTTCAAGCAGAACAACGTCCATTTTAAACGCGTATTTATCAGCTAAAAATGATTTTAGCTTAGAAAAGTATATAACTCTAAAGACACATTAACTCACATAATGTGATTTCATGGGTTTTTTAAATTGACGCTTAAACAGGTAATACGTTGCTTTAGGAGAATAGTTTTGTGTTCAATTCTCAGCCTTAACGCTGGTATTTTAATTAATTTACACATTTGACTGTCTTCTGGTTAAGAGACCATATAGATGCTCTATAATCTTCTGTATGACTGCAGGCCTGATCTTGTGTGTGTGCGTTTTCAACTGCTTTTCCTTGTCTTCCACCACCGTTACCCTTTCACAAATTGAAAGTGAGGACCTTCCAGAAACTCGTCCTGATAATCACACATAAATTAATTAGAAAATGTTTCTTGACATTCTCGCTGCATAGACAGGGGAAAAGACTCCGGGAAAAGCCATCAAATTAATTGTACGGTATGTGACTTTGATAATTAATTCAATAATTATTTCATGTCTACTTTAGCAACTCCTTCTGGCTGGAAAAAAAGGACATTTTGATGATAGCGGTGTAAGGATTTAGATTCTGAAAGGAAAGCATGGGAAATAACACTGAAATTAAGGGGCGAGAGAATTTAAGCGCTAAAACATGACTTCAGTGAGTGCATACACACATTTAAATGCATGAATATCACTGCATTAAATAAAATATCCAAATAAACAAGTGGAATCTACAAACAAATGATGCTAGACCTTTACACAAAACATTGTTCAAGCCTAATTGCAACCAATTCCAATGTTTTGCATTAAAAGTGTACTGCAAAAATGCCATTTGGCTTAATAATTTATTATAATGGTTTTTAAAAGCATGGCTAAAGGGTCTAAATACTATTTGAGGACACTGTGTGTGTTGTAACAAATTCACATACAATGGAATTAAAAAATGTAAATAAAAAAAACCCAGACTGAAACTGTCTATGACAACAAGTCTGAAGGAAATAAACTTTAAACTAAACAAATATTTAATCTAATTGGATTTTATCCAACCATAAATCTAATATCAATGCAAAAAAAGCAGTCCTTTGCTGCCCGTTTCTTCACAAGTGGCTATAAAATATCTCTCACATGTTAAAACATGGCACAAATGACAGATGCAAGTGGCACATAGAAAAAGCAAGGCCTGGCGGAGGAAAGATATAGGGCAGGAGGGAGGAAGGACAAACTGAAATGCGGGGCAGAGAAAGAGAGACAGGAAGCGGCAGTAAAGCGCAGGAATCTGATAGGGCTGGTAATCGGCGTGGCAGTGTCCCGTCTGCAGCCGCCAGTTCGTGGGCCACATGGAGCAGCTGGGGAGATAGCAGCAGGGGACGGCAGTGAGAAATGTTCCTCTAGATTAAAGCCCACACCTCTCAATCATCAACAGGGTAAGAGAGTGACAGACAGAAAGGGAAGAGTATGTTCTTAATTACAGATAAATGCCCCTTCCTACAGTCAATCATCATTGTGTGAGACATGCGACACAGGGAAACGCTCACTTATTCACACACGGACAGTCTAAACAGTTTGCATGTGACGTGTATTAGCTTGCCGTTGAGCTCCGTTTAACCACAAGGGTGGGACGATTGTCCCGCAGCCCACTGTGCGCAATAGAGTTCCAGCATTCTGCAGGTGTGTGGGATGCACGCCAAGAGCAAAAAGACAACAAATGAAATTCAAACACGGTGAGAAAAAAAAATACAAACTGACAATCTCAAGACTGTTCATTTACTAAATAAGCTTTAACTGAATCGAGTATAGCCCATCAGTTATTTTTAATTCTTAACTTGTTTATTTTAATTTTTTGAGGGGGCACCAGTGGCTGTACTGGTTCGCCATAATCAAAGTGAGGATGAAAACGTTTCTTAACAAATTAAAGGTATGTTAGTAGTAGGGATGCTATTGAATGGTTCACCCAAAAATTAAAATTCTGTCATTTACTCACCCTCAAGTTTTTCCAAACCTTTATGAGATTGTTTCTTCTGCTGAACACAAAAGAAGAGGGGGGCCCATCAACTGTTTGGTTGCCAACATTCTTCAAAATATCTTCTTTTGTGTTCAGAAAAAAGAAATTCTTGAAACAATGAGGGTGAGTAAATAATGACAGAAATTTAATTTTTTGGGGGGGGTGAATTATCTCTTTAAATGTCAGGCTGAAGCCAATTATTAGTTGCATGTAATGACTAATAGCCAAGAAATTGCAAATATTCAAATTTGGTAACGCTTAGGTTGGCACAACAATAAGGTTACCATTAGTTAAAGTCAACATGAAACGGAAGTCTTTTCTTATCTGTCGTGATGTATATCCAAATGAAACGGCTTCACAAACAAGAACAAATGTGGGGCGGGAATTTTGTTCACTGGGAATTGCTGTGATCTCATGTGAGTGACAGGTTGTCCCGCCCTCATGCCAGTAAACACGTCATCAGAGAAAAGAAAGGGCATAAGCATAATTTTATTTTTAAATCATGAATAAATCACTTATCGCTAATAAATACTGCAATATTTCATAAAAATAAGAATTGTAAATTTTGATTTCATGGTGACTTGATGTATTAATTTAACATTAACTAACAATGAACAATACATTTGTTACAGTTCTTATTCATCTTTGTTCACTGTTAGTTCATGATAGATCAGGCCCATTAAATAATTTAACAGTTTAAACTTTTGACTTGAACAATATATTAATTTAGTATAAGTTAATGCTAATTTTCATGTCAAAATGAACATTAAAGGTGCTATATGTATTTTTTAGCGGCCTCTATCTGTGATGTTTCAGATTGCAACCAATTTTTACAAGAGTGCTCGTGCTCTTGTGCGTGCTCGAACACAAGAGTTAGCACTCATGGTACACGGCCACACTGAGATTTTCAACACACCGGAGAAAGCATCACACAACATGTTGGAAACTCCCACTGCAACGTTTCAATAATTGGCTACTTTTATCAGCTTGACGTTGGTTAAACTATTGCTCAATGCTCGTACGATGATAACATTACATTTGTGGCGTTATCTAGCATAAGGCATTTCACTAACTATTCATGTATCTTTACCAATTAGCATTGTCAACACAGGTGAATGTATAATAACGAATTGATATATGATAACATATGATGCCGAAAATGGTTAGTGAACTATACTGAACAATTTCAGTGTTACAGTAAGATCGTAGGAAGTAACATTACTGTACTGAACATGTCTGGAAATGTTTATTATAAATAAACAATATGATAGTAGTGGGATGAGTGACATTAGACAGTAGATCTAGTACATAAAATAAAAGTTACCAACTTTTTGTTATCCTGGAACAGTCTTTTGTATTCGTTTAATGTCTCATATATGTTTAGACTTGTTTTAGTTTACCTATAATAGTTTACCTTGCCATTTAATTACAGTAATTTATCACAATGAACATAGCGGAGATCTCTCCATAATTCACACGCCCTGCCGATGTTGGTCGTTCCGATTCACGTTTGGCCTGACGAACTACAGCAGATTCATTTTTGTTTTGTTTTTTATATTTATGTGGCGTTTGTGTTGTGCTGGAGCCAGGTCGATTTTTTGGTGTTATCCGACTCCATGTCGTACGTTGCAGTGCCGTCGCATAGACTGTATATAAAAAAGGAGAGAGGCTCAGGAGCGCGCATACACGTCACATCCAATGGAATTCGCAAATCCGACCCGGAGACTTCACATAGAGATAGGAATACTGGCCTTCAGAGGTAATAGCAAAACTCGACAAGTGGATGATTGTAATGTGGTTACAACCCCTTCACACACAGGCAATAAAAAAAGGATTCATTTTAGAAGAAAGGTTACATATAGCACCTTTAACTAAGACGAATAAATGCTTTAGAAGTATTTTATATTGTTATTTCACGTTAAATGATGTAGGTAACTACTGTTAACAAATGAAACCTTATTGTAAAGCATTACCTAAAATGCTAAAGAAAAATTCAAAATAGTATAAAGTATAAAGTCAATTATTTTAAATGCTAAAAGTGTAATAATAATTCGCTGTATAAAAAATGGATAATGATGTGATTTTAAGAATTATTAGAGTTGTTACTTAAAGGGAGCGCAAGACGACCGCAAAGATGATCTAAATGTAAAAAGAGAACTGAGCATGCAGATAAATTTCCAATACGTGACCATTATAAACAAATTGAAGAGTTCAGATGCTATAATTTCACTTTATTTAAGTGAAATTACTGAACTTAAATATACAAGTTTGATAAAAAATCATCATTAAAGAAGAAAATTTCAAATGGCATTTAGAGGCTTTTGCATCTGAACTCTTTAAATACAGATAATTTACAACTCCAATATGTCAGGTCGGGAATCTGGGGGAAAGCGCTGTGCTGGGATAAGAGGGTAACGTGGGGAAGTGAGAGCGACTGAGAATGGAAGTTAACGGTCTGACGCTGGTCCCGCTCTGCTCAGCCTCAGATAACAGCTTCGCCCGAGTCCCTCATAGTGCAGCACAACCACAGCCGGATCTCAGGAAGAAATAATTTAAGATTGCAAAAGAAGGCAAGATAATCAGAATAACTGAAAACCATCAAGCTCACAGCCGGTCTTTCTGATATATCTGCACTGCCGATACATTCTCGCCGACACAGGAATGAAGAAAAAACACATTAAGTTTGGTGGTACACTGGCAAAATACCAGGTGCTGCTGTACAATGGCACTTCATGTATATACTATCACTCTCTTAAAACACCTGCTATCATGCGTCTACAGCATGCAGACGATTCATAGTCAGTATAGTACACAATTACAGGAGACTGTATTTCTTTTGCACTTGTATGCGTAAAATCAGCTTAACCACACTAACCACATAACTGACAGCATGTCAAGATTATTAGCATGTTTAGGCAGAGCTGAATTTGTCTGGACAAATTCTAACCCTAATTTGTCTGGTTTCAGTTTTCCACTTAATTTCGCTTCCGAAACGCATTCAAGAAATTATGAGAAGAGAAACAAAAAGAGACCAAATCAAGAAATTGAGTTTTGTAAAGCAAGATCATTAACGGTCTAGCAAAGCATCAGTGCCACCAATGGCCTTCCATTGAGAGTGACAGCAGATCAAAATAAACTTGCGAATGAATCTTTTGAATTAACTTTGAAATGCTGAGCACAATTGGATATTATATCCATACACTGCGGCGCTCTGATCTAAGCTTCCTCATTCAGCAGCGAAACAATGGGTCCAGGGATGAGATTGAATGACTCGCCAGTGAATTTCACTCCTGCAGTCGGGTGTTGTAGACCCGTCTGATAAAACCTCAGACTCCAGGCGCTTTTGTCTCCCTGAGAACAATATAAATATGTTTAACAAGGACTACCACACGCTACTCTGTAAAACAATTAAATTCAACTCGCTTGTTTGAACAGTAATACTCCGTTTTCTACTTCTAGGTTCATGATTTAAAGCTGATGTGCAAGTATTTTACCGTGAAAAAATAAAAACACTTGATGGTTGGATCCCACAATGGTTATATTTTTCACGATAAAACACATCACATCAGCTTTAAATCATGAAAGGTGTTTGTTTGCAAAACACAGATACCCAGACTTAAGGTCACACTAAGAACTATAACTATAGAAATAACTTTAAAGATAACTATATTAGCATCCACATCAGCGGACAATCGTTTTGTTTATTCTAAGTGTGTTCTAGTCTGTCACTTGTTACGACAGGGTGGATTCTGATTGGCTGTCAATGTTTTTATCGTTCATCAGCTGGATAAAATATTTTTGGGAGTGATTAGAAACGAGTGAAAAAACAATATTGTTTTTCTGTGCCGTTATCGTTATAGCTGATGGTGTGACTCTGCAATTCTTTAATAGTGAGAACGCTTTATAGAACTATATCTTTATCATTAGAGTTATCGTCCTTGGTGTGAACGGGCCTTTTTTCCCAGAGGCTAGCGTATTTTTCCAATTGTTTTCAATGGGAGGGGGTCGTTTTTTAAAACACCAGCAGCATGACAAGGCCCTGAGCATCAATTTGATGCTGGTGCTCTGTGTTTTCTACCGGTTTCCAACAGTTGTAAATGTTCAACTTTAGGTAAAACTAAGCACTCACGAACTGTCACTTTTTACCCAGCCGTCCAATCACAGTGGATGAGGGGTGGGACAAATACCGTACCGACCAACCGTCACATTCTGCTTATATAACGATAACAGACGACAACAAGCACTTTCATCTTCATCCAAAACTAGTGCCATTACTTGACCAAAACAAACTATTTATGAATTCAAATACTAGTGACAGTTCCACGAGTATTCCATATCATAAAGTATCTCAACTGAAAAGAAACCTGCTGAACTCTCAAGATCCCACAGCAAGGCGTTTTCAGAAGAGTGTTGGAAACAGCCAGCGGAAAACAATTTGATCGACTGCAACACTGGTTTGGGGCGAAGCTAGGCTATATCTTTATCTAACCAATACGCTGATTTCACGCTGATGCGCGAATGCGATAGCGTATTGTTGTGTTTAACGTTGAAAATAGTTATTCTAAAACTGCACATACTGTACATTTCTATCATACTTTAGACTATATACAGTGAAATTCATTTATAAACAAAATTATTTTTATATATATATAATTCAGAATGTAAAAAAACAAGCAGGAACGAACTATATGCATATCCTATATTGGATTTTAACATCCAAATGTGTAAATCGCGGCAGCAGCTTCAGGTTGGTCAACATGACATCATGACTTTTGCGTAAACATACACGCCACTTTCGAGTCAGGTGGTGTGTTATCTCTACGCATTTTGAGCTATCCGCGTGTATGCGTGTATGTCTACGCCATTAACGTCCGCGTCATTCCGCGTGTCTGTACACGCCCGTCAAATCTCCAGTCATAAATGCCATTAACCCCAGTGACGGTTAGGTTTAGGGACGGGGTTGAGGTAAGTCATATATTTATATAACGTTAAGTCAACGGCGTTCATAAACACGCTGAAAGGCGATTATGCGTCTTTATAACACGCCAAAAATGGAAATACAAATTGGCGTGGCATACACACGCTACTTCATGAGATCAGTCTGGGTTGGTAGTCCAAGACATTGTTGTCTGTACTTCCGGGGTTCTTCCCACCGGAGAAATCCCACTTTCGATTTCAAAATGGTGGCTGCGTGAAATCAGTGTAGGGAAGACCATTCTAACCAATGGAGCCAATGGAGTGTATTAGGGGGAACGGTTTAAAAACAATCACTATTTTGTAAGTGTATATATATATATATATATATATATATATATACTGTATATTGTATATTGTTATAAAAATGTAAAAAATAAAAATTTGCAGCAACGCGTCCATTATGTGTATGTATTTGCAGGAACATTCCATGACATTGGACTGACATCCGCAAATACACTTCTATTTTAGTTCCACTCTCTCACTCTTTCTGAGCTGTGCTGATATGTTTTTAATTTTCCAGCGCTCAGGACTCTTCAGGAGGTCTATGCAGATTTTCCTGCTTCTCTGCTGACGTTGTAAAACCTGGCCAACACCTCCGCACCTATCAGCATCCCTGCAGCCCTCTCATCAATGCCAGTTCCAGCACCCGCAAATAATTTATCAGCATTTAAATGCCACTGATAATATGCACACGCTGCTCCCTCCGATCCCTTATAATTAAATATGATAAAATCCCACCACACCAGGTAAATAATAATAATCATTATTATCATTGCCATTATAATGCTTTATTGGAGTAATTTGAATAACTTGGATAAGGAATGCTGGTGGGGAGGGAATGCTGGCCAAGCAGGAACGTTATATGCGGAGCTAGTTCTTAGTCAAGGTCCTATTCCATCCTGTCAAACTCTAAAAGAGCAAGTGAGATGGAGAGAGAGAGAGAGAGAGAGAGAAAGAAAGAGGGGGAGAAGGGGAAAAAGGAGCAACGGTCCGCCAGCTAGAAGGGATTACTGTGACGGCCATTTGCATATCAAGAATTTTAAGCAGAGAGGAAAATATCAAACCCTCCAGCCAGCAAGGTCATTTTGAAGATAATTTTTTTTCTTCATAATTTATTTTGCATATCATGCAGCAGGACACGTTATAGATTAAAAAGCTGCTTTGCCATATCAACCCATTCCTGACACTTCTGCCTCACCACTGCCTATCAATTCATTCAACAGAACCCCACCCTGAAAATATTCTATAAAGATACAGAAGCAATTAACAAATAACAAGCAAGAATTTTACACGGACGTTACGTATGGATGCTTTAATGGACGGATAGACCACCACCCGTGCAAATTAAAACGTGGAAGGTGTCCAAATGCGACATGCGCTATCCCTTGACGATATGGTGAAATTTACAACAATAATAATACACATATTTTTGAGTGAAAGGTGTATAATACGCTAAAAGGCTCATATACATTAGCTTTTGTGTTCATTTTAAGACAGATTTCAAAGTAAATCGTTCCCAGTGTAAAATCACACACAGTAAGATGTGAGTTTTACAGCTTCGAAACTGATAAGGAATATATAAATAAGCATACTTGTTTATTTATGGCCCATGTTCTTTCTATCTCTTTATCTATGAGTTTTGTGTATGCGTATACAATAAAGCTTTATACAAACTGATAAGAATGACATTGGATGATAATCTGCCAGCTGAGAACTTTAGGAAACATTAGGTCAATATATGAAAGGTCGAAGATCGAAAACGAGAAATTGTCAGTACAGAATGACAAAACACTACATAATGACTGAAAAATAAGCAGAAATCGCCCACAAAGAAAGAGTAAAACAGGACTGACATCATCAGAAAAAGCCCAGTCCTCTCTAAAAGTCGTTAGCCTGGTGATTAACACCAGAACTCTTCTAATGGCAACCATGGAAAAAATTTTTTACCACAGAACTGAACATCAGCAGAAAAAGAGGCAACATACACCAAAATGAACGCAAGGATAATCACCCTGCGACTCCAGTCCTGATGCTGAGGGGCCAAAACAACAAGAAACAAGGAAGAAGTAAAAGTCTACATTCTGCAGGGGGGTGTTAGTGGGGATGGAGAGACCAGTGTTGGGATGTGGGGTGGTGTGTGAGGGGGGTCATGATGATAAGGGAAAAATTCAGACCGGTCAAAGTTTCCCTTTTGCCAATCGTGCTCCTGATAAAGGCAGCGCCTGCTCCAGTACTGATAGAAAGCGTATCTCTCTCCTGGTCCCCCTTCTTTATTTCTCTCTCTCTATCTCTCTCTCTCTCTCTCTCTCTCTCTCTCTTGCTCTTTCTCCCCCCTCTTCCTCTCTTCCTCATTCTCCTGGCAGTTAGTTTGTGAAGGGAGGGGGGGGGAGGCCTATCGCAATCACATCGCCAGCGCTGTCATCAAGCGGCAACCGCACAGCAATTAATATCACTCCAATTACTGTTAAAAGGACAGGCTGGAACAGGACGATAATAAACACATCCTTGACGTGAAAAATTAAAACACACACATGCACACGAGGAGACACACATATTTAGGCGATTTCTAAATATTCCGAGATAAAGAAAATGCCTTGCATATTGAATCATGTCATACTCTACTAGATCCCCACTATCGCTATAAGCTGTACTGCTCAGCTGTGTGGTCCTGAGAGAAAAAGATGGAGAAAAACGATAGAAAATGGCTTATTGCGCTATCCGGGCCAATATTAAAGACTACTAATTTGATTTTACAGTCAGTTCTTAGGATGTTTTCAATTTTATGCAACCAGTTTGAAGGCAAGAAAACGAGACAAAAACACCTTAGAGGTTGATGAATACTTTTGAGTCTTTGATTTTGATTGATGGAAGTTCTCTCTCTGCTAAAAAAAAACATTTAAATTGGCCTAAACTAAGCTTTAATGTGCTTTTATCCGGTTTACTATTTGAAAGAGGGCCAAAACAGCAAGAGACCAGCTAAGACCAGCATATCAGCTTAGGCTGGTCAAAGATGTTTGTTAGTTTTTTTCCAGCAGGAATGGAAGTGGTTCTCAACTCGTTTTGCTTTAGGACCCAATTTGAATATGAAGTGGCAACCCAATAGGTGGTTTGCAGTCACGTGATTGTGTTGACGCGCGGAATGCAGATGGAGGGCAAGGAGTGAAGAGCGCAATGGACGAGATGGAGGAAAATCCGTACTGTACGACTTTGACGCTATTACAAGAGACATATATAAACAGAAAACCGAAACATATGTTGGACGTGATCCTTGCGTTATGAAGAGGACCGATTTTCAACTGAATTGAGAGATTTGCCTGCCATCGAGGCTGTAGATATCAGCAACTAACTCGTCTTACAGACATACTTTGACTTTACAAAGTTCGGAAAACTGGTATGTTACACAAACAGCCACATAAGTGTATTTAAACACCTGAATAATGTAATTATAAGCCACATAAATAATGTATTAACTCACATTTGACGAAGTGATCACTGCACACACACAGAGGCATTTTCCCATTCGGCTCCTCCCGACCGCAGACGTAGGTTTGCAAGGCATTTTTCTGTCAATTTCTTGTATTTTCCTCCCTTATGAACAACAACTTTTGGCACACGATAAAAACTCCTCGTGGTTTGATCGATTTGAGCAACCATAAACGACGCAAAACATAGGCATTTTGAGTGTGTTATAGTGCTTCCTAACTATAGAAAATCACTTCCTGCCCTCCATCTGCGTTTCGCGCCATGGCAACGCAGTGGCGTGACGTCACGTGAAAACAAGCTATAGGGGACCAAAACTATTTATCATTAACAACTAAATAAAAATGCCCTTGAATTCAAACATTTAGCCAAGTTATTAATAACTTATCAAACGTGAAATAGCATTCTGAAATATGCATTTATTATACAACTTTATTTATTATATTATAAATCATCATAATTATTATATATTATAGAACTTAATATTTATCATATAAATACAGCACAATTTTTAATATTTACTACATGTATGTCAAGTTTAACTATTGAAATTGACGGATTAACCTGCATGTTCTCAGCTCCTTTGTACCACATATAACCAACAACATAAAATGATCAATGGTAAAAATGCTTATGAATTAATTTGCACTAGTTATATTACTTCAAATCAGGGCCGGCTGCCTGAGAGAGACAAGTCCCAACTCTCAGAGAGAATATAAGAACATTTCTGAGACATTGTGTGGAGTTTTCTAAGCTACATGACAACTTTGTGATTTGACCCTGGAGTTAAAGCATTGTTTAATGAGGCTCCATGGGATACAGATTTGAACGTTTATCTGAATTCTCAGACATGCCACAAGTGTGATGTCACAGGGTTGTTGTGGACCACTGTATCACTGAGAAAAAATGTGACAAAGCATCGACAAGTGTACAGTCGTTTCCCCACGCAAAGTGGTATGAGAATGACAGTGCTTTCTCACAAATTTATGGCCAGATCAGACTGAATCATGTCTGGTTTGAATCCGTATCTTGATAAAGTCATGGCCTATATTGTTTCATGGCTGCCAAGTTGACAGTTTGACTACGGCTGGCCCTTCCTGAGGAGCCAGTGACTCATGTATCAGTAAAACACTCCTGAAAGAGGGACAGATAGAGACTGACCTGGGCCGTTCCACTGGGGTTCCCCTTCCCCTTCTGCCTCTTCCTCCTCTTCATCTTCTGTGCAGCGTTTCAGTCCTTTCTCATCTTCCTCACCCTCATCCGGCACCGCCAGGGACTCGTGCGTTCTTGGCTCTGTGTCAAAACAAGTCGATGACAAGGAATTAATACTCAAAAATCACACACATTCTGCATCATTACTCATCATTACTCATCTTCAGTGTCACATTTTAATATTCTGATTTGCTGCTCAAGGAACATTTCTTTTTTATAATCAATGTTGGCATAGTTGAACCATTTTTTTGATGAACAGAACATTTAAAAGGGCAGCATTTATTTGAAAAATAACTATTTTAAACAATTATGAATGCATCATTACAAAGAAGCATTTTTTTTTAAAGGGATACTCCACTTTTTTGGAAATACGCTCATTTTACCACTCCCCCAGAGTTAAACGGTTGGCTTTTACCGTTTTTGAATGTATTCAGCCGATTTTTTGATATTTAGAAGAATATCAGTAACCAGACAGTTTCTGGTCTCATTGACTTCCATAGTATATTTTTTTCCTACTATGGAAGTCAATGAGACCAGAAACTGTCTGGTTACTGATATTCTTCTAAATAGCAGAAAATCGGCTGAATGGATTTGAAAAACGGTAAAACTCTACAATTTAACTCTGGGGGAGTTGTAAAATGAGCCTATTTCCAAAAAAAGTGGAGTATCCCTTTAAAAGTTACTTTTGTACAATAGAGTATTTTTACATAATATAAGATGAAATAATCAATTGATCATTTTTGATTTTATTTACAATATTAACTTGCATTTCGCACATGATGGTTACATTGAATCCTGAGTCCCATGTTTAATTCTTAATGTTCTCCCATTCTCTTTAACAAACGTGATGGTCTCGCACTGATGATCAAAAGTGGTCAACAGAGAGGCCTGTGTGATCCAGCAACACGACATTTTAGGATAAACCCGACCCATACGCTTTTGATTTACCGAGCGAAAATCGGAAACCCCAGCCAACAGACGGCCAGCGTCTTCCCTTTATTAAGGCCGATCTTTTTCATCAGTGTGAAAGACAGAGTACGGATCTCCCAATGATTTCTAATTCTCTTTGATCACCTTGCTGATAGCGGTCTCTCTTTCGGTTGGTTGAGTGCCAGTGTAACATGTATGAGTAAATTGACATGACTTCTTGTCCTCTCCCCTTCCCCAACTCCCTCCCCTTCACCCCACCTCGATTACAGCTCATCTGTGGTGCACAAAGGGCATGTTTACCCTTGCATTCCCGTGGCGATAAACAGCGATAGCTGCCGATCGATACGGGCCATAAATGTGACGTGGTCAGAGCATGTGTTATTAATGCAACAGGTTGGAGATTAGATCTTCATCATCAAATAAATCACACACGCACACGCCCCGACAATTCCACCCAGGCCCAACCGCCATTCTCAGCCCGTCCCAGCGCATGCCGTCCCATGACGCGCCTCCCTCCCTGCCTAAGAAGCCCTATTATTTTCAGCGATAAATCACATTGAATGGCACATTGATTTTATCCTGCAGCGCTCAGCGTGGGGAGAGGAGCTGGAGCCACAGTTATTGCATTTAATATTATCAATATAATCTCCCATATCATCTGAGCAGAGACGACAGGTATCAGGAAAAAAGAGGGCGGGGTGGATGGGTGCTGCCACCATACTGGCTCCACGGCAGTCTCCTTAGTCTACCAGCACATGCAAACACGCATACTGACGCACACACACTCCGTCGCCAACCCAACAACCTCCTTTCATCTGATAACAGCAACTTCCCTTGTCACACCTGGAGGGCAAAGTCACCCAACTTGCTCCATTCTTCCTGGCCGGCCTCATTTTTTAGAGTCAATTTTCTCTAAGTTCTCTCTCCCAAACAGATCATCATGGCAGGGTCAAGTTCTTTTCTTGAAAGGCTCAACATCTCCAACATGGCACCCAAAGTGGGGCTAGCTGGTACTACAGGCTAAGATGCCTTGGTGAAACCATAAGTCAGATCAAGCCCACGATCAGACCTCCTCACCGGGTTTGAGATAACAAAGGTGTTCTGGAACACAGAGCCATCTTTGCTTTTCTGCTGATATGGATGACGACTTCACCATCAGGTCTTCCTTCGGATCACTTCAGACTGACCCTTTCACATGGAAACCAGCGGCCGCTTTGCCATTAATGATTATTAAAAGGAGGTATTTTCATTTATATTTTTTTTTTACAGGTGGTTATCGACACTGTGTGTCCTGTGACTGGTTGAGTGTTTTTCTGAAGCAGTTATCAGTTGGTTAT
The DNA here is from genome assembly GCF_016745375.1 of Pimephales promelas. The sequence continues at coordinate 12,317,322 of NW_024121432.1, read as the reverse complement.
CGCCTGTCTTTTTCTCTCCCAGATGGTGGATAAGGGAGCTTGCCTTTATTAGCCACTGCTGGCCTGATAAAGACCTGGTATTGATCGCAGGTTGAAAGAGCAGGTTCGTCAAACACGACTGATTTACAGAGGCTGATAATAGCAGCACCGGGCAACAGTGGAGCCCCGAGGGGTGGGGGCGAGATTGATAGAGGGAAAAAAGAGCTAAAGAAACACGTTAATGTGGACCCACTTTTCACACCGGAAAATAGGAGGATGCCAAACATCACCTCGAATGCAAACTTGCGAATGGCACATACTTGCATGTCTAAACGCACACACAAACAAAACAGGACAATCTCTAAACTAGTCACGATTAGCACCTGACAGAATTTCCATGCATTTATCAAAAGCAGCCAACGAACGAGCTCTTATCTCCTCAGTCCCCAATTTCACAAGAACAGGAATTTTTCAGATTAAAAAAAAAGAGGAAAAACAGAAATCTCAACTAAGAATGTGACTTAAATATCTTCCGGCTGGAAAACCAGACAGAAAGTGCAACAAGGCAACCATTATACATAACAAAAAAATACATAACTTGTTTATTTAAGTCTATAAAATATATTGTCTAACACTTCCAGGAAGTAAACGAGGTATTAAAAAAAATCTAATCTTAAATTATGATGAACTCTCTTCAGTGAAAACTCATTGTATCTCATTCAGCAAGTGTTTCCTTATTTCATAAAGTAATAGTTCTACATGCACTCTTTTGTCATTTCCAAACAGGTTGGCGTTATTTTTTTTCCAAAAAACATAAAAACTGAATTTAAGAATATTCACATAGCTTTATCATACAATGACAGGTCATAGTGACCACATCAATAAAAATAGATTTATATATAATATATATTATATATATAAATATTTTATATATAAATAATATTTTTTTCTTAAATATACATGCATGTGTGTGTATTTATATATATATACAAAAAATAATTATACACAGTGCACCCACATATATTATGTAAACACAAACTTTTATTTGGGATGCGATTAATCGCGATTAATCATTTGACAGCCCTAATATATATGTGTATATTATATATATATATATATACACACACACACACACACACACACACACACACACACATATATATATATATATATATATACACACACACATATATGCATAAAGTTGGGTTTTCAGAGAAAAATGTCAGTCAATACTTCAAACAATACTTTAAACAACCATAAATGTATGGTTGTTTAAACTTTGTTTAAACTTTAGGTTGTCTAAACCTTAAAATTTATGCATATATATATATATATATATATATATATATATGCATAAAGTTGGATTTTCTGAGAAAAGATTTCAGTCTATACTTTAAACAATTTATCACATGGCTCCAGAAGTTCATACATTTATGGTTCTTTGATTGTTTTTGTTTTTTTGGGTCCTTTTTGGAGCTTGATGTGAATGTTCTGTAAAATATGATTATAAAAATCTCATTTTTTGTTCCACCCAAAAAAATTGCAAATAGTTTAGAATGACACATGAGTGAATTTCAACTATCCATTAAAGACATATGGCAAAAGTAAGCTGTTATACGAAATCCAGAGTGAGATGTCTAAAATTGTTATCAATAGGCATCAGCGTCAAAACGGTTTCATCAAAAAACAACACAGGTTATGTTAGAGGAACATTCGGGTGGTTTTGACACTTTTCGTATGAAAGCATGCGTCGGTTCACCTTCGTTGTAAAGTGGTGTAAATGAAGGTGGACTTGAACCGTCACACTCTGCAGAGTCCTCCTGGTCTGAAGCTCCGCCCTCCTCTCCTGACATGCTTACATCATCAGACGGATCCTCACCTCCATTAAGATCCCCAATAGAGCCTGCAGAGAAAAAGAGAGAGAGAGCGGTCATAAAAAGAATGAGCAATACAAAATAAAAGTCATCTTTCACTGAAAGGCCTTTGAAAAGATATCATATCATGCCAAAGCCTCAGTTGAGAGGCTTTAGATAATGTGAATATACCCTGTTAATATCTTCAAGGAAGTAGGGTGTCCTGTAAATAAAAAGTGATAAAGTACATGATTAAGAAAGAAAATTCTGATTCATTTCAAACCGTCTTGCTACAAGCCTTTTACAGTTTTAATTGGTTGGAAATCCCAGAGCTTCAGACCACAAAGAAGTAAATGAACAACGGTGTGTGTTGTATCACTTAGCCAGGGTGATTAACTCATTTGGATAACTCAATACATTCCCAGTTGGCAGACGTTTGAACAAAACCTTACACTTTTCAACCATGATGAGATAACCAACCACTGGTGTTTAAAAATACCTATTTATTTAGTTGATATAAGAAAATAAAAATAAAAAAATTCCAGAAGCAGTAGTAGTAAAACTCATTTTTGACATAAAGCCAGTTATAAATGATAATATTCTCAGAGATCATGTTCATTGTATGGCTTGTTCCACTAAAATAAATGAATGCAATACGTGCCAGACAAAGGCTTCTGTAGTGGACGCCACGGCGGTCTGCATGTTAATTCAACCTTCGTCGACCGTATTGTTATTCTAATGAGGTTTAAGATGAGCAAAACTACAGTTTTCACATAAATTCCTCAAACACATTTTCACTATGCTGCTACACTCATCTAGGACACCCACTATTTTATGCATCTGCATCTAAGCAAAATTACCAGGGGTTGGAAAATCGAATTTTACCACAGGTTTTGGTAAATTAATTTTCATTAAGTTGTGATGAACAGAGAGGGGATTGTTAGGAGCTAAAGCCGTGACTGGAGGCGTATATATTTACACTTCCTAGAACAAAGAGGCCTATAATCTATACAAAGCACACAACAATACCCGTGAATAAAGAGCCTTGTAGAAAAAGGCAAAGGCAATTTTTCTAATTCTGTTAATTTCACTTCCAAAGCAATTAAAACGAGGCGGAGATAATGCTTGGAAACAATCGCTCCCTGACAAAGTGTTTCTGTCTTTGTAAATGAAACATCTTTAGGCTAATTTCGACTTCCACGCCTGCATGGTTCACTGTAATTTCAGATAAAATTAACACACTTAGATTTAGACCTTAGTAATAAAGGACGCGAGAGAGAAAAGTAAAAAAAGATCGATCCCATACGCCATATTTTTAGAATGTAGTCTGGGCATTGCTAGATCTAATTTTCTATATCTGTGGCGACATTTTCATACAATTAATTTTCCTTTAATCATAATTGTACAAAGGGGCCCCTCTGTTTAAAATTCCAATTACATTTCGTGTTTAAATGTAAGTCTGAATTATGATTTTCTTTCCTATTACAGCTCTGGTTAAATGAATAAATCGCCGCATCACTGCTTACAGACATCAAATGGTGCGGAAAAAAGTCTCTGCTCTCCCACTTGATCTTATACAAGGAATAATGTGCATTTTTCACAGAACCGACGACAGAAAAAGGGTTGTCTGCATTCAGAATGACAGCAGACAACTTTGGTTGCCATACATTTTATGAAAAAATAAGGGGAAAAATCTAGCACTCAAGAGCATTAACAGGTATAAAAGTGCTTTTTGATGTATAAATCGGATTGAAATATAACTTAAACCTGTAAATTTATAAGAAAAAATAAAATAGGATTTAAAACAAATGACGTCAAATATAAAATACAATTTTATTGTTCAAATGACAAAAATGACAACTTTTCCCAATCCACGTTTAAGGACTAAAACGTCAATCGCAAAAGCCCCTATTTTGTCTATTATGCAAAGCAAAGAAGATCAACTGAAAGAAATACACTTTTGAGTTCTAGCTGGCACTCGAACAGACAGAACAAAGTGAGAAAGCTGATGAAGGCGGAGGAGATAGGGCTTTATTAAGCAGCCCCCGTCCACATCAAACCAGTGTGCTTAGCGGCAGTGATTAAACCAAGAGACAACACATCAAACCTGAGCCCTGATTAAACGAACAAACTTCCTCACCATCACGTTAATCACCACATTACCAAACACAGTGGAAAAAAAAAGAACACTGCTTGTATCGGGAAATCAGCGACTTGTGAAGAAAGATACTTCGAGGAGAACACTGAGCCTTTGGTGAGCGTCTACGGGTGTGTGCGTGCCACCGTTCGAGGAAGAACTGCGGTACCTGCAGTACTTATAATTTCAAGCACAAGTGGCTACACACATTGATCAGAGCCAAGGGCATTAACACGCTCTTAGTAATTAGATGGATCCAAGGGTTAGAGCGGGTCCCGGGCACTTAAAAGCACAGCAACACACATAAATCAAAAGGAGACTTCAAGTCCCCCTGTATCAATCATTTTTTCACTTAAAACTCATCTTTGATCACCAAAATGACATATTTTAAAAAAACAATTCCTGTGAAACAATTTGATTCATGCCTTAAAACAGTTTGAATGTAACTCTACACCCTTCTTTCATTTAGGCCCCGTCCACACTACTGCGTTTTCGTTAAAAAAACGGAGAATTAAAACAAATACGATCTCCGTCCACACCAGCGTTTTATCTGCGTATTAGAATTAACCTCTGTCCACATTAAAACGACTGAAAACACGGATCACGTGACCATTCACCAACACTAGGCCCGTGCGTGCTGGTGTGAAGAAGAAAGTAACGTTAGCTATCCCTGCAAAGATTAGAAATATCGAAGACCAGAGATTTCTTTTCATGGACCGACGACAAGGTTGTTTTTGTATGTTTTCTTACGGGGACGGGTCCTGTGATGGGTGGCTGACGAATCAGGGGAAGGACACGTCACGACTGATGACACACAATCATAGAGCCGAGCGTGAGCCTCTGCGTCATCTTTTCTAAAGTCCTCCGATTTGTCCCGTCTTCGCTAAAACGCCCTCCGGAGATTCAAAACGCAAAACGGAGCTGCAGCGTTTCTAAACTTCTCCGTTTTAGGCTAAACCATTCTGAAGAGAAAATGCAAAAGTGGCGCTGCGTTATCACATTTTATTCTGCGTTCAGACGAGCGTTTTGGGTGGGAAATCCGCGTGCATATGGTGACGCAAAAGTGTGTGAAATTCAATGTAGTATGCACTCCAGGCGGCTAGGTTGCGCTGTGGAGCACTGCCACACAACAACACCAAATCCGCACGCCTGCGTACAACCTTCACTGTCAAGCAGACTTGCGTTTTTAACGGTTTTTACCCTTTACACGGGAATGCGCCAGTGATGCGGGTGAAAAAAACGTAAAAATATTTTATCGGATGTGCCTTTCGTTTACATGGCGATGGCGTTTTGGGGGCTTAAAAACGAATTGTACGCAGGCGCGCGGACTTGGTGTTGTTGTGTGGCAGTGCTTCACATCGCCACCTAGCTGTCTGGAGAGCATACTACATTAAATTTCACACACTTTTGCGTCACCATATGCACACGGATTTCCTACCCAAAACGCTCGTCTAAACGCAGAATAAAAAGTGATAATGCAACGCCACTTTTGCGTTTTCTCTTCAGAATCGTTTCCGTGTAAACATAGCCTTAGTATGGTGGAATCACGAATATGTAAATGAGCCCTGTCTCCACTCAATCACACAAGCTCAGAGATCCACTTGGTCAACTTTACTGTAGTCACCTCTACACAATGGCAAGTGGATTAATTCAGAAATATATGTTTGATTTAGAAGAAGAAGAGGAAGAGTGAACTTGTATACACGTCGGTGTATCAGAATGGTAATGTACCGTTCTCTACAACGCCAGACACATTAGCCACATTAACGGAAATTAATATGATTAGCCTTTGGCTTGACAAAGCTATCAAACAGTATGTTAAACAAACAATGTTCCCATTTGCCATCTCAGTCATGCCTTTTAAAAATCATCATCAATCTTAGTAACACTTTGAACACCTCGAGCGTCAGTGGAGAAAGGCATATAATTCCTCATAACATCGTAATATACATAACTCATTTGCTATATTGCTGCTAAATGTACCAGATTTTTCATATCAACAGAAAAATATACCAGGATAACCTGGCTTCTCTCGCCTTGAGACTTCCCTGCTTTGCAGCAAAGTTAATGATATGCTAAAGCCCGCCCACACATTGACGTGATTAATTACAAGGTAGTTTGTGACGTAAGAAACACAAGCGATTTCAAACCGCGTCTTTTTCACTGCAGTTTTAAGGAGAAAAAACTCAGCAATTGCGCTGACGTATGAATTTGCACATGGTTTGTCTTAAAGCATATTTAAAAACACCCCATAGACATATAAACAATATTAAAAACTTGACGGGACTCGTGTCACCAGCGTCGCTGGAGTCGAAGATAAGCTGTGGGAGCCTCTGGGCTTGCACACCACTGGCAGGACCTTTGCGGACACACTGCCATACAGGAGTGGACTTTCACTTGCTTTGCCAAGACCGGCTCCATCTCGGTTTCTGCCAACAAACCATGTGGTGTGAAATGAGGTAGTGAATAGCACTCTTGTTTTCATTCAGTAAAACAAAGTAACTTCATCCACACAAGGCCAAAGAGTCTTGTCATTGACAAGACACCATTCACAATTAAACAGGCATTCGGTGTAATATTATTGATCATTTTACTAATTTAACATCTTCATTTCAGAGTTTCTAGGCCACACAACATCACCTGTTTGACAAGCTCATTTTAAAGCAATACATGTGCTTTAAAACATGGAATATTGTTCATTTTCACAGCTGTACAGTTGAAGGCCATAAAGCAATTTCAATGGATTTCTGTATTAAATTAAACAACAGAGATGTCACACGCTACATTCCATCTTTTTTTCCTTTTATTAAATCACGTATGGAGGACTTTTACTTTGTCAAATTGCAGGACTGTTTAAAAAGATCTATTAAAACTTGAGGGTGCGTAAATTATGACAAAATTTTCATTTTTGGGTGAACTATCCCTTTAACTTCTTTTTAAAAGGACAGTTCTATCATCATTTATTCATTTTCCTGTTGTTCGAAAGCCATATGACTTGTTCTTCTGGGCAGCACAAAGAGAAGACGTTTCAATGAATGTTTATGCTGCTCTTCTCTATATAATGGAAGTGATTTGGGGCTTTCTTTTTTTTACAAGCACCAAAAATGTGCTATATTCGATGTGTTTTGAAGCCATACTATAGTTTTATGTTAGCTGTAGCTCGATATTTAAGTCACAATATTGCCAAACAGTTATGGTCAACATCCATTTTTATTGGACAAGAGCAGCTTGGTCATTCTTCTGTAAATAACTTCTTTCACATTCCACGGAGGGCGTCGTACAGGTTTCAAAAGACATGAGTGTAAGAAAACAAATACCTGTAATATTGATTTAAATGAATATTAAAGAAAGAGAGAGAGAGGCTTAAAAATAAACACCACATTGTATTTACTTAATATCTTTTATATTTGCCAAAGCATGAACATAAAGAGTAAGAAGAACGCTAGCCAAACAAAGAATAATAATTATCAAAACTCTTAAGACAGAGCACGAACACAGAACAAATAATACAGCTATACTTGACGGGGCTTGTTAATAATGAAATAAAAAGAGTAAACAGCGCAGGAAGATACTGTTCTCATTTCCATCAGTCAAATCACACGAGTGAGTGATTATAATACTTATGATAATGACTGATTATTGTAAAGTGATAATGTGTGGTGATGGCATTCATGTGCGCTGGGCATCGGAGCACTTCAAACGGGCCTGACTGATCCTCGCCGTTGGATTTGTCAGCAGGTTGTCAAACATCAAACAGTCGTGAGACCGGGACACTGCAAAGAGGCACATTTTAAAAGACATCCCTCGATTTCCTTATCTTTTTTTCTCACTCTACGCTTCCTTTTCTGCTTTTTACATCCCTCCATCATGTTACTGTCTGCACCTATTCTCTGCCTCTCTCTCTCGCCTGTGCAAGCTCTTTCCTTTCCCTATTACTCTCTCCTTTCTTTCACTCTTCATCTCTCTCTCTCTCTCTCTCTCTCAGAGAGTGACTGGGAGCGTCACTCTGTGTGGATAGCTGCGAGCCGTTCCCGGTTATCGCCTCCTGCAGACTCTACCGGTCTGATCTGTCTCCTCTTCATTAAGCAAATACGCCGACGTGGAAATGAAAACATAATAGCTATTTGATTTCCAGCGAGATATTTTGCATATTGGTTCAGAGCTGATAGTGGAATTTCATCAAGTCATTTTTTTTTTTTTTCGTGCTTTAAAAACTGAATTACTGAGCTGGGCGGCTTCGGCAGGATTTCTTTACATTGCTGGGAAGAGGGAGGGGGAAAAAAACACAGAAACGGCAGAAGCAGTTCCCCAGGAAGACTACTTAAACGATTAAATATCCCCCCCATTCCCCTTTTTCTCCTTTTGATAACAGGGAGGGAAAATTTAAAGAATTCACAGTGCTTTAGGTTGAACTATACTAATCAGAGATAGAGAGAAGAAAATTAACTCCTTAATGAGCAGGAGCTGTCTGCCAGATAATGGTCAAGGAGAGGCGATAGGGCTGGAGACTGAATGAGAGGGAAAGAAAAGGAGGAATAAAAACCGAGATGGATTCACCGAACAGGGGAGAAATCAGATTTTACCCCTGCTCTGGAAATTGTTCTTTGTGTCCACAGAGGGCAGGTGCGATTGTCGGCAACGATATCTCTAAGGTTACAAGCCAGTCTAGTCGCTACAGAGATGAATGGTGCGTCTGAGGGTATTTCTCATGCCCCTTAGAGAGAAAAACTACCCCTGCAAGTACAGATCAACAAACTTGCTTTCACCAATTTATCAGACCCTTCCTGTAGAGGGGAAAAAAGCACAGCCAAAATACGTCTGACGTCTATTTTCTGTATTGGAACATTTACACTGATACAATACACATATATAAATGCCATGGAGGAACAGTACAGAACATTTTAAGTTGTTACATAATATCGAGGCTCAAAAATCCACATGAAGGGAGTGATGCTTTCACCAAATTCTGGCCATTAAAGGGATAGTTCATCCAAAAGTTGAATTTCTGTCATTAATTACTCACCATCATGTCTTCCATAGACTGCAATGTTATTACCACTTTCAAGGCCCAGAAAGGTAGTAAAGACATCGTTAGATAGTCCATGTGACTATGGTAGTAGTTAAAACTTAAAAGCGACGTAAAAAGCGACGTTAAAAGTAACGAGAGGGTAGTTAAAAGCGACGAGAATACGTAATTAAAAACAATGACTTTATTCAACAATCTCTGACGTTGTTCACATCACGAGTCACGACACATTCGTGCGGCAAATCTTGAGTCTGCGATCTGACGTAGAACCAGGAGGCGCTGCAATGTTTATAACGTGAAAAGCGTCAGAGACCGACACAAAAGAGTAGAAATTGTTGAATCATTTTTAAAAATTTGATATTTAAAACTTATATTTTAAAAATGATTTAATAGGAACTTTACTCACAAAGAGGGATTTTCAGACAAATAAATATTTTGGAACTACGCATAACAATATCACTATAGAAATTACCATGATTTTATTACATTTATATGGCTTTTCCAGGCCGTTTTTAATATCCCATGTTGGTTTTGCATAACAATGGGATCCCGGTACATGACTAAGTCCTGGACTGGAAATGTAATGGAGGGACAGAATCAGAAAAACGTCTATTTGTTGGCAATTTGTCAGAACATGTACAATACCACACAGAAGTTTGGGGTCAATAATTACACTGTAAAAATGAATACGACTGAATATGTCAAATCTAATCAATAAAATTGAGGCAACAGATTACGATCAATATTATTAAATGAACAAATTAGAATTGAGTAATAACTAACCGCATGAATTACTTTAATGTTAACCATTTAAAATGAGTAAAATGTACACATTTTTAAACAAAAAATATCGGAAAAACAGACTGACGTCAAAGATAAATTAAGAATTCTGAATGAAGAATTGGCCCAATTAAAACACACACTGATCACCATAATGGTGACTTAAAAATATGGTGTTCTCCTTCAGTGATCATCAGGTGTCTTCAGTGTTAACAATAAAAAAAAAAGAGTTCTTAATTCATCTTTGAAGTCTGTTTTTCTGATATTTTTGTTTTAAAAAACTGTGTAAATTCAACTCATTTTAAATGGTTAACTTTTAAGTTATTAATTTGGTTAGTTATTACTCAATTCTAATTTGTTAAATTGAATTAATAATATTGATTGTAATCTGTTGCCTCAATTTTATTGATTAGATTTAACATATTCAGTCAAATTCATTTTTACGGTCAAATAAATGCTGTTCTTTTGAACTTTCTATAACTTTGATAACGATAATAAATGCCAGCCTATTAGAATGATTTCTAAAGGTTCATGTGACTTAAGTCTGGAGTAATGGCTGCACAAAAAAAATCAGGAATAAATAGCATTTTAAACTATAACTTAACAGAAAACAGTTCTTTAAAATGTTTCACAATATTAGTGTTTTTAATCAAATATGCAGCCTTGTTGAGAATAAGAGACCTCACTGACCCCAAACATTTAATGTATGTTACATAACTCTCAATAATCTAGAAATATGACAAGAAAAGGTCAGAACACTCTGAGAAATAGAAGCACTCTTTGGCCCCTTTTTCTGGAGACGTGAGAAGGCGCATTAAACACCCTCTAACTGGTACTTCATCACACACACGTCTTACACTTAGCCACATCTCTACTTCACCTCTTCACCCCTCCAACCAACCGTCCTCCCATAGCTAGCTACAACAGCAGAAATAGACTAAACAGATCATATGTGTGGGTACACAGACTCATATCCGAGCATGTGCGCCTGTGTTTGTTTGCAGAGTGAGAAAGACACGATAGGAAAGAGGGGGCGTGTATGAGTATTTATGTGAGAGAATGATTGAAAATGAAAAGCTAGGGGCAAGTGAGATAAACAGAAGTGTAAGGAAATGCATATACACATACAAATCCTATCATTTTTACAGAAAAAAAGCTGACAGAATAGTGGTGTAAAAAATAGATATTTATAGAACAACCTGTAAATTGTAAAAACAAAAATGTAATGTAATTTGCTAAAAAATATAATTTGCCCTTTCTGCTTACTAGCAATACTATACGGCTAATAAAATCGGTTTTGTACTTTTTACATATACTGGCTGGCATCCACCATAAATACACAGGGGGGAAAGATAAAACCACATGATGGGTTTTCCACAAATATAACTAATACACTAATATATAGAAGGTGCAAACAAATACAAAACATTTATTTACCAACATAAGATGCAACATGAAACCATAATGTATATAACTGACAACTAAAAACTAAGAAACATCATTTCAATTAAAAAGCATCAAAAGTTAAGTTTCACTGGGGATTATGGGAATGTCAGTTTCGGGCTTATCACTGTAAATAATAAGATGATTTGGTTGGACTTAATTTTACAGTATGTACTTACCTAAGAAAATACTGTGTAATATAGTGTAACTGCAGGGGTTAAGGTTAGTTTTAAGAGTAGGTTCAGGGTTAGTACCTTTTTATTACCCAGTTATTGTAATTGGGTCAATGACGTATAAGGCCTTTGAGAGGCCCATTTTTAAAATACTTGAAATAATAATATATTTGTCTATTTTCTAAACATGTGGAGTGTAGTCTACACATGCAAGTGTGTGAAAACTTCAAACAAAGATATTTTAGTGCTTTTAAACTCAAATGAATAGGGCAATGACCTTAAAAAAGTCATTTGGGGCGACCGTAATTTATCTTATAATTAATAGATTTCCTTTGCATAAGTTATATTTTAAGAAGTATCAGTAATTAATTGAACTGTTTAAGAAAGATATACTCATGTGTCCTTTCATTTATTGCAATTGATGTTAAATACATTTTTATCTATAATGGCAGTGTCACCCTCATAAAGGAATTACATATTTTTTTTTCTCATAAAATCCATAAAACTGATTTAAAATGTGTAGATATAGTATCCACTTATTCATGTTATACCAATGAATTATATTTCAACCAAAATGGACAGATATTATTTTTTGAATTTACTGCAGAATTGAATATAGTTGGTTACCCCACATGACAAATGGTCGCCCCACATGATGAAAAACAGCAGGCAATTAAGACTATTCAATGATTTTGATAGTTAAAACACATTTAATGGAATTTTATGAAGAATCAGCATATTTAATGAAATTTTATGAAGAATCAGCATATCCATTTCATTTGACACATTTCATAACATTAACAGTTTCCTCACTATTTCATTTGACACAAAACCATCATATTAAAATGTTCAATACTAATGCATTAAACGCTTGGACATAACATTGAACAGCATTTTCCTTTTTCATTTTCATTCCATTAATCACTTAAACATACAATGTTTGCATTTTCATTACTATTTTCATTTAACAGTTGAATATAGCAGCATTCTGCAGACACATTGAACAGCATTTTCCGCTGCCTGTAGCGAGCAGTCTTTTCTTTGCTTGTTAGTGGGGCCATCTAGAAAAAAAAGTATATTTAAACATACACAGAGTTAGAAAAAGAATTGGGAAAAGTAGAATGAATGCTTAATATTCACACATTTCTTTGATAAAAAACATAATAATCAAAAAGAAGTAAGCTTAGTCCTCTCTGAAGTAGCAGGGAAATTATTGAAATTTAGAAAAAATATGTGGTGAAATTTAGAAAGTTATTTAAAACAACTAAATGCATATAATGAATGTAAACATTTGCATACAGAAACTACAAATACATGATATGTGTTTTCTATAATTTAAGCAATCAGTGGCAGTCGCCCCACATGATGCTTGGTCGCCCCAGATGATATTTTCAAGTTTAATCAAGTATAACAGGCTAATGCTTAGCTATAGAGCCCAAGTTAGCTTCTTCTAACCACATATCACTGACAAATTTACAATTTACAAATTTAAAAATAAAGATTTGCGTATAAAACTTATAATTTACAGTTTTAGGTTGGTCGCCCCACATGATATCAAAATGTGACGTATACACTGCAGCAGTTTTAAAGAGGATTTGTTTGTAAAAATGAGAGTGACAACTCACCTGCTAGTTGTCTCTGTGGGACCCTCACCATGAGGCTGGCTGATGCAACATCCTCTTTGAGATGATTATCAGAATATAAGTCCCTTATTTGTATTTTCTTGATGGTCGCCCCAGATGATATTTCAGATAATGAACATCTTCGGACAAGATTTGTTTGTTTATTATGATTGAAATGTGTGTACAAATGTTTCATAACTTTGTCAATCAATGGAAAACAAGTTTAAAATTATGCCAAATAGGGTAAGGATTATATTTAAATTATTTTAGTTTGATTTAAAACCAGTTGTCCAAACAGAAGTCAAGGCCGGACGGTCGCCCCACATGATGTTTTCACACTTCAGGTGGCAGAAAATGCCAATAAACCAATTAGTTTTCGAGAAATAAGAGTGGGCATATGTATAAGGCAGGTGGTAGACATACATGTTATAATTTTATTAATTTTAATGTTTATTAATTGGTAAAAAGTTCAGTCGGACAGAAAAAGCAAGCGTCACGTCATTGACCCAATTACTGAAATAAGTACATCATATGTGCATGCGGAAAAGGACTATATAACTGGGTAAACCTATCTTAACCCATGTGGTTACCTTATATTACTCAGTACTTTCTTGGTAAGTACACTGAAAGTGCACATCCTGTAAAATAAAGTGCTACCTTTGTACTTGTCTTTCAAAAAAATGGTACATCTAATACCATTTTACTGTAAAATTACATGAAACTTAAGATTAGATCTTTCAGTTTTCCCCTATATAAGGGAATTTACCGTTAACCAATTAACAGATTTTTGCAGTTACATTTTTTCGGTTAAAATTATTGTATTGATTTTTACAGTGAGGAACCTTTTCTGCTGGAGGTCAGAAAATAAGTCAAGAAAAGAGTGTGTGCATTATGTGTAAAATGCCCATTGCTATTGAATGTGTGTGTGTCTGTCCGCCTTCTCAATAGCCTTGCAAGTTGTTCGTGGGGAAAGACAGATACGGATGGATGAAATAAGTAGTTGATTCAGCCGCCCCTCCTCCCCGAGAATCTTGGATGGTGGGAAAGTTGAAATCTGCTGCTATTTTCTATCTTTTATCAGGCGGCTTATCTTCTGGCTCTTGTCTGCGTGCCTGGCTTCGATAGTCCAGGGTCTCCACTCCGGCTGCTTGGCAACTTCACTCCCCCCAGTTCAATCTCTCCTCCTCTCCCCTCACGCCACGCTCACCCCACCTTACAGCAAGTGCAAAACTTCTGTTTATGATGAAAAGTTCATAAGATCTGAGGATGGACAAAGAGTTTCTAAATCCTAGATAGTTGACGAACAAAACAAGATGGCCGGCAAGCGGAGATAAATTAAGGATATCAATGAATCGATTTCTAATCAATCTTCATTTTGATGACCCGATAACAATTCTTGAATTCTTGAAATCTGCTGATGCGTGAACAAAACTTCACCAAACATTTTTTTGCCTCCCATCCAGTAATCGCAATAAGCTTGAGCTTTGTTACTTTTGATATAGATGTAAAAACAGCTTTCATGTTCTGAAACTCAGACAATAAATGCCGCCTTAGTTCAAACGACATGAAATGTTCATATTTCAACAACAAATTTGAGTTAAAACATAATTATATTATTAAGTAGTAGAAAAATGTATAGAACTTGTTTTATTTAAAGGAGTAATTCACTTTTAAAAAAACTTTTGCTGATAATTTACTCACCCCCATGTTATCCAAGATATCCATGACATTCTTTCTTCCGTTGAAAAGAAATGAAGGTTTTTGATGAAAACATTCCAGGATTTTTCTCCATATAATGCACTTTACTGGTAACCAAACGGTTCCAGGTCCAAAAGACAGTTTCAGTGCAAACTGCAAACTGTTCAAAGGGCTTTAAACGATTCCAGACGATGAATAAGGGTCTTATCAGGCGAAACGATCGCTCATTTAATAAATAAATAACAAAGTTTAAGTTTTATAAGCTCAATTGGTCGCCTTGCTCTGTTCTGTGATGCACGTTCGTGACTCTCCTATTCGAACTCGTTCATCAAAATGAACACATTTTTCCCAGAGTCAACTCATTCATTTCGTTCGTTGAATGAACGAAATGACACGAAAAAAGATTTGTTCATTTTGATGAACGAGTTCGAATAGGAGAGTCACGAACACGCATCACAGAACAGAGCAAGGCAAGCATTTGAGCTTATTAAACTTAAACTTTGTTTTTTGTTTTTTAAATGAGCGATCGTTTCGCTTGATAAGACCCTTATTCATCGTCTGAAATCGTTTAAAGTCCTTTGAACAGTTTGCAGTTTGCACTGAAACTGTCTTTTGGACCTTGAACCGTTTGGTTCCCATTGAAGTCCATTATATGGAGAAAAATCCTGGTATGTTTTCATCAAAAACCTTAATTTCTTTTCGACTGAAGAGAGAATGACATGGACATCTTGGAGACATGTGGTTTTAAAAAGTCGGGATGAATGTATACAGTACACCCATACTATGCTAATGATGAAATCAATTTAATTTAATTTATACCACATAATAGCAATAAAAATAGTAAGAGTAATAAAAAACCGACTATTTTAAGCCATTACGTGTGTTGTGTAGTTTTATCGCTTATTAGCACAGTAACATGAAGTTACCAGTAGGCAGATCAGAGAGTAAGAGGTATGAAATCAGCATAAAAAGAATCTGACAAGCATATGGACAGCATTATCATGCTTATTTATCCGACACATATTTTGACACTTCTTTTGTATAAATATCCCTCCCCCATGGAGCTTCAGATCAATACGCAAATGTGTTCATGTTAACCAAAAGACGAGTCTCCAGGCCGCATCAAGCTCTGTCTATTCAAAAGGGGTCAGGGCAACAGCTGCCAAGACCATCTAATGGAATAATGAGCCTCAGTGCAAACAGTTCCATAGGGTTACGCAGGGGTCACAACCTGTTAAAACACACATACAAGTGTAATACAGCCCGGCACACACACTCTCTGTTTGCTTACATTCATGTTTAAGCTAAAGAATGCTTGCAAATTCTGCATTAAATAAAAGTTAAGCTCTATTTTGACTCGTCTGTCAGCAAAAAAAGTGTTTGCAGTTATGCACTGACAATGGAAGTCTATTGGGCAATATAATAATAAACTGCCTCGTAGACATTATTACAAGTGCATTTCTGTTAGTGTTGGGCGATATACCGGCTGGCACGATTAACCAGTATTCGTGAACCAATAAAGATTTTTGACTATTGTCTCCGTCGTGCTGCGCCGTCACAAAAGCTTAACATTTGCATGTCTTAAAGTGACATCAGCATATACCTGTGTTAATGTAACAACAAGACTTGTTGTTGAAAATCACTCAATGCTTCTGACAGATTCACTTTTGTAACTTTAATAAGAATACATTTATTTCATTTAAGAAGTTTTATAAATTTAATTACTCAACACAATTTATGTAGAGTTTCTTATTTCCAGTGCTTGAAGTTTTTCAGGTACGTCTGTTTCATTTCTGTCTTTGCTTGTGACTAGTTTCTTTGTTCCAATTTTTTTATTGACTGTTTACTTCTTGTTGTTTTTTTACTTTTTTTTTACTATTTTTTGTCATATTGAAATTAGTTACAAGAATTATGAAACGGTATCGAAAATGTATTCATGAAAACCTTATTTAAAGCAAAAATAACTATAATGTGATATATATTATCATGAAATAAAATTACTCATATCTTGATATAAGATTTTGGTCATATAATTCCCACTTATTTCTATAATTCTATATTTTTTCCCCCTGTAAGCATAACTAAAGCCAAACTAAAGACCTTGACCTTGTTTTATTTAAATGACACTCACCTCATCAAACACTGAACAAGGTAAAAAAAAACTCCAATAGAACTAGCGAACGGCCTCTCAAAGACATTGTTGCATTTGTTATCAGACCCTAACTTGATTGATATAAGCTGTCCTTGGATAAGCCTGAGGCAATATTCAAAAACATTCTTTTCCCATGAAAACTCCTTCAATTAAAGCAGCGTGAGCCAACAAAAGAAACGATCGCAGATTAAATTAGTATCAAAAGTATACATTAATATCAGACACAATGCACGTTTGCACAAACTCAGTGTTTGCGTGAGTGTTTTATAGTATATCTTACAACGAATCAACGAGTCAGTGAGAGAATGCATCAGCGAGGCAGATGAGTTGAAAGAGTAGAGGGAGGATGAGAGCCATCCCTCTTAAGACACATCTTCACCCAGAACGCTTTTGAGACTCTTCAGAGGAAAAGGGAGAGGCGGCCATCGCGACGGTATGTGGAGGAGATGCCTCTCATCCTCCTCTCCCTCCCTCTTTTCACCGTTCCATCATGCCCATCACTTTCAGCTCTGATACAACACAGCAGATTCATCGTCATCCCCTTACTAGAGACGATTCTCATCCTTCACACACATATTCTCACACACACAAACATCCACACGGCCTTCAACGTTTATCCAGACTCTGACCCTGAGATCCGAGCTTCAAGAAGACATAAGTAGATCTTTCAGCTCCCCCGTACAGACACATCCCCAGCTGTTTCGGTCCAGAGGAAAGACTAAACACGGCAGATCACACAAACACACCACAAGATGCCCTAAAGAAGAGCATTTCGACATTTTACTTGAGCAACCAAAGAATTACAAATGCTTGAATTGTTTGATGGTTGAACCCATCCAATATCCTGCACAGGTTAAGTGATGTCAGTGGAAAGGGAAAGTTAATAGGTTCCGATCAATTATTTCAAGGATTTGTAATATTGTGCACTGATGAAATGTTCACAATACAACCAGGAATACGCATTAAGAATGTAAACAAGGTCCTTACATGTTATACTGTAATATAATACAACATATTACAAGTGACACAATTTGGACAGTGTATTTTTTCTCTTTTTTTTTTGAAAGAAATGTATTTATTTATTCAGCAAGGACAGAATAGATCAAAAGTGACACTAAACTCATTTATAATGTCACAAATCACTGATGATTTCAAATAAGTTTCTATTCTTTGAAGAATCCTGAAAAAAAATGTATCATGGTTTTCACAAAAAAATTAAGCAGAGCAACTGTTTTCAACATTAATAATAATAATAAGAAATGTTTCATGAGAACTAGAGGCAGACCGATTAATCGGACGATTTTTGGCATTTTTTTAACATAATCGGCATCAGCCAATATCCAAGTTTATCAAGCCGATTATTAGGCAGGCGCATCTGTGGGCAGCCTAGTGTTGTCGTGGAACACGTGTTTGATGCACGCTGCCGCTAGGGTCATTTTCCAGCCAAGCGAGCAGCAGAAATGCGTTATTGTTAGAAGTTAAATTAAATGAAATATAATAAATCTTATATATAAAAAAATTAAATCATTCAAAGTTTTTTTTCTCCTTTTTTGTGATAATTAAGTTATGTCCATTTGTCTTTGTCCGTCAACAAACAAAACAAACCAAAAATACATGTTTCAGGACATTTTTGAGAGGATAAAATGTTTTTGTTGAGAAAGTTTGTCTATGTTAAGTAATTATCATTTCTTTTACATTTCATCTTTCAAATAGAGGTTAAAAACCAAGCAAATATCAGCCAAATATCAGCCAAAAGAAATCGGCAGCATTAATCGGCCAACCCGGATTTCAAAAGATTGGTATTGGCATCGGCGTGAAAAAAACATTATCGGTCGACCTCTAATGAGAACCAACTCAGCATATTAGAATGACATATTAAAATTGCTGAAAATTCAGTGTCACCATCACAGGAATAAATACTTCATATAAAAATACGAACTTATTTTAAATTGAAATAATACGTCACAGTTTTACAGTTTTTAATGTATTTTAATCAAATAAATGCAGCCTTGCCGTCTAAGAGACTTCTTTCAAAAAAATCTTACGACCCCAATCTTATGACTTTTGAATGGTACTAACATTTAAACCAATACATGCGTTTTATAAAATGAATATTTTGTAGTGCGAGTGTGTGAATGTGTATATTTCTTCTCAACTCTTAGTCAAGAAGCAGAGAAAATCCCTTTATGGCTCTTGTATAATTGTTATGACTTAATCACCATAAAAGCACATAAAAACAGACAACACAGTAAGCTACTGGCCAGGAGCTGAAGCAGACAGACAGAGGTTAACCGTTATACACGCACACATACTAAAACACTTCAGCGGCCAGCACTGCTCCCAAACAATTCACTCCTCTCACTGATGTCATGTAATCGTTTCTTAATGGTTTAAATATCTTCTTGATATTCTTAAAATAAGGCTATGAGTGACATCAACTGATTTTGTTCCTGAAGAGAAAATCTAGAAAACGTCTGCCTAATCATAACATATATGCTGCATAACACCATCCTTGCAAGCTTGCACGATATTTGAGAAATGCCCCTGTGATGTTTAATTTTTTTTTTTTGTGCATAGAGTGAAATTATTTACTTATTAAATAAAAGTTCAAGTCATATGATAGCTTTGTATGACAAACAGACCAAAATTTAAGCCACATTATTCAAAAATAACCGATTACAACTGAATTAGAGTCAGTGATTGATGAACAAATCACTCAAGTTTTGTGAACTGGATCAACAGTAGGGAACTTAAGTACTCGGACGTGAGCGCGATGATCAATCACGAAAACGATGATCGGTGGGGCTTTAAAAAAAAACCCTTCTCTGTTTTGTTTTTTGTTGTTGTTTTTTTGCGCAAAGAAAGTCAATGGTAACCAGAAAAGTTTGGTTAATAACGTTCTTCTTTAAATTCTGCAAAAGAAAGAAAGGTTTGGTATGACATGAGAGTGAGTCAATGATGACAGAATTTTTATTTTTTGGATGAATGAATGATAAAAGGCAGTCAATAAAGTGTCGCCTCAGGCTGCTCAAACCCACCAAAACTGTTACCTCATTAGAAAAAATTTACAAGCTAGACAAAACACTAGTTCACATGCATTCATGTTGTTCAGCTGGTCATAAGTATGCATGTGCCACAACTAGGCGCACAAAAACGTATCTGCATGATAGTAGAGAAGGAAAGAGGCAGGATTTGCTGTTGAAATGTTATCTTTCACCATTGTCGCACAGGCAGAAAATAAATAAATAAATAAAAATACAGCGATGTGTGAGGGTGCCAAAGATAAGTATGGCGAACGAAGAGTGGGGGTGGTGAAGGCTGATGAAGTAGGTACGTTAAATATAAACCAGCTCACAGCTGGCAGCAGGAAAGAAACGGGGGTATTTTAAAGAGGCAGGGCATCACTGGAGCCCTCGGTGCCTCCGATAACATCCATGTTGAGAAAGAAAGAGAGAGCAGTACAGAAGGGGGAAGCAGAGATGGGGGAGACGAGGGAACGCAGCCCGGGAAAGATACGCACAGAGATGCCGTTTGTGAAAGGAAGTATCACCACCCCTCGAACGCAAAAGTCACAACGGGATTTCTGATGGGAAAAATGTGTTCTTTTCAGATGAGAGGAAGATAGAAGGAGCACAGCCAAATGTCAACGATGATAAATGAAGGAGTGCACGGAAACACCAGCATACTCTGATGTGCATGTCTAAGATGCGAACAAACAGAACATGTCTTGTTGCTCCCTTTAACAAAAACGCACAATGCTATGAAAGTTGTGTGCAAAGAAGAGAAAAAAAAAAGATTTGAGGGATTTAAAGGGATAGTTTAAATAAAAATGAACGTACATAGTCATTACACAACTGCATTACTTTCTTTGAGGTTAAAGCAACAACAACAAAAAACTTTCCATGCAATTTCAATCAATCAAAAGGTGGCAAGAAATTATTTATATATTAAATAAGTCATATGATAGCTTTGTATGACAAACAGACCAAAATTTAAGCCGCATTATTCAAAAATAACCGATTACAACTGAATCAGACTCAGTGATTGATGAAAAAATCACTCAGACTTTGTGAACTGGATCAACAGTAGGGAACTCAAGTACTCGGGCGTGACCGCGACAATCAATCACGAAAACGATGAGCGGTGTGGCTTTAAAAAAAAAAACCTTCTCTGGTTACTATGGCATTTTGGGCGTACCTGAGGTCTGATTGGTTGGCGTTAGAACCAAGCAGCAACATTCTAATCTGAAAAATGAAGTCTACCTGGAAGTGCGAAAAACTGCAATACATCTAAAATCCGCTAGAGGGAGGTCCCAAAACGGAGCAAATGTCCATATACCCCATGTTAAAATGTCCGTTTTCACAGCATGAATTCATGTTTTTACAGGTTGGTCCCATGGACTTTTATTGTATTTTTCGATAGGTTCCGAGTGCCTGACAACTGTGAGGGGCGTGAATTTTTTTCTAACTCGTTAGTTTAGATCATATTTAGATATAAAATGTATGACAAATAAGGGCGGTTAACTTTGATTGACAGCTGATAACGGGTTGGACCGAGAGGAATTTGACGTCTCGGCCATGATCTGACACAACACATCATACCACCTCGGTATCCATTCTGAACATTTGTGTTTTGTATTTCCCAAGATTTTCCAATATGGCGCCGCCCATACCAATAGAAAGTCTATTGGTGATGTCACAGACGCTTTGACCATATTTTTTTACAGTCTACGGTTAGAACAGCATGCCATCCAGAATGGCGGAATAAAGTGAAACTATGGATTTGGAAAGCGTCCAGTGATGCCTGGAATCACTTTATCATGAAAATACATAAAGTGCAAGATGTAGAGCCAATCTGCAAACAAAAATACCAATCCCTAATCAACAGATTCATCCAAACAAATAATCCAACTCACACAAACAATTAATTTCCTAATCAGTCCTAATTTCCCTTCATTATATTGAAGAAGAGAGTGTCCACGATGTTCAAAAATTCACTTCTAGTACTCAGTGAAAAAAGAAAGTTATTATAGCCTACTGTTTTGACACGATGAGTAAATAATGGATATTGAAAATAGCTCTTAACAGTTAAAGCTGAATCGCTAAGTCAGTGATTCATGAATAAACCATTCTGATTGTGACTGAACTGGATCAACAACAGACTCATCAAAAATACACTCTCAGTACAAAACCGGTAAAAAGAAATTATTGTAGTTGTGAAAAGGTGACTAAATAATGACAGAATCTTCATTTTTGAGTGAAGTAGCTTTAGCATTATGTGTGCGGATGCACGTACACAAACACCTACCATTAATTAGCGTCGTTATCTCCACAGCCTCACTAAATCTAATTACAACTGGTTTGTCATTAACCGCGAATGATGGTAAGGAAACATTAATGAGTGCGACTCGCTTCAGAAGAACACTGGTAAGCCAACTAAAGGAAGCGGTCACTTTAGTTTGGGTCAATAGTTCAGTGGTTACAAAGCAAGTTCAGAAAGTCTTGTCAGTATTCTGTTGTCAGGACGTTAGGTATTGGTTTCACGACAATTGCACTAATACAGCAAATATTTGATGATGATATACTTGAACTGATAAAGGTTGCACCATTAGTGTGAAGCATTAATGCTATTTACGCTAGGTCTTGTCATAAATCAAAGCTAGCAAGTACCCGCATTTCTAAAAGTAGAAACAACAATCTAGTGTTTATCAGTAGTATTAAGTGCAATTGGTGAATTAGCAGGGTTAATGGACAGTACAGAAAGCCGAGGCCCATCTCATCCGATGTGTGCAAGGATGAGGTGTGTCTGCGTGTGTATGTGGATGACTATAGATAATTTTAATATCTGGCTGGTGTGGATTGCTGATAGTGTTCTAAGGCAGGGCCCTGTGGACTGAGCACTGGTAGTACCTATCTGTAATTAGTAACCATTCTCTATCGCTGATAAGATAAACTCACCCTGACCTTTTCCATTTGGTCGTCATGGTAACGGGCCCTCTCCCCCCCCTCTTGATATTATTTTAGTGATTAAACAGCAAATAGCAGGGAGATGGAAGAAACCGATAGGGATGATTAATAATGGTGTTTGGTTGAAGTGAATGTATGCGAGCGTGTGTGTGTGAAGGGGGCCGTCGGTGTCAGAGAGGCGTGTGAATAGGCTTGGCTTGGCTTTTTCACTGTGAATAATGGAAATTTAAGATGAGGCAATAGGAAATAAAAGCATGGGGTGAGAGCGATAGATGTCTCATTTCTTTCTTTTCCCTTTTTTTTCTGTGAAACACTTTCACTGGGAAGAGAATATTAATGTGTCTGTCTGTCTCCTCCCTACCAGAAAAGCCCTTTACCCACAATTCCCTCGTTCTCATCATTCAACTCTTAAGACGTATCGCTATTCTGAATAATAAGAACTCCTGCACTTTTTTTTATCCCATTGACTGTAATAGTTTTTTCCTATTAATGTGAGAACATGGCACAATCCATAACAGCAGTTTGGATCATGAGAATGAAATTTGCATGACGGCGGTAGGGTGAGGGCCTTGTTGTATTCCTTTCCAAAGACTTCGTAAACACTAAATATACATTTTAAGGATGCACTGATAAATATTCTGGCCAATACTGATAAGCCAGTAATTGCTTCCTATGATGACCAATGAAAGATAAATGGCTGAATAAATTAATGTAATTAAATTACACACAAAAAAATCTTTAAAAATTAAATTTAGGCACCACATTATAATATACAGATTGAAATATGCATAACCATATTGAGATAAAAACACTATCATTAAAAAAACATTAAGTACATGTAAAACTATATATATATATATATATATATATATATATATATATATAGTGCATCTCTAATTAAATTATATATAAAATATTCAATAATGAAAAGTAAATTCAGTTTGTTTTGTAGTAAAAGATGATGCAAATATTCAATTTGAATTCTAATTGATTTTCTGGTCAGTTAGAAGATAGTGATCAACAACCAACTTCATTAAAAGGGAAGATTTGATATAGGTACAGTATATTGACAGATAAAATAAAAAAAAATCTAATTAAAAATATATGTTGTATAGAAATATTAAATATTATTTAAATTCATATATATATATTTAATATATTTAAATTTGTATATATATATATATATATATATATATATATATATATATATACACACACACACACACAAGAATAAAATAAATTGTTTGTTTTGCAGTAAATGACATAGATACAAATAAACTAGAACAATATCATATATATTCGAATTGTTAGTGATTTTTCTGGTCAGTTGAAATATTAACTTTATTAAAAGGATAAACAAAAAAACGACAAAAAAATATATATATTTTTAAGAATAAATCTGGAAACCTGAAATAGCCTATAATAGAAACAAAAAAGCAATAAAGCATAAACGGATAACTTTAAGTCCAAACTAAAACTAATATACACCCTTCAGTTTCTAGGCAGGGCCGAGGCTTCTCTCAGCAACCTCTGAGAGTGCATTTGCATAAAAAGGAAAGAGCAACTGTGCATGCAAACCGGGCCCAGTTGACTGAAAGGTCACAGGGTGAACAAGAACAGGGCATGACAGCTCGTATCAGGCTGATCTCTGTTCTGATAGGCACTAAGGGACACCTTCCCGAACTACGGCCAGGGGAGAGAACACGGACCTCACACAAACTGACGACACTGCCATAGATTAATACGATAGCACAGACGCAAGCCTGTATGACTACACCGACCTCTCTACAACCACTGACCTGAGCGGCTCTCTGGAATGTGGCTGTCATCAAGGATTTTGGGCAATCTGATGAAGGTTAGCCATTCCGAGATATTATAGAGATAGACTTTCCGCCATATCTGCAGAAAGGAATGCCTGGCGTCTCGGAATGGATAATGGATCCCATACTTCTTCAAGTGATTATGTGATCTGACAGCAGAACGCACATGTCCAAAAGAAGATCCCCAATAAACCTGGCACTTTCCGAAACAGACACCTGTATTGAACGTAATAGTGTAAAGTCAGACGTCATGCTGTAGTGCTAGGGTAAGCGTTCTTAAAACAGGGCCACAAGACACACACACACACACTTGCACTGTAAGTCTGCCCTATTGCTTGAGTAAGCGAATTAGCCTCAGCGAAGGCTGAGGAGGCAGTAAGGCGACAGAAAAAAAGGGATAATCTTTTATCTCTCAACCCTCCCCAATGATTTTTATAGTCCATATCACTTCCCTGACAGTTGATGTTCCACTTTTCTTTTTCATTATTTATTTATCTATTTTTGCTTTGTGTGAATTCAGCTAAAATACTTCTAAAGCCCTTAATGGTGCTATCGGGAGCCGAGATCTGCTGCCATGCGCTGCTTTTCATTGGAGATATTTGCCGGGCCGACCCTAAAGAAACGGGACATTATCAAATGTCTAACGAGACTGACACGGCCAATTATTGACAAATTATTCCTTCAGAGCGCACCCGACTCCCTTGATGAGCAAAGACTTCCTTGATGAGCGCGTAGTCCCCCCTCTGTCCTCTGGGCCCGGGGACTGACGCCTATCAGATTCTATTAAACGCTCTGCACTTCTGCGAACAAAGCTGCTCGCGCCCTGCGTCACATTAGCTTCCATTATACGCTCATGAACTTTGTCGTGATCACAATGGTATACCCGTCTTTTAAGAGCTTTTAAGCCCGAGAACTCTTTTCTATTTATCAGAAGACTCAAATATGACTTTACACGAGGAGGGAACGAGAGGCGTGCTTTTATTAAGGTCCGTCGTGGTCTAATTCAGCAGACAGTAGGAGAATTCACCAAGAATTGTTCTTACTATTAGCACAGTTTATCTGCACACACTTTTGGCAAGGTTTTAAAACTTGATTTACTATAAAAAAAAATGCCAATAACAGGCAAAAATGTCATCACTTTCATAGAAATGAGGTGTGTTTGCAATGAAAAGAATGACACTTATAAGTCACTGTAAAATCTAACGTTGTTCTTACTAAGATTTTTTTGTTAACTTTATTTAATCTCCAATAATTTGTTGAACTTACTGTACATAAAATTTCAAAAAAATTTAATTATTTAATTAATTGACCGTTTACGGTCTCTTGTAAGTATAACCCCAATAATGATAACAAATAAAAATTGTAATGGTAAAATA
Organism: Pimephales promelas; assembly: GCF_016745375.1. Next base: position 12,291,297 of record NW_024121432.1, on the reverse strand, counting down.
AAGCCAAAAACAGAAAAACAAAGCAATTAATTTATTCATGCCGCAATGCACTCTGGGATTACACTTTAATCAGAATTAAGTTGACGCAACTTAAATGGATTAAGTAAGAATAACTTGATGCAATTAGGTTATGCTTACTTAATGAAATTAAGGCAACGAGTTTGCGTAATAAAATTAAGTAAACTGACCTAATTGGTTTTTACAGTGTAATTCATTTACATTATATTTATAATTCACCGATATTAAAATTCTGGCCAAACGTATAAAAGAAATTTCATGATATGTCAGATGACCGATAAAATGGCCAAAATTCTATACTACTTTATCTAAAACTAAAAACAATTTTATTGGATTTAGGCATCACATTATAATCCACAGAATGAAAATTGGAGAGATCTCATTTAAGTAATCTTTATAAGACCCGAAATTTTCGTATGCGTCATTCGGTGGCTCTGAACTGTCAAAACACCTCTCAAAATACTTGCTAGTTACTGACAGAATTTTCATTTTTGGGTGAACTAACCCTTTAAACTGGATTGAAGGCGATTAGTGAATAACACGCAGGACTTTACGTTGATGAAGCGTCGCACATCTCTCCCGAGACTTAGCAGAGCTATTTTTGCTACACCACAACAAATCTTGAGTAGACTCAGAAAAGCTATTAGCCTGAAATTTGAACTCTAAGCACTTAATATCTGTCAGGAAAATAATGCTTTATCGGCTATTTGCACTGTGCACTTCTAAGTACTGCACTCTTATCAAATGCATCGTCATCAGGGGACTTTGAGGCATGATACGGACTGATAGATGGGAGCAGTTGATGTGCTGGCTTTAGGCAGAGAGGTCACTGGAAAGATGGGCCAGAGGACATTACCGGGGCAGGACAAGCTGTGCACTTGGTCTGGGTCCAGTTCTGCAGTTCTTCTCGGGATTGGAGTCTGGATATGAGAAGCTGGTTCTTCACAAGCTCAAAATAATTAGTTAGTTAATGACAACAAAGCAGTCACTCCAGATGACATCCAGCTGTCCTCTGTAAACTTTCTCATGAGGGAAGCGACTGTACTAGTTTATTAGAGGCAGAGATAAGCACTTTCAATCTTCAGCTAAGACAGCAATGCTAAGGCAGCAACTTTATCATCAAGATATCGTGATATAGGAGAAATTTAAATTAGGGCTCAGTGATATTGCTAAAACAATTAATTCCATTTTTTTACAGCCTTCAATTGAGATTGAAAGTATATCTCAATATTAGTATATGCTCTGAATTAATTAAAAAAGTGTTTTTTTTTTATCAATCAAAGGAACCGTTTCAATTGAATATTTTTACCAAGTACATTTAGAAAGTTTAAACCAAGTAGTAACTACAATAAAAAAACTAAAATAAATAACCAAGAAATGTTTTCTACTATGTTCTTCAAATGAACAAAATTAATATTTTTCATTCCCCAGCATATCAGTAAATAAAATAAAAAGCATTATATAAATTCAGCGCCTCAAAAAGTATTTAAATTTAAACATTCGACCTAAAAAAGTACTAACTAGTGCCACTTTCCTTAGAATAAATGAAATTGGGTAATATAAAGCAGAAAAGTATTTTAAAAAAGTGGCTTAACTGTCCAAAAACTTTTTGAAACCACTGTATAAATGTTTGTGCATTAAAAAGTCTGAATGTTTGAACTGAAAGAAGGAAGGGGGGAAAATAAAAGGCGAAAGCGAGAACGTCTGTGCAATAACAGGGTTGACCTCTAACCTGACGACTAGTGCGGGGTGCCAACATTTTCCTTTCTCTCTCCGCTTTCATGTGCGGCCCCCTTCATGGTCCCTGCCAAGTCCACATCCTCTCTAACGAGGGTGTAGTTTCTTAACATTCATCATCGCTGAACTCTGAAACTTTATCAGCTCCGGAGCACGGCGCCATGGCCCCGGCCCGGCTCGCTCCAGCTCTCAGATAGGACCGATAACACACTGATAGATTACAGCAGATTGTTTTACTTCAGGGGACACTGCTGCCTCTAATACTAATACTTAGACAAGACTCACCGCTTATGGAGGGAGAACAGAAAGAGGGAGGGATAGACACAGCACAAAGAGGAAAGGGCAAAGGAGCCAAGTGTGTGCGTGCGCGAGTAAGGGATATTCACAAGGAGATTGGGATCGAAATGGGCTCTAACAGTAGCACAGGTTTAAAATGACAGTTTTCGTAGAGATTATACATTCCTTTCACTCCGCAATCTGATTTAATAATGCTCAATATCACAGAAACTCAAATGCTGCATATTGAATTTGTGTGCGACTTAGAAATCTTAACATTAAAAAGTGCTGAAGTATGTTTCATAGTAGTATTGATGTACACGTGACACAAGAAGTAAAATATTAAGCAAAGATGAATTCACTGAAGTCATACAGTTAAACATCTCCAGCCAAATACACGTACAAATAGCTTTATTCGACATTCTCATAGTCCACCCGGCATGTATTGCACATAAAAATGGCAATCACTGTCTGAAATGGTCTTAAAAAACACCATTATCTGATCCGTCACATGTGTTTTTCCCTACAATGCGCTATTTCGCCCATTCATAAAAACAAAACTGCGGTCACTTAGCCTGTAATCTACATTAGAGCCAGACCGATATATCGGCAGACCGATATTATCGGCCGATATTAGGCATTTTCCAAACTATCGGTATCGGCAGTTATAATGGCCGATAAATTAATATTTCAAAAATAAAATAAAAACGGACGAAATACGCTTGAACCATGTCATGAGTGTTGGAGTTGTATAGTTTGTCCACCAGAGGGCACTCTACACCGTCCCTGTTGGCAACTCTCGTTGAGTTGGTCACGATACATACATTGCTTGAATAACAATTGAAAGAACATCCCCATCAGTTCTCTTAACTCAAATAAGCATGACAAAATTTGTGGCTATCATGTCCAGTTTCAAATAAATAAATAAAATATCGGCCGATATATCAGAATATCGGATTTTAAAAACCCAAAAATATTTGTATCGGTATCGGACGTCAAAATCCTTTATCAGTCGGGCTCTAATCTACATTATCTCTACCTGTTAAAGTAGGTGGTTCTCAGACAGGAGAAGCTGCAAAAAGATCTAAAAGTGATATGAAAAGCAATCATGCTAATAGTTTACTTTGTTAAAACTATCTTTTGTTGCATAAAAATGGAGGAACAATCATCCAAGGAAAAGTGCTATATATATTGGCAAGGCATTGTCATGGAGATGTACCTCCATAAAAAAAGTAGTACCGTACATATAAAATTATATGTAAGGTACATATAATTTTATATTATACATCGCAATCATATTATACATTATACATCATATTATAAATCGCAAACAAAAACATATACATGAATCTTCTCACACAGAGGCCGCTCTCACACACAACAGCCTGAGGCACAAAGGCAAGAGGAAATCTGAAGCGTCCGGGCGAGCGCAGGACTGGAGTACCACCTGACCTTCAGCTAAAAAAACAGGGTCAAGTGTAAATCACAAGGACTCCACAGAAAGACTCCTGACTGGACCATAGAACAACATTGTACCCAATGGATGAATGCAGAAGAACATCAGCATATTAGAATGATTTCTGAAGGATCATGTGACACTGAAGACTGGAATAATGATGCTAAAAAAATTCCACTTTGCCATCACAAGAATAAATAAAATGTAAAAAAAAAAAAAAACATTAGATATAAAACAGTTAGGCCTATTTTAAATTGTAATAATATATCACAGTATTTTTTTTTTACTTTTTTACTGTATTTTTTATCAAACAAATGTGCTGAAGCTGCAGTGAGCAAAGGAGATTACTTCCCAAAAAATAAAAAAAGAATCTTACCAACCCCAAACTTTTAAATAGTAGTGCAGTGTATGGATTTTTTTTTTTGTTTGTTTGTTTGTTTGTTTTTTCAACAATGGTAGAAGTATTTCGTTAGGTAACTAATTAGTGGTTCAACGCATCACAAAACTTACAGTTCGGATGTTATTAAATTTTTTTGAGTCACAAATCAGAAAAAAAGAATACATAATGGGGGGATGGGGGGATAATGGATTCACTAAAAAAAAAAAAATTACCGGTAATACATTAATTACAATTAATTACATTAATTACAAGCATGCATATATATAATTAAATATAACAAAGTTACAAATAAAGTAAGGCCTAGGCCTAAATGTAATATTCAGGTACAGAAATGTAACAATTAGGCCTAAATGTCAAATAACAGTATAGCGTATAAATAAATTATAGATAAATGTTTGTTAAAGATTAGTTCTGTTGGTTAATTAACAATAATGACATTGACAGCAGCAAGTATTTGTAAGCTTCTCTGCACAAATCCAGTATAAGGATACATATCTGGTTTCTTTCTAAAGTATTTACGTTCGAGAATACTTGCAGTGAGTATTTTGACATAATCTTGTGTGTATGTGTCCGTTCAAGTGCAAAGAGATCTGAAAGAGAAATCAATTCGATCTAAAACGCACCTCTCCATGTGAGCACTTCGGGTGTGTGTGGCAGTGCCCACAGATAACAGTACTAAATTGGCAAGACAAAACACATGCAGATGATAACTTTTCACTCAATGATGGTAAAACTTTGCAATTAATCACAAGTGCCGAACCTACGACACTTTTATGTTGTCGTTGTTGCCGCTGTTTTGTTTTGTGCTACTTTCAGGAGCTTGAAATCCTCTGGTCACTATGAACTATAGCTGTATAGTAAGGGCTACATGACAATTATTTCGAAATTTCCTCCTAAAAAAATAATAACAGCATACAGTAATCAATTAAACAACAGTTTGCTTTTTGGATGAACTGTCCCTTTAAGAGACACATTTTTAGAAGCACTGAGTCATAAAACAACTGTCAAAACGAAAACGATTATTAGCCAGCAAATAAATTACTAATCCATTGACCTAAGCCTGCCAAAATGAATTTAGAAATGTAAAGAAAATTCAAATTACATAACGCCCAGTTCCTTCTCTTTTTGCTGGAAGTGAACTCAACTGTCCTCAATAACAGTTCGATTTTTGGATGAACTGTCACTTTAAGACACACACGTTTAGAAGCTCTGAGTCATAAAACAACTTGTCAAAACGAAAACAATTATTAGCCAGCAAATAAATTACGAAGTCATTGACCTAAGCCTGCCAAAATGAATTTAGAAATGTAAAGAAAATTCAAATTACATGTAACGCCCAGTTCCTTCTCTTTTTGCTGGAAGTGAACTCAACTGTCCTCAATAACAGTTCGATTTTTGGATGGACTGTCCCTTTAAGACACACACGTTTAGAAGCTCTGAGTCATAAAACAACTGTCAAAGTGAATGAAAAGATTATTAGCCAGGTAATAAATTACTAAGCCACTGAACTGAGCCCGCCAAAACGGCTTTAGAAATGAAAAGCAAAGTCAATTACATGTAACGCCCCGTTCCTTAACTCTTTTTGCTGGAAGTGAACTCAACTGTCCTCAACAACAGCAGATGCCTGTCTCCCACTGCAACATGCCTGTCCACTGTGTCCAGCCTCTTTATTTGGGTCAGACTGAGGTTAGCCTTATCAGAGGCATGCAGCACTAAAAATGCTGAGGTGTGTGTGTGTCTGTGTGTGTTGAAGGTGTGTGCGTCAGTCTAAACAGACCATAAAGGGTTAACACGGGCCAAATCACTCACTCTTTGAAAGATATAGAGAGAGATACAGCTACACAAACTGATCTTTTGACTCTTCCCTCATTAATAAAATAAAACAAATAATTATAATCCTGCTAAACAACCAAAATAGCCCCTTATATTCTTAATTTTTGCATCACCCGCTTTATCAGCAGGCCCCATGAATAATCCGTACGGTAATTTCTTTTCTTTCTCCCTTTTTGTTCCTGGCATTTTGGTAGAGTGAGATAAGGCATAAAAAACAACAGAAGGGCTAAGAGAGTGAAAAAGACAGATAGATAACATTGATATCAACTCCTACACAACACAGTCATTCCGTTATCAGAGCTTTTTATCATGCTTTCGTTATTTTTTCTTCTTCTTCTTCTTCGCCTCCACTCCCTGTTCTTTGTAGCCCAACTGAAAAAAAAAGGTCTACTGCCCTTAAAAATCTAGGCAAGGTTTTGGTATCAAATTAACCTTATGCAGGCTTTTTACAGACTCGCAAATGTGAATAATTCAGCACGCAGGGACACGCGGCTGAAGAGATTGTGCGAGCGCAGCTATGTCAGAGGGAACTTCAAGATTTGGGGAGCACAAGCCAACTTGCAAACTTTCTTTTTTTAAAATGTCCCATTTATATAAAACCTTGTTTCCGAGAAAAAACGATGTGTAGGCGGCGGATATTTTCAGACGCAAACTAATAATTTCGGTCTAACGTGCTTAAATTCTCACAGAGAGTAAAAAGGTCTCTCTAATCTATCAAGGTCAGTTACAGTGCCCTGAACAAATACTGCATTGTTTAAGAGAGCAGTTTAAGTGAGCTCTCTATGTAAGCAGAGAACGGACGCTTGGACAGAAAGACAGGAAGATAGAAGGACAGATAGTCAGTTAGACGGTACAACAGACAGAATTTGAACGCCAATCACCCTAAACTTCCAGTGTTAAGTGATTGAAAAGCTACAGTAAATGCAGAAAAGGACCCCATGAACATTCTGTTGGGGTACTGCTTTGATAAATATGGTAATATGTTTCATTTAGAGGTCAATAAATAGGTTTCACAACAGGTAGACAAACTCATTTTAGACTTCAGATGAAGATAATAATGTTTATTGGTCGATATGATCATACATCACAATACGATATCACAAACTTTATTTCATGTTAACTATATATATTAAGATATAGTTAGTTTTGCTTTATATAAGGATTACATATAAAAAAAATGTATAGCATTGAAATTTCATAATTCTTGTCATCGATTTCAATATCACACTAAACAACAAACTACAATAGAACGAAGACACAAAGCAAATGAAATAGACCTACACTAGAAATAAGAAATACTACATAAATTGTATAAAGTTCAGTAATACAAATTCTTATTCAAGTAACAGATTTTCTCTCGTTGGTTGTTTGATTAACATTAATGACTCAAACGGCAGGAGGAATATTAGGCTGCTGTCACTTTAAGACTGAATGCACGGATACAATATACTGATTCACATGTGTTTGCTTTCTCAACTGTTTATGGTCACTTAAACATAAATGACTGCACAAAGATACTTAAAAATGCATGCAAATGGCACAGCACGTCACAAATTTCTACCAGTTTATCGTGTCTAGTCTACCTATACAGTATATCGCCTAGCCTTATAATGTTCAAAGAGTTTTTTCGAAAGAAATGAATACTTTCATTCAGCAAGGATGCATTAAAATGATAAAAAAAGTGAATTTTTATATAAAGAATAGAAAAAAAACTATGGTTTCCCTTGCACAAAAATATACTGCAACATAGTTGTTGAGAAATGTCTCTTGAGGAGCAAATCAGCATATTAGAATGATTTCTAAAGGACCATGTGACTGCTTAAAATTCAGCTTTACCATCACACAAATAAATTATATTAAAATATATTAAAATAGAAAGCAGTTATTTTGAATTGCAATATTTACAATATTACAGTTTATTATTGTATTATTTTATCAAATAAATGCAGTCTGGGTAAGCGTTTTCAAAAACACGAAAAATTACCGTTTAATAAACATTTTTACCTTAAAATAATTTTTTTATTGATAAAATATTTTTTTTTTTTGTACATTTTTCAACAAGCTTTTCTGCACACCCCAGTTTGAAAACCTACAGTATAATAATTACATTCATCTAGATAGATCACCTAAATCAAATTAAATGCTAAAATGTTACACAATAAATTAGACATCCTTGATTGCATCCATATAATAACGCATGTGCATGACATCATCACTTGCGGGCAGGGCAGAAGGAACCCTTAGATTTGAGGTGTGCCACTGGATTGCATCATTAATGACACACGAGTCCCTCTGACATCAGCAATGTGATCCAGGAAGTGTGAGAGGAAAATCCAGTTTACAACTGGATGAGTGGAAAACACAGATGAGAAAGAAAAAGGAAGTGACAGAGAGTGACAGGTTTACTGTACACTAAAGGATATAATCAATTTGATCAGCACGGTATCTCTGTGGAGCAATCGTTGATAAAAAAGCACCCTGGAAGAGCGTGTTATTAAAGATCATGGGAGGTCATCAGCTCCGATAGGGCTACCCACGCGCTACCTGGCTACTTCCTCCGCCGGTCGGTCGCCGTGGGAAATCAGTAATCGGCCGGACGGCCACTCGCCCGTTCCCATGAATATTCACAGCGGTTGGGTGACCCAGTGTTTCAGAGCGAGAGAGAGGAACGAGAGCGTTTAGGCAGTGCTTGTTTATGCAGACGGCGATGTGATTGCGCGTCGCAGAGTGTCAGTCGACAAGATTCCAAATGTAATAGTCCCTGAGAGGCACTTGAATGGAGTCATTCCCCCATCACACCCCGGGTGCTCCCCCGCCCTCCAAAACTTTCTTATTAACCGCACCATCTCGCCATCTCTCCCACATACCCCTCCTTCCCCATTCCTCCTTCTCAAATAAACCTACAAAGAAAGAGAAATTAACAGAGGAGACGTTTTTCTCCCTGCCGCCCCTCTCCTTTCTAGAGAGTGAGAAAAACAGAGGGAGAGAAAGCGATAGAGACAGAGGAAAGGAGCAAAAGAGAAAGAGGGAGAGAAAAAAAACATAATTTATCTGTGTATTATCAAGAAAGGCAGACACTTTAATCAGTCAGCTATGAAGTCAGTATTTCCATTCTTATCTGTTGCAGGAGTGGAAATGGAGAGCAGATAGTGTGCTGGGAGCCCATCGGTGGGCAGGAATGATAATGGGAGAGAGAGGGCTGGCTATTGGACCGCTGTGTCAGCTCTATCTGCACCCATTATCAAGGGCCTTATCGGCGCTGCCATCAGCCAAGCTGTAATGGGGCCAGTTCAACTTTCCACATTATCATACCGCTAAGACCTGGTTCAGTGAGGCTAGAGGTCTGACTGGAGACAGGGGAGAGGGAGGGCGGGAGGGGGGTTACAGAGAGACAGTTGTTGGGGGGGGGGGGGGGTGAGATAGCGGTAGATATCGAGGACGAGAGAGAGGCGAGTAATGGAAAGCGGACCAGAAATGAAGGGGGGGAGATGGAGGAGGGGCTTACTTGAAAGGGTTGGGATGTTAGGACTATGATTGACAGAATGAAACTCTGGGTAAAAAGTAAGGTGAGGTCAGGAAGGCCTAGAGGAGTAAAGTCCGTTGATTGATGATTTTATACCACCCGTCTGATCGTATAATCATCTCTGTTATGATAATATTTTCATTGTAAATTGTCTAAAGAGATAACAAAGTGAGGGGGAAGAGGGCGTACGTACTGGGCAGGACTTTGATTGACGGGTCGAGAAGTAGTCTTGACTTTCAGAATGCAGTCTGGGTAAACAAGAGAACGGGTAACGTCCAAAAGTCCACAATCATGAAATCATCGTACTGCCTATAATGTACTATCGAGTCTTATCATTTAATAATCATGATAATGATAATATTTTTATTGTGATTGTTTAAAAAGATTAAGACCCAATGGATGATGACCTTTGACAGGTAAGATTTCATTTTAGATACTGCTCATTGGAATTGGTGCAAGATTACACAATAAATGGATTAAATGAAAGTTATAGACCAAACAATAAATTCCTAACTGAATAATTTGAACACTGCAGGTTTATAAAACTCAATCTTTCTGATCTGGTTACTATGCCAATGCTTATCTACTTATTGGAAGCAAAGGTATTTGTAGGGATGAAGATGATTACGTTAAAATAAAAAGCTAATATTTAAAATGATGTACCATTTTTCTATTTAAAAGAAAAGAAAACAACTGAAACTGAAATCAATTATTTAAATGCTACAAGTGAATTAGTGAATAGTGAATATATAGGCTATCATCACCATTAATAAGAGTTGCATGATTCTGGATAAATTGAGAATCATGGTCCGTTATAAATAGAGATCAAGATCAGACAACTAAATAAAAAAATTACTAGAGGTTCTGACAAAATATGAATTGCTGCAATCTATTTAAAAACTATTTTAAATGGTTTTAAAGATTGATTCAATGACTTACTCAAAGACTTCACTTGTTTCATTACTGGATGTATCAGCATTTTTGAATGAATTATTCAATGGCAAATACATTTTTTACCTATAACAAATGCAATCGAAACAATCGTCATTTGAAGCGCCATGTTACATTCAAAAGGGGATTTGCTCTATTTTAATCGCTACCATAGACATCAGTGTTTGTGAAGCTGTTTAAATGGAGTGGTGATGGCGCAGTGGATAAGACACATGCCTTTGGTGTGAGAGACCCGGGTTCGAATCCACTGTTAGACACCAATGTGTCCCTGAGCAAGACACTTAACCCCTAGTTGCTCCAGAGGCATGCGACCTCTGACATATATAGCAATTGTAAGTCCTTTTGGATAAAAGCGTCAGCTAAATGAGTAAATGTAATACCCAATTATGAATCTGCGAACACAGATTTAAACGCTCTGTTAGGATTTTGTCAAAAGTTTGATAGACACATGTAAATGAAGTCATTAATAAGATCGTGTGGTTGTTTGAATCAAGACCTTTTAACGATGAATCGTGCAGCAAATGACCAATATGGAACAAATACATCATGCAACTCTATTACTCTTGAGTACTTATAAACCTAAAGAAGATGCTAGCACCTGTTGCTATAGAGATATTACTATGGCCTTGCAGAAAGGGTATGATACAAAAAATAAGTTTGAGATAAGTGTTTGCAACTTGCTAAAGGGGTCACACTAAGAGTCAATGAAGGGGCAAAAGCAAAAGAAGAGGAAGTGAGAAACCAATGACCAGAAAAAGCACTGAAGAAGAAACAAGATAGGTGGCAAAGGCAAACCATATATCGCCTCAACACAACCTCAATGTAGTCTTCCACGTCACTGATGAGGTCAAGATTTGCCAAATAAAAAGGATACAAAAGGCAAAAACACATTGCACACTGTTAAACGGGAGTCTCTGAAATGTAAAAATGCATTGCAATGAGATCACATATGGTTAATTTTATGGTTATCATTTTATGTGGCTAACTCGATGTGATTCACACTTCACACACATATATGTAACCCCGCTCAGACAGAAGCTGAAAGAGGTTGGATGCTGATCTCTGGCAGTCTCCCTTCTCTTTCTAGAGCAGGCCAAGTGGAGTGTGTGAGAGCAGAAAGAGGAGCCACTCTGGTCTAGACCACCTCTGTTTAGGGGTGGCTCCCTGGAGGCGGACTAACCTCTCCTCTTTCTGGGGCCTTTGTCCCAGCTGCCCTTCTGTGCTTATCTCCTCTCTTTCCGCCTCTCCTTATGAAACATGCCCGGTGTTCCCTTCCCACAAGAGCCTCCTGCCTGGCATATAACACCCAAGACTGAGCTCTCTGCACCGTGTGCAATAGGGATACTCAGGACAGCATTTTTTAAAAATCATTAAACGATAACTCAGTGTTCGTTTATAGTAGAGATGTGCTAACTACGTATTTTAAAAACTGACGACTCAATGGGTTGTTTGAGCACATTATTGACCATTCTGTCTTACATAATTACACTGATTAAAAATTCAGAAACCAATCAGATGCGTTTCATATATATATATCAACGATTGTCAAACGATTAATCGCATATCGAATAATCGCATAATCAAATCCTAAATAAAAGTTTGTTTACATAATATATGTGGGTGAACTGTGTATAATTATTTTGTGTGTATGTGTATATATATATATATATATATAGTATATATAAATACAAACACATGCATGTTCATTTAAGAAAAATATTATTTATATATAAAATATTTATATATAAATCTATAGGCCTATACAGTATACACATGAAAATATTTCTTAAATATATACACAGTGCATATAATTATATATATATATATATATATATATATATATATATATTATAAAAATATATATTATAAAAATATATATAAATATATATTATAAAAATATATATAAATATATTATAAAAATTATATATATATATATATATAAACTTATAAAATTATATTGTATTATTTATTATATTATATATTATATGTGTGTGTGTGTGTGTGTATATACAGCATTTTTTTTATGTTAGATGGGATTAATCGTGATTATCATGCCAAATCGATTTGACAGCTCTAATTTATAGTTCAATATATAGAGTTACACATAAAATATTCCACATTCGAAATATTAACATGGAAAATTTTTATTTTAAATATTACAATATTACTGTTTTTGCTGTATTTTTCCTGAAAGAAATGCAGTCTTGTTGAACACAGGAGACTTCTTTCAAAAAATCATTTGAAATGGACATCCAAACAATTAAACTGTTTTGAAAGACTAGCAGCAAAATCTAAAACAGGTTAACCTTTGGTCAGTTTTTGAACTATTCAACCTTCGTGACCCATCCCAGTGCAGTCGCACTCATTAATACCCTAGTCTGGCTCATTTTGAAGTCTGCAGTGCTATATTTATACGTGCAAAATGAAGCACAAACATTTTATAAATAGTAAAAAAACTGGCCTTGTGCATTTGATTACACTTAGCAAAAGATTCAGCTCTTGGCAGCCATAACAAGCAAGCCAGTGAGAACTCTTTCTGTCCTAGAGTGTATATTTTACACTGTGACACAGAAACTCACCTGAATGCTATCGGGATGTGACCAGTAGATGTAATCTACGGCCTTATGGTTCAGACAAATACACCCAGATGAAATGTTTGCATAAAGCAACCCTTGAGATATGTGCACCGAGTGAATAGTGTCACTCTTGAACTTTATGTCCTTAGCACTACATCAAATTGATGGCCCACACCCCCTACCATGCCAATTAAGCACATCAAATAAAAGAACATGACATCAAACCTCAGCGTGGAAATCAGTCAATCTAATCAACCCTGTTAGCCGTGATCCACATCAAATATGGCTCCTCCACATCGGACAAATTATCATATCTCCATTCTCCTTAAGACGCAACTCATTAACTCCAACCAAAAAGCACAGAAAACTCTATTACACCAAGCTTCTGGAGAAAAAATATATATCTCCCTCCTGCGATGGCAAATCTCACCTCCGCCATTCCTATCAAAACGGCACATAAAAAAATAAGTCCTCTTCATAAGATGCTATGTGATAACAGTGCATTAAAAGATTACTGCCCTGTTCCCATCTTGTTTTTAATTGCATTGGGGCCAGAGGCTACGGGATCCTTAATAACACATTAATATTTTATTCTCATCCTCCACTCCACAATCACATGCAACTGCAGCTGTGTTTAAGACTTTATGCTTGTCTCTACATTTAGCAGGGCTGTGGTTGGTGGGGTTGAGGGGGTGATTCACAACTTTTACGGCGTCTTTCCGAGTTGTGCTGCTAAGAAAGATGGCAGGCTGACAGCACTGTATACGGTGACATCATTGACATCAAGTGTCATTTACATATATTTACATAATATAAACTACGTAAATAAAATAAAAAATGTGGTTGGCTTGATAGTTCTTCTGTTGCATTTGCAAATATTAGATTGTATAAAAGACAAAATAGGGGTCTATGACAGTCGCTGGCACGTTAAGTTTCCGCTTTACACAATCATGTTAGATGAAACTTTAGTATTTCTTTTCTTTTCTACGTTTTTTATGAGCCTACATAACAAAAGAAGTGAGGATTTAGTGAGTGCTAATGGGTCAATGAGGGACCAGTTATCATAACTCACTCGACTTCCTCTGGAGTAAACATTAGGAAAGAGCAATAATTCATCAAAACACCTAAAAGCTTTTCCTTACACTGTAGCAACCAACAGACACTTCCTAAACAGTAAATTCTAATCAACAGTTACAGCTTTTTGACATCACTTTCAGCCCACATATTGCAAGCTCTCTCTCGTCCAATCAGGAGAGCTCATGGGCTGAACCAATCAGAACATCACCAAGCTGTATTAATCAACATACTACACAAAACTCTAATAAATAAAGATATAATAGGACAAATTAGCTATAGAATATTAGCTTTAGAATAAATACACCATTTTCCATGTTGAAAATATTTATATTTGAGGACTTTAGTTTTAGATAAAAATGTGAGCTTTCAGCAAGTTGATGATTGAGTGAGATCTGTGTCTGCAGAAAACAACACGCACAGAGATACATAAAAATTCTTACATCAACAAAATATGTCTATCGGCTTACAAGAAAGTACACAGCACCATAAACTAACATAAAACATCACAGCCATTAGAGTAATCTGTAAGAATCTTTAATCAGAAACAAATTCTTGTGCAATAAAGTCTTTATGCCATTTCTTAAAAATTAGAATGTTTCGATCGCACCAAATGAGCATTTTAGAATGATTTCTGAAGGATCATGTGACACTGAAGACTGGAGTAATGATGCTGAAAATATTGAAATTAGGGCTGTGAAACGATTAATCGCGATTAATCGCATCCAAAATAAAAGTTTGTGTTTAATATATGTGGGTGCACTGTGTATAATTATTTTATATATATATTACACACATGCTTGTATATATTTAAGAAATATTTTCATGTATATAGATTTATATATAATTAATATTATATATAAATATAAATATTTTACATAAATAATATTTTTTTCTTAATTATACATGCATGTGTGTGTATTTATATATATACAAAATAATTATACACAGTGCACCCACATATTATGTAAACACAAACTTTTATTTTGGATGCGATTAATCGCGATTAATCGTTTGACAGTCCTAAAATAAATAGTGTCAGACACTATAAATAAAAATAATTGCCGTAGTCTTCATTCTAACATGCTATTAATACCAATAAGCACAGTTAGAAACATGATGCATTTATTGAACAATAATCATTAAAAGCAGGACTTTGAAGACCTTAACCATGCTTTAAATATTATCAGATACTAGAAAAATTGATTATAATTTTTTTTATCAAAGTCGTCCTTGGCTTTGCAACTCATTCTAAAAACTTTATGACTTTCTCACAGTGTTCACTGCACCCACTATCTCTCAGTATCTAATATCTCACTGCAAATCAACATTTCAGCCATACTGCTGACGCCACATTCTTGTTTCCTTTCGCAAGGTCTAGCGCTGAATACTTTTTTTTTCACTGTTTTTCACCAAAACGCACCCCACACAGATTAACATCGATGAACAAAAAAAAAAAAACCTGCATCTCAATGCTATCTAACACAAGATCTACAGTGAGTAATATGTGGAATTAGTTTTAATTAAATTAATCAACTACAATGGTTGTTAGGAGAAAACACAAGTGTGGGAACCGAGAGAGGGTGGGGAGTAACTAAAGGGGAAAAAAAAAATGCATTCACACCTATCATCTAATTATACAACAACATTAATCACATTAAGGCTGGAACTGATTGCCAGGGTCCGGGGCCCTGCTGTTCTTACGTGTAGCTTTGTTATTGCAGCAAAGCCTCAGCTCCTGCCTGCTCTGTGCTGATAACAACTCTTATCACACTTGGCGATCTCTATCTGTACCGGAGATCAGGCCCCAGGCTTTATCAAAAGTTCACATCGAGCTAAAAGCAGAACAAAGAAGGAAAACACACAAGCAAAACCACCACGACGCAAGTGCGTATGTGTGAAAATATGTGAGCGAAAGCCTGTGATCTCTCATTCTTTTCGATATTTTTGGGCTGAGCGTTTAACTAGCCCTCGGGTCAAATGACCCCGAGACGCTGAACCTGACAGCAGCGAAAGCTCTGAGAATGCTTTCAGCAAAAACAGGAAGAGATCCCATCAGTTGTCCACACTTTCAAAAGTGCAAGCCCAAGGTACAGGAGGTGGTAACTCAAACAAGTGCATTGTCTGGCCCCAGCTTCTCAAACATCCTCCGGCCGCTGACGCCAAATTCTGGGAGCTCATGAATAATTCACGCCGTTCCAATGATGTCACTTGGCTGTTATCTGTGAGAATCTCCCCCGTTATCTCCCAATCATCTCAACGGCTCTCTTTATCGGGCCCTGCCATCTAACTGAGGCAGCTGCTTTTAAAACGCGGCGTACACCCATCTACCATTTCTGTATTCCTGCCTCTCTCCCCCAGCCCTTATCAGCCCTGCCATCCTACTCTCCCCTTATCTGCTTTTCTCCTCTCTCTTTTTTTAAACTTATCTAGAGATACACCCAACCAGTCCCAAACAACAACACAAACATGACAAAGATGAGAAAGCTTCAGCCAAATGTAATTATAATCCCAATTTCCCCAAACCCCCCTCGACGTTGGCTCTATCTCCACAGAGATCGCCGGCGTCTCACCTATCTTGTCTCCCATCTCAACTGCCAAAATATAAGCCCTGGGATGTGGCCCCGCTAGGCCGCGAGCTAATCTCGCCATCAGGGAGGGATGGATAATCTATCAGCACGATCTTCACCATTGGGAGAGTGACGCACAAAAGACACACAAAAATATTTCCTCTCAACATAGACTTCCATGATACCGGATACCTTCTTTTAGAGGGGCCGGGATTGTAATCCTTCCAGTAAGAGTGTAACACAACAATGCAATCGTGCATTTATTATATTACACGCCATCGTCTTGACGTTTACATATGCAAAAAAGGGTAAGATAAGAGGGGCGTTGTGATGTTCACGTGCGTTCCAGAGTTTCGTGGTGGGGGAACTCACCTTTAGGGAAATCTCCAGCCAAACCTGAGATACTTTCCCACCATCTTCATCATTAGTCTAATGAGACGTCAATGGGGGACTCGTGGAGTTGGCGAACACCAGATGTGAAATGTTTATTCTGAATTGTTCAAAACAACAGAAGTAAAGCTGGTTCCACCATTCGCACCACTTCGCCTCTAGGTAGGAATATGAGTTCTCCGGAAACCAACCAGAGATAGCTTTATATATCAGATAAGACATCTCAATTAAGGGAGCGACTTCATGGGTCAGCAGGTCACTGGCATTGTCACTGGCCAACGTGCTCGTATAACTCTCCAGTCACTTAAACAAACCTTGATACCGCCCGTTTACACTCAGTGGTATATGCTAATGTTGCCTTATCAGCCCATTTTTTCTTTCCTATTCAAGAGTCGCTTTCTGCCTTTGAATCGCATTAATATTTATTTATTTTTTGAGCAGCCCTTTCAAACTCAACCTCCAAGATATTGCTACTGTGCTTATCGCCTGAAAGCATCTCTTCTGGATGAAGAACTGAAACAGCGCCTGGCACCGGAGCAAAACGACTTTTCAGCACCGTTGGTTCTTTTCAGAGAAAGAGAGGGAGAGACAGGGGTCAATGAATTTGATTTTTACCTTATGATTTTATTGACCACAAAATGTTAAAGGTTACTTTGACCAAAAGTGTTGGTCACCCTCATGTTGTTTTTCCAAACCTTTATGACTTTCCTTCACTAGTGGATGTCAAAAAAATTGCTCTTGTCTAATCACAATGAATGGTGACTGAAGATGGCAAGGATGTAACTTACAATCATGTTAATTTTGAACAATGTTAAATGTTAATGTTAAAGTATTGCTTTGTGTGAGAAACAGTTGTTATTGCCTATTAATATTCCCCTCCAGTGAGCTGTTAAACGGATCGATGAGCCTGCTATATTTAGCAGTCGAATCATGATGTGTATTAACGATTTCATGGATACTCAAACTTTGCTTTTCACAGGAAAGTGACAACAGTTTATATTGAATATTCAGCTTCAGAAACATAAATTGCTTTTAGGATCATTTTGTGTCATTCTGGAGGCTTTACATCTTCAGCCACCATTCATTGTCGTTGTATGGAAAAGAGCAACCAATATATTCTTCCGAATGTATCATTTTACGTTCCACAATAAAAAGAAAGTCACAGGTTTGGAGCAACGTGGAAGTCCAAATAATATAAAATATTGCATTCAATCACAAAAACAATCAATTTTAAGTCCAATTATTGTGTGTCTGAACATTGGAGTTAAAATGGATAGATGAAAAAAAAAAAAAGATCCAATTGTAATCCACTATAATGTGGAGAGATCAGCTGCACGCGCTATCTGACGTCTCATCTCTGGAAAGAGAACTGAAAAGCCGAAGGAAAATGCAACAGCAGCGTCGTTGCAGCCACAGACAGAAAACAAATAAAAGATCCAATTTTAATCCTTATCTCGACTGGGATCGGATCACTGTTTATCTGAACTCATATCGTCTTTTTCAGAGAACAGTGACGTTTCCACAACAGTATTAAACAGGAAGCCACGGTTACACTTCGGTTGGAGCAGACGAAAGCACTTTGACAAATGAAAAAGTAAAATAAAACGGATTTAAACACAATTATCTCGACTGGGTTTGAAAAATGAAGCGCGAGTTTGTTCAGCCCCGTTCACGTGCCCCGTGCGCTTTTACAAAAAGAGCTGAGCGTCTTGAAAGCTACTGGGGTTACTATGGCAATTGTAACTAGCTATTACTAATTTTCTACTGTCTTGAAACCACCAAAACACAAGGATTATTTGAACAGACCGGCCACACATCTGAAGTGTAGGCTACCCATTCGTCTCGTGTTATTAGAAATATCTTGTCAGTTTCCACGAAATTGTTGAGCAGCGCTCCAAAAAAAAACAACGATATCCCGTCATATGAATAATGTCACACACTTTTTACAATGAGTCACCATTCACAACAACAGCACTTGCACTAGAGAAACTTTAAACGCTTACGTTTGATCTGCCGGGGTTTGCTCTGCTTTCTTCGAGACATGCTTATTCCGTCGTTCCTGCTCAGCTTGCGGCAAAAGCGATCAGTCCACCGGGGAGACTAGCAGTAACAGCAGCACTGGAACACAGCTCTCTGTCCGGCCGGAGACACCCGCATGACCTGTACTTTGATATTCAGAGCTGAAAGAGCTACCTGTGGCCGAGTGAGCCTTAGTTACTTTTCAACGTCTTCCCAGATTCGCGATCTATCCTCTTCGTTAGCCGAAACACACTCTCTGCCGGTGACAGCGCATACGTTTGCTGGAGAAAACTAAACCTGTAGCTTTTAATAATTTGTTTATGTCTACTCCGGTGAAGCACAGAGACAGCGCAGTTCTCAACGGGGCTCGATCGACACATGAAACAGTGGCGCTGTAATGTTATGACACGCCTCCGTCACGCCCCTTGCGTATGATGCCACGCCGCACGCTCCTCACTGCGCCCGCGCTCTCAAGCAACCCTCGATCCCCATCAATGCAAGGCGTGAAATGTATGCCTCGTGTCGTTTGCATGCAAAACAATTTTCTTTGGTATTATGAGCAAGAGTATGTACGGCGAATTTTAAACGGGATGTTCAAAATGTAATAAAGTTATTATACCTACTTACTTTAATAACAACAGAAATTGTCATTACGTATTACTTCTATCAACGAATTCAATTTTGTTATTCAATTGTTAGTATTAGCTATAAAATATGGGCAATATAGGCCTATTAATGATATTATTATTATTAATATTACTAATTATTATGTAAGTATTACTTTTACATATATTAACATAAATTTACTAATATTATTGAATTTATGTTATTATTATTAATACAAATATAAATAATAATACAACATTTTTATATTATTAGTGTTATTATTATTGCTGCCCTTGTTGTAATTTCTTAGTTTAAGATAATACATATTTTGCCGCAAAATTAAATTTTTTTATTATTTTTCCTTGTCTATTGTATCATTTGAGCACTTTATTTTTATTGTTTATTGCCATTGCAATTTCCCCTCACACAGGGATCAAAAATACTATTCCGTTTTACTTGTCTAGCCTACTTTAAATGGGATTGTGACTACAATTCCCCTGTGAAATGTTCAGTGGTAGTTAATGAAATACAAAAAGTCATACAATTATAGCTGTCATTCATGGTATAATTACCCAAAAAGTGAGAATGGTGCTGGCAACACATATGCTGACACTGTGGCCTCCTCAAAAACTCACTGCTTCCATCTAGTGACCAACAAAAAACTCTTATCCTTACAGTAGAAGCCACCATGGTTGTAGTGAGATGACTTAATAGACACATTCCTCGAAGACCAGCATTTGAACATGAGACAAGAAGTACATCAACCGTGTCATGCAACATCTAACCTGAAAATTATGGAGCAACCATAATTACATGCCAAACACACAAAAAAGAACACCACGATGCATTTATGTGTTGTTATAAGGACTGTTAACTAGGCTATCAATAAGATCAATGCTTGTTTTGTTAATCTTGATAATGGAGGAACATTGTTCATCTTGCCTTTGATGATTAAACATGATGAAATCAAGACACAGAAAAGGATTCCATATAATAAATTAAATGACACATAATAAATTAAAGCTGGAGACATTGAACAGAAACACTTCTTTGTTGATCCTCGAACAACATTCAAATCAAGCAATCAGATTTTAATGACTGTTTATATGTCAAGTTAGGCTTACAACCAGGTTTAAGTGCTTCTATGTCTGTGTTATTCACCTATCATTTCCCCCTCATTTTAGGGATAACTTATGGGTAGGTTTATGTTCAGGGGTAGGGATATGGTTAGGATTACTTTTTTGGACAGGAGTGTGTTATTCCAGGAACAACAAAGTTTGCAAAATCAGGCCATGCAACAAGATGAAGCCACTAGAGTGCGCTCTGCCTCTTTAGAAGGTTATACAGTGGTTTTAAGAAAAAAATGCTTGAATAAATTAATTCTGGACATATAGTCAAACCGATGCATACCTCAAATTATATTTAGTATGTGTAAAATATTAAAAAAAGACACAACTCTTCAAACATTTATTTAAAAATAACCATTTTACATTTACATTTAAAAATAAACAAATTTACTTTCCTGTAAAGAATGGCCATGTCCACAGCGTTCATTACAAACCCACTCAACAAAGACAGTCATGTAGAATAACAAAATAAAGACAAATAAAATGTTTTGACAAAATAATAAATACTCCATGAAGGCCCTTCTATGTATTTTTGCTGAAAACATTGTTTATAGCTTATTAAACAAATATTCTTCAGATTATTACAATATTCTTCACACCAAATTAATATGTTCTAATATAAATTAAATTAATTAATATTTAATGTAGCTTTGAAAAAACATGATAATTAAGAGAAATTTCAAAAGCTGCAGCCACATTTTTTTTTTTTTTTTTGTCATTTTGTAATCACTTGTTGTTTTGTTTTGTTTTTTAGAATGGAGGACTATAATTTTATTTCACCATTATAGTGACCAAAATGATGGTTATCATGGTATTGTTAAATGTGATGTTACGAAAAAGATGTTTATTTAAGTGTTCTATTAGTATACTACTTGTAAACTAAAAATAAGAAAGTAAATTTAACTTAAGTATACTTGACTTTCACTGACAGAAAGGTCTAATTTGGCCTGTACGTGTACTCAACCTTTTTTTGATGACTGTGAAGTACTGAATTGTGGAGTTAGACCGTTACTATTTTCCGGATTTCTTTGGGCGGGGCTAAAACGGCTCGATGACGCACTGGAGCCCCTGAGGCTGGCCCCTCCCCCAACAATAAAGAAACTATGGCACCATCGCTCTCGGTTATTTTAGGCATTGATTTGCCACCATGGTGCACATTCCTATCAGCTTGGCGCTCAATCGCGAGTTAGCCTACTGTCAGTACTAGTTACTTTACTGCGTCTTCAGCAGAGTGTGTATAGCACTTTTTGCTAGCTAAAACGCTTTGGTGGACACACGGCTTAATGCCAATTTTTTCAAGATTTGATAGCTTATTTTATGTAGTACTTGCCAGCTTTTTATCATTCAAATTTAGCTGGGTGGCTAATAACACATTTTTCTGCGGTGTGACAAACTCAGGACACATACTGTAGTACATCTTGACTTGAAATAAAATGAACTCAAAGTATACTTCTTTTTTCGTACGACACAAACCAACAAATAAAATAAATAGCACTATGCACTGCTGGTTTGCAAAAACATTAAAATAATTGCAATATAGCAACAATGGACAGATTTTAAATTAACATCAAATGTTGTTTAAGTTACTTAGGCTACATCATAATGTATTACATGTTCAAACATTTTGACAAGAAACGTACATAAACCTCACATTTAAGCCTTTAAACCATTTTAAGAAAAGAGATGAGTCAAAATGACAAATGATTATACAGGTATATCCGTTTTCTTGAATAATTCTAGATACCTCAGTTTGGCTGGTTAAAATTTACACCATTAAAATTCGTTTTCATTTTCACAGAAACTTCATACTAGTTCATACTTAAATAGGATTGAGATCCCCTGTTTGTAGATCAATGCCTCTCCAATGCTTGAACTTGTAGTATTTATGTTACCAATTAACCAGACCTTGACTGTTAGCCTATGCCAGTAAGTCAAACAACTGTTTATAAAATAAAAAGAAAAAAAGAAACGATTGTCACTGACAAACAAACACATTAGTAGAGACATTGTCACGATCTGGTCCAGATCATGATGATGAAAAACAGGTTTCAATAAACAAACTCAGGTAATTCAAATGCAGGAATCCTGCATTTGAATTAACGTTACCTGGAAGGCAACTTAACGTCATGTTGCACACAAACACAAGAACAATACGAGACAAACTGAATGAAATGGAGGAACTTAAATTCACAAGGTTTGAACTCAAATGAGGAACAGGTGACTCATAACAAACAAGGAGCGGAAACTGGAACAAATGAAAACAGGTTGGCCTAACTAAGCATATAACAAAGCCTTTATTATATATGTAATAAGGGGCTATTTCCACAACATCATTTTCAACTAAAAACGTAAAAAATTTTATGCGTTTTGGCTGTTTGTTTACACGACAACGGTGTTTAGGGCTCCTACAAAACCAAATTTTTTGAAAACGTGTAAACAACAAAAACGCAAATCTCTCAAGAAGATGGCGTTATATATCCGTGTTCAGTCTATTCATCGCCATCTAATGGCCTGGCAGCAGAAGTAGAACACATGATTTTTGTTGTTTTTTCGCGGATGGGGATCGTTTTGACAATGGTGTCACCTCTGTGTGGAAAACTCTAAAAACATCTCCGTTTCGTGTAAACGTAACAGGAAGTTTGTGACATACAAATTCTAAACTAGTCATAATTATTTACAGGAAATTGATTTGTTTGTCTCCTCAGTCCAGGGATTCCACTGTGTACAACAGTTAATTTGTTTTAGGGGGTAAAGTAGGAACCGGTTAAAGGGCAGTATTTTGTAACTGAGCCTGTTTTGTGAGGTCTTTATTAGCCTGAAGCTTGAGTCAGGCTTGAGGATTTGAGGAAAGAACAGCTATGATAAAAGAAGTTTTGCTCTGCCTGTGCTTGACCCTGGCCCCTGTTTGGACAACCCCTGTACAGACAGGCAAGTTTTTCATAGTATATTGCTTTTTAAATAATATCGGAAATTGTACATTGAAATAATTTTTAAATCAATTAAAGAATATGTGTTTATGTCATATTTCTGTTGGCGTGTGTGCAGACTCTGGGCCGGTGGTCGTTCTGAAGCATGGCAGTGTCCGTGGGCAATATGTGAAGGTTAAAGGCTCTGAAAAGGTGGTGGAGCAATATTTGGGGATTCCTTTTGCACAGCCACCTGTTGGTCCGCTCCGCCTGGCTGCACCTGCACCTGTACAGGGATGGGAAGGAATAAGAAATGCCACTCAGCACTCTCCAATGTGAGTTCTGCTATATAGTCATAACAATAACTGAAAACAGATCTGTACTATAAGTGACAAATGAGTCGGATCAAAAGTAATCTAAAAGTAGTCTGATTTAATGCATATTGTAATAGACTACGTTAGTAAAGAGGACTACAGTTATCCACCACTGCTACCACTATATCTGGGGTCGGCAAGACACGTGTCGACATTGAAACACGGAGGGATAATCACAGGCACATGACCATAGCTAAAGATATGTATGTATTTCATTGAAATAAAATTCCCTGAACTTGCGGGCGAATGTAAATTTTTTAAGGTCACACAGCCTGTTTTATTAAATTAGGAGGATCTATAAATACTACTAAACAGTGCGATTCTAACAGATCCTACCACACATTAACATGGTCGGAGGTGCGCACTTCTGTGTTTGTCCCTCCGCGAGTCATAAGTTTCCGACCGCTACAACATATTAAAGTTATATAAACCATTTCAGAGCTCAGATTTCCTTTTACCTAGCCAATTTTCTTCTCTTGCTGCATTGTAGGTGCCTTCAAAACCCAGATATTGAGCCTTTAGTTGCAAAGGCCTTGAAGTTGAATTACACCACCACAGGAGTCTCAGAAGACTGTTTGTATCTTGACGTTTACACTCCTTCTCAAAGATTAGAATCAGAAAAATATCCAGTGAGTACTGAATTATGGCTACTCTCATCTAAACTTGTCACACAGTAGAACTTTCCTATGCTTTATTTATAATTTTGCTTACCATTCTGACAATTTCAACGTATGCAAACCAACAGGTAATGGTTTGGATTCATGGAGGAGCCCTGGTCTTTAGCGGAGCTTCCGTGTATGACGGATCCCCATTGGCGGCCTATGAGAACGTAGTTGTGGTTGTCATTCAGTACCGACTTGGAATGTTAGGATACTTCAGGTATTCACTTATGGATAAAAGTGTCTCTTTAAGAATTACTGAAGACACTGATTCTGCTGGGTGGGTTTGGGTTATAATCAAATATGCTTCTGGTTTTAGCACAGGCGATAAGTTTGCACAAGGAAACTGGGGCTTCCTAGACCAGATTGCAGCTTTACAGTGGGTGCAGCAAAACATCGAGGGTTTCGGAGGAGACGCCCAGTCTGTCACCATAGCAGGAGAGTCTGCAGGAGGAATCAGTAGCTCTTTTCTAGTCAGTCAATATTTGCAATGCAACATTTCACAGTTCATTGTTGCCTATTTTTAAGTATGTATCTGCTGGGTATCAGTGTTTAGAAAGCAGAATAAAACGGTAAGTTCTTTGGGGTCCTTTGGGCTTCCTCGGTAGCTCCGCCCTCCTTCGTACTTCCGCTCAATTTTCATTTTCCTTCAGTACAAATGAAATGTACAAGAGTCTGGTAGGACCAGGCCACTTCCTCTGGGCCCCATTTGGAAATGTGAATACAAGTTGTTAAAGGGGTCATGAACTGGCTTTTAAATTTTTTTATATTGTTGTCTGAGGTCAACTTATGACGTTTGCTTGGTTTTACATTCAAGAACATCAAAATGAATATATTAAATAGGCTATTTTCTACCCTAGTTTTGAGCCTAGCTCAAAAACGCTTGATTTTAATGGGCGTCTCGCATTGAAGACTTGGAAGTAAGTTTTCCCCCCTGCTGTGAGTGGATAACAGTTTTGCATATTATAATGAGTTAACTCA
Organism: Pimephales promelas; assembly: GCF_016745375.1. The sequence continues at coordinate 12,265,821 of NW_024121432.1, read as the reverse complement.
TTCGCTTATGCAGCGACTGTCTTCTTCCACAACCAGGCACAGGACAAAATTTTGAAAACTCGGTAGCTGGATCCGGTTTGTCATCACGAGGTAGGCATCTATGTTTTTTGACTATACGCGTAATGCGCGAATCAGTGGGCGGGGCTAAACCGGCCGTGTTGAAGTAGGGTTGGTGTTTTTATCCTCGTTGACGTCCTAGTTCCCCACTTTGAAAAATGAGTCGTTTGTCAAAACCTCATAAAAAATTTTGATTTCTCAGTTCATCACCCCTTTAAATCAATATATTACTCAACAATAGATTCTTTGTAAAGTTCAATGCAAGGGTTAAATGTATTCTAAAGATGTATTCTTGTGGACTTTTAGACATTGTCACCCATGACTAAGGGTCTGTTTCACAGAGCCATCTTTCAGAGTGGAGTAGCAACCATGGCAACTTACTCCATCAAAGACCCGCTGATGTTTGCCCAGGTATTTTACCCAAAACAACAATCAATGTGTACTGCTCAATAGTTTCTTAAAGGGATAGTTCACCCAAAAATGTAATTCTGTCATCACTTACTCGCCCTCAAGTTGTTCCAAACCTCTGTATGAATTTCTTTCTTCTGCTGAACACAAAAGACGAATAGGCCTATATTTTGAAGAATATACCAAACAGTTGATGGGCCTCATAGTTATGGGGGGAAATACTATGGAAGTCAATAGGGCCCATGAACTGTTTGGATACTAAAGTTCTTCAGAATATCTTCTTTTGTGTTCAGCAGACTAAATAAATTAATAAAGTTTGGAACAAGTGAGTAAATGATGATAGAATCATTTTTGGGTGAATTATCCTTTTAAGGGAATCTGTAATGATGTCAGATATAAAAAAAAATATTTGTTAAGTTCAGTTCACTTTAGTTTGTTTTTATTTCCCTGAAGCCAATTTGGTTTCAGACACGTAAACAATACATAAATACATGTCAATAATGCAATGACAGGAACATAACATACATTCAGAGAACATCGAGGAATAACGTTTTCATAACTTAATGGGAACATTAGCAATAAGTTCTTGGAATATATATTTGTTAACTGGATCAGTTGAAAATTCACATTGAAATGACGTTATGTTGGATAATTTATATATTTTAAATGTTTAGAAGAAGGCTGATTGTAATCTGTTTGACCAGGTGGTAGCAAATGTTACTGAGTGTGACTTCAGCTCTTCTGAAGTGCTGGTCAAATGCATAAAAGAACTGACCGAGGAACAGATCATAAATGTAACTAAAAAGGTAGGAGCAGAGAATTTGAAGTAAGATGCTTTCCAGTATTTCATGAAAAAAAAAACCCTGCTAAGATCTAGAGATAGACTTCATATAAATGTACAGATTGAAGAGAGAATGAATTAATTTCTTAAACCAAGTGATTTCCCTAGAAACATATTTTCCCTGGAGCAGCAGTTGATGGGGTCTTTCTTAAAGCTCCAGCTGAGGAGCTAATAAAGAGCAAAGACTTCCATAAAGTTCCAATTCTTGTCGGTACAACAAACCATGAATTTGGATGGGTGCTCGCTCAGGTAAGTGTCATAATATTTTTGTATGGAATAGTGCAATGGAACAAATGGTCTACAACCCTTTATGACTATTATGAAATAGGAAACCCACAAACAATACACGGTGCTGAACAGGATGTGCTCATTTATATATAAAATTTTTTTTCAGCCCTTGGTCTCACAAGAATGGGTTAAAGGGATGGACACAAAATCAGTGAAAGCAATTTTGGACATGGTCAACAAAGCTGGTGTAAAGCTCGAAGAATTCTTCCTTCTTTTTAGATGATTTCTAGTGATTTACCTGTAGATAAAATCTGCAAATGCATGTATTTGGATTAACTCAGTCTGACTAATTTGTTAGTATTTGTCTCACTCTAGTGGACATAGTACAAAATACCATTCAGAAGACTGTAAAATACACTTTCTCTCTGCCCTCATAGACATCAGGAGTCAACGAATTAATTGTAGAAGAATACTTAAAAGATGCTAAAACTCCTGAGGATATTCGCGACGCATTTACTAAGATGATGGGGGATCTTTTTATTGTGATACCCTCCATCACGGTTGCGTCTCACCACAGAGGTTGGTTGCATTGTTACTGGCAAATTTTCGTTTCATTGTTGGTTGGCTTTAACCCGCACCCTATGTTATAACTTCACAGATGCTGGAGTCCCTGTGTATATGTATGAGTTTCAGCACCGGCCCAGTATATATAAAGATACCAGACCCAGCTTTGTGAAGTCTGACCACGCTGATGACGTTGGATTTGTGTTTGGTGCCTGCTTTTGGGATGGCCATGTCAGAATTGAAGGTAAGCAGATCTAAGAACTTGTTTGCCCAGGCTAATTATTATTATTATATTGGACAATTATTCTGGCAGGGGTTTGAAATATTGCAACAAAAGTGAATATGGGTATGATGAAGTACGATGGGGTTATCAACTCTTTATAATCCACAGGAGCACTCAGTGAGGAGGAAAACCAACTATGCAGAACTGTAATGAGATACTGGGCTAACTTCATTCGTACTGGGTGAGTACATTAGAGTATTAGGATCTGTCACAGATGATCCTTTATTCATTAAATTAATATTTTATTTCTACAGCTCACCAAATGGGCCCAGTCTGGTGAATTGGCCTGTATACGACCAGTCTAATAAATACATGAACCTAGGATTGCAGCAAACTGAGGGACAGGGTCTGAAGATGGACAAGCTGCTCTTTTTCTCTGTTGAATTACCTAAGAAACTTGCTGCTCTCCACACAGCCTGATTTGTTTTCACACCAATAAATATGCTGTATGTGCGCATAAATGATTTTGTCTCGATGCAGTGTATTGTTCCAATAAAAATTTATTGTTTCCAATTGATATAGATTTCTACAAGCATTTCAATGTTTCTCAAATCTAGCCAAAATCTGGATATTTGTATTAACCATAAAATAAAGTATCAGCATCCTACATGGTTAGAAATTGCATACTTCATGGATAATTTTGAATGTGAATTTAAAATGAATGTACAAAACTGTTCTTTCATTTAGATGGAATTATACACTAGTGAAATGCATAGGCCTACATAATGAAATACAGAAAGATAGACTGCTTAATCATAAAGTAAAATTTATATTATTATAATTATTATAATTTATATTGCTATTTACAAATTAAACATCACATGTTAATGTTTATGATGTACATATACTTAATAAATAAATGTAATATAATTATATAATTACAATAAATAGTATAATTAATTTACTTTATGTTTCGTACTAATTATTTTATATTTTTTATGTAGAAATAACGAAAGAGCGCGTGTATGCACATTTTTGACTGACACTCCAAAGTTGCTACATAGGCTTTCTGAAACACACACATAAAGCGATAAAGGACATAAATACTGAACTGACAAAAAAAATGCGCATTGTGCAGTCACGTGTCATCATGGCTACGTCACTGGGTTCCCCCATCCGTTACTGATTGTCGCGCATGCGCAGACTTAAAGATATTTCAGGCTGTAGTACATCGTACGCGCTGGGAAGACGAAGCTCCAGCTGGAACATCCAGGGTAAGTGTCATCTACAAACAAGACTTTATCATGGGACTTGACGATAAAATTCGGAACATATGTGATGTTTTGTCCTTCATCGTGTCTTTACGATCAAGTTTGTAGCCTAAATGAACATGAGGTTACAATAAAATTGTATTCATCATTATTGATATTCATTCATACGTTGCTGGCAGAAACCAGTATACATACGCGCGAGCCGTTATAAATGCAATTTGTAAAAGAATGAACAAGTGCTTTACGTAGGCTACTTCAAGAAAAATTCGCTTTCCTTTCCGCATGAAAGTGCCATATGATTGCACAGTGTTGTTTACAATAAGGAGGAGGAGTGGCGGAGGTTTCATTTTTCACGAGTTGTGCTGGTATGAAGAAAGTATGAATGATGAGCTGAAAGAACGTGGCTTTGTCGACCTAGTGAGCTGCCTATTCAGACAGCATTTTTATAATGTGTGTGCCATAATGCCCATTCTCTCAACCACTGTTACAGATCAATATGTGACTGCTTATTTTATTTCATCAGTGTTTCAAGCAACCAGACCTGCAGTCAATGCATTTTGAGATATTAAATTAGTGCTAATGAAAATAGGCACTTATTGTGGAGGCTAAAAATAGGGCCGTTATGACTGTAGGAAATGTTTCTGATGAAGCCTGTGAGTTGTCTTTTGATAAGCTGGTATTTTGACAGGTGCTATTTTAAGACACTAAACTAAAAGTAAAGGTCTAAAGCACTGGAGCAGAAGTGCTATTGTTTCCAATGGAGAAATCCATGCGATTGAATCTAGTTCCTTCTCACTTTATTAAGATTTCTATTTCCGCTTACTGTCTGGAATTACATTAGCAGGTATGTATGACACCATAGTATTTCAGGGTGTTGTGAATAATTGCTTTGTGTGCTGTGAATAAAGTCTCTGCCTGTAATGTATTAGTGGTTTATAGATGCTTAGATGAATCTACTCAGCCAAAGTGTTAGGAATTTCATTACCTGCATTTTTCCCCCTTCCCATTTTTAAAGTCACAACCATAAGAAGTGCATCTCTGATTAGATAAACCTGGCATCCATGCTTGACTGCAGGCCTCATGAACATGACTACATATTTTTAAACCCAAGTGACCGGAGATAAGAGTGCTCTTGTTTCCAGCCAAGCCGAGGATCGTTTTTCTTGTCCTATTCAAGTGCAGGCCATTGATGAAAAGCTCACTGTTAGAAGCAATTTTCATTCTGTGCGCTCTTTGCAGTGTCTCAGTAAAAGGGTAATTGTATGTGACTTTTATTGAATCTGATGCTCTCTGGTTAGAAGCATTGATTCATTTAGACGTTGTTTATGTCTGATTGTGCTGGATCAGTCAGCGACTAGATGATCAAGCTCTGTGCATGAATGACTGTCTTAAGTTCTGATCTGATCTGATGCTGTGACAGTGACAGACATGAGTGAGGTTTCCCTTGAGGAAATGGCAGGACATGTTGCAAAATGATGCAAATGAAACCACCTCGAATTAACCTCTCGGTGCACGCCTTATTTTCACATCAGAGACAGTCTCTCACACCAAAAATACCGCCTTCCTCATACCGATTTCTGCTTTTGAATATTGTTCAAATCCAGTTGAAGTCTCGTCTTTTTGTTATGTTTTGTTTTTTGAGGGTTTTCTCTGGTAACTTGCATCACTCACTATCCTGCATGGTTAAAAAAAATTTTCTTCCCTACGACAGTTTTACTCTTTGGTTCTATACCAGCTTGTAATCTAAATCGGTCTCTCTATATTTGCATTTTGCTTGTAATGCAATAAACAAGTGATCTAATTCAGTGGTTCTCGAAGGGTTGAATATAGTTCAGATCTGATAGCAGGGACAGCTGGAAAAAAAACAATGCCAAATGCAAATAATAAAATCTAATTGTGCGTAGATATGATGGCAAAATAAACAGACTTTTCAGCTTATCCAAAACCTTTGTTGTTAAAGGTTGTAGATCTACTCAAACTTGACAGTATTTTGGCATAGATTCATCTGTTTCTTATGGAAGCTACCCAGATTAGGCAATGTCTAATCTGAAAATATTGAACAAAGAACAAGAAAAAGAACAAAATATTGCATGGAAAAATAATCTAATGCAACCCAGAATACATTAAATATGGATTCACTTTTCTTGCATCGAGGATAAACCTAGTTTGCTGAAAGCAATGTGTTTTGTGTGATTTTTATTTTTTAATTTTGATTAAAATAAATTATTATGATGATTAGTATTATTCTAGTAGTAATAATAATAAGAAGAAGTTAATATTATTGTTACATGTAATAATATAATTAAATTATAATTTTTATTTATATATTATATAAATGCTGTGGAATGCTAGACAATTTTTGAAATTGAATGGAATTTAAATGTTTACCTTTACAAACATTTTTGTTTGCTTGTGTGATTAAATTCTGGTTAAGGTTGAATTATTATTATTATTATTTATAATAATTTTTGAATTATTATTTTAAAAAACAAAATATTGCATGGAAAAACAATCAAATCCAACTCAGAATTCATTTAATATGGATTCACTTTTCTTCCATTGAGGATAAACCTAGTTTGTGCTGAAAGCAATATTTTGTGTGATTTTTATTTTTATTTTTTAATTGTGATAATTTCGATTATTACGATTATTAGTATTACTTGTAGTAGTAATAATAAATGAATATTATTGTTACACGTACACTGTAAAAAAATCATTTTCAAGATTTGTTATCACAACATTTTTTCTTTTGTTAAATCAACTTAAATAATTTATTTAGTTGAGATAACTTATTATTTTGAGTTTCTTCTGATGATTAAATTAATCTCCTATATTGTATTAACTCAATCAACTTAAAATTTTAAGGCAACCAGGTTACTTACTTTTTTAAGTTAAACCAACAATATTATTTTACAGTTTAATAATATAATTAAATTATTATTATTATTTATATTATTATATAAATGCTGTGGAATGCTGTGGATTTTTTTTAAATTGAATGGAATTTAATATATTTAAATGTTTACTTTTAAAACCATTTTTGTTTGCTTGTGTGTGATAAATTCTTCTACTGGTCACCATTTGATGTTCAATATAACATCTGGGCTAAAACATCTGACTGTTCTAGCTCAGTAGTTTTCTTTTTTTTTTTTTGACCGACTTGACCTTGCCCACAAGCCAACCCAATATCAATGTCCCTGAGACATTTATCACCCATGTAATTATCTTTCTGTCTGCACTGCTGACTATCGCGATATCCCTGCAGTGCTTTGGTAACCCTAACCTATTGAGTCTCTTAAACCAGTGGACCCGCTCACTCCCCCACTCCAACTCATCTGTGTCCCATCACTCTGACAGCAGCACCTCTGCTTTGAGCCTCGAGGCTCATGATGAAGGGGCGTTTTGTTGCATGGATGGATGGAGGAGAAAGAGAGTGAAGTGCTCCAGTGCAGGGAGGAAGGGATATCACAGCATGAGCATTTACCCTCGAATGCTAAGATTTATAAAGCTCAAGAGAAGCAGCAATGTGTAGAGGTTTGGTATCTTTAGATATGGGCCACAAATCTTAAAAAAAAAAAAAAAAAAAGGAAAAAAATCACTATAAAAAATTGGTTTGTAGTATTTAATTCCCTAGATTACCAACTACCACATGCTTTTGAAGTAAATAAAAAAAATTTGAAGAATTAAAAAATGTGATATAGCCTACTGTGACATAAGGTTTGCGGCATACTGCTCACACCAACAACACAGTTTCTTTTCCACCTTGTGCTTCTTAAAGATAAGTGTGAAGAAAAAAAGCAGATGCAGTTGACACAGTCTCTGACTCTGGTCACTGTGGGGTTGTGTTTGTGTGCACTTGTAAGCGCGTATGCCAGCCAAGTCACGCTCCTCCAGCTCTGCATTACATAACCATCCTCTCAGCCCTATTGCTTTTTCCAAAACCTAAGGGAATTTAGTTTCTGGCCTTGTAAAAATAATGCGGGTATATCTATATAGCATATATTGATTGCCCTTCTATGCAGAATTCATTCAATTTTCATTCATTTTGACTTGAAGCCACTGTTAAGAAAAGCTATGGTAGCCTTGCAAGGTTCACTGCATTTTAAGGTTGGTTCACACTGGTTATCACTGGATAATGTTAACCAATAGCCAAATAACTACTATTCATGATCTGTTCCTATGGAGTTTTTTTCCCCCATATCTGGTTTCATTTTGAAATATGTCGTGCTAAGGATTGGTTTGCAATTGGCAATTTCACGTCACATTGAATTTAACACTAACTTAGCGTCTGTTGGGGCAGAGCGAACTAGCCTTTCGTTTGAGAAGAAAACACGTGTCACTCGTCTTCGGGTGAATGAGAAGCAGATGGTATTTTCACAGAGGCAAGATTAAGTACTTGTGTAAATTAAAATGTATCCATGATATCAAGCCAATAAGCATTACCATATTTAATGGGGCATCTTTTATACTGGTCTGCAGGAGAATATTTTTTTTTTAATTTGAGATTTATTTTTAATCTATTTGTTTTCTGATTATTTCTGAGAGTGGAAGACACAGACACATTATGCTATGCCTGGTGCTTCATTAGCAGGACATAGACACACATACGTTTGCACTGAGATTCTGTGCATTGGATTTTATAATCTAACATCAGGATCTGACGGACTCTGTGTTGCCTCATGCTGTGGTCAGTCTGTATAAACACAGCTGCAAGGAAGTTTATGACAGAAGAGGATGTTACACTTCATGAAAATGTTTTGAATTTTTACATTATTTATTATATATACATGTATATTAGTATGTATTTTTATAATGTAATAATTATATATAACTAATAAAAAAAACATTAAAATATAAAATGCACTACTGTTCAAAAGATTAGTGTCAGTAAGTTTAAAAAAAAATTTATTCTGCAGGGATGCATTAAATTGATAAAAAAAAGTCATAATAAAGACCTATATAATGTTACAATAGATTTTAATTTTAATTTCAAATGAATCCTGTTCTTTTGACCTCTGTATTCTATTTGTAAAAAAAAAATGAATTCTGATAAAATATTTATAAATTTTCCTCATTGATAAATAAATATAAATGAAGAGTTCAGATGCAAAAGCCTCTAAATGCCATTTGAAATTTTCTTCTTTAATGATGATTTTTATCAAACTTGTATATTTAAGTTCAGTAATTTCACTTAAATGGCAATGATAATTACCTATTAATTGTTATTTAAGTGAAATTACTGAACTTAAATATACAGGTTTCATAAAAATCATCATTAAAGAAGACAATTTCAAATGGCATTTAGAGGCTTTTGCATCTGAACTCTTCAAATGTTTCTTGAGCACCAAATCAGCGTATTATAATGATATCTTGAGGATCATGTGACACTGAAGACTGGAGTAATGCTGAAAATTCACAGGAATAAATGTCAATGTAAAATATTTCTGTTGCTTTAAATTGTAATAATATTTCACAAAATCCTGCTTTTATTTTTGATTAAATACATGCAGCCTTGGAAAGCATACATCTTGCAAACATATATATATATATATATATATATATATATATATATATATATATATATATATATATATTGTTGTTCGAAATGTAATTGATTTAATAATTTATTTGATCTGTTTATAACATTAATTTTTTTTTTCAGGTCCTGCTGTGACGAAATTGTGGAGTAACAAAGATTGTGCCATCTGTGGGTTTTTGAGCTGACATCATCATATCTCCTGCCTATTGACTGAATTACCCCCATAACAAAGCATGGAGGGGGCCGTGGTGAACAACCTCATAGAATTTGACTCGCCCCCAGAAGGAACAGCGCCCTCTGTTCTCGTACCCTCCAGTGGGGCGGACTTTTTCTCATCCGAGCCTCTCGTCCCTGAGCCTGCGAGCGACGTCACCATGGAGCCCCTTCTTCCAGAGCCCATGGCCCCCACACATACTTCCCACAGTGAAGACGATAGTGATGCCACCGAATCTGCCGACAGTGAGAACGAGGGCGCAGATTCGCCATCACACCCGTCGAGCACGCGGCGGTCCTCGTCTTGCTCCAGTCACAGTACTGAGGACGCGGAGGAGACGGAGATACGAGCGTTCATGAAAACCTATGTGGCAAAGCTCTTCCATGGAAGGTGATTTGCTTCACAAACTAAAGCTTAAAGACATCTTTCATTCCAAGAACAGAAAAAGAGATGTTTCACAGAATGTTCATGCCACTATTTTCATTATAACTACAGTGACAAATGGATATCAAACTCCAGAAAGTACTAAAAAAGCACAGTAAAAGTACCTGCATGCCCTGCTATCTGAGGCCATAAGATAAGCTCTCAAGTTATCTGAGGCCATAATATGCTGTATCTTTGTGACGAACAGGCCAAATGTATGTTTTTATCTACTGAAAATTTCTGCAGTTTCTGCAAATCCCATTCACACCAGATCAGAAAAAAACAGACGCACTTAAATTTCAGTCTATTCCTCCGTCAAAGCTATTGTTTAGCTTTAGAACGCTTAGAATAAAGTGTAAGAGACTGCTTTTTTTGGGGCTTTTTTGGAGCTTGACAGCCAGTTGTCACTGTGTACTTTTGTTGTATTGAAAATCTACTTTTGTTCTCCACGGAAGTAAGGAAGTCATACAGGTTTGGAACTACATGAGGGCGAGTAAACGATGACAGAATTTTGAACTATTCCCTTGAATGAGAATAAAACTTCACAGTGAATTATAGTCCCATATCAACTGATGCATGTGTATGTGTTTTATCCTGTTGTTTCAAGTACTCTCTCACTCTCCCTACCCATTTGCCTTTCTCTTCCTCCCACTGGTTCCTTTTATTCTTTTTCCCTCTCTCAGGGAGGACTTTGATCAGGAGGAGAAAGCTCGCTTTGGAGAGCTGTGCACTGGAGAGAACGGGAAAGGCAGGGAGTGGTTCTCGAAATATGTCAGTGCACAGGTATGAAAGGTGCAACTGTAATTAATCATGATGACTTCTTTTGTAAAATAATTTTTAATTTTGGGATTGGTTATAGTGACATTTTAGGTGATGGTTTAGACCTGTTTCGCACATTCTCCACCAGAGGTAAACGTAAAACTACTCAAAATCCTTTTCAATCATTCAAATAAAGCTGAACTAAAATAAAATATAAATAATGTGGTGAAAAATGTTTAAAAAAAAACCTTAAAAATGAAAAATGTTTCTGTTTTTAGTACATTGTTGTTTGCACCGTGTGAGTGCCGTAGTGCTGTCTCAAAAATCGCACTAAAGAGTTTAACTACTTTACAAGTAGTATTGCTGTGTCATACTAAACATAGCAGAAAACATATTGCAAATGTACTGCAAACCTATTTAGCAACACATTTTTCTGCAATATGGGATTTTATGAAGCAACACAATAATGGTGTGAACTACACACCCATTGTTTGAGAAATGTGGTAAAAATTGCTTGACTACATGGCTGTTAAAATGACTAAAACGTTGTAGGGATGCACAAGAGCATTACCATAATGGTTATCGTCAGCCAATTTTAAAACGAATCTTTATTAACACAAAACTGTATGTAACTTTAATGTAACAGACCTTAAATTGAATATCCATTTTTGTGATGCCTAAATTCATTTGTTGCTTTTAAAACCATTAATTTTAGGGTTTTTTATTATAATTTATATATAATATAATACATCTATAATAATCTTTTACTTAAATAATTGCCCGTTTATTGGTTATCTGAATATAAATATCGGCCATAATTTTCCTAATATGCACATCTATATAAACGTCAAGCACAGTCCATGTAGACTGATGTACAGATCAGATCACACAGTCTTTCTGAAAGATCAAGAAAACTCATGCAATAATGTACACTCACCTAAAGGATTATTAGGAACACAATACTAATACTGTGTTTGACCCCTTTTCGCCTTCAGAACTGTCTTAATTCTACGTGACATTGATTCAACAAGGAGCTGAAAGCATCCTTTAGAAATGTTGGCCCATATTGATAGGATAGCATCTTGCAGTTGATGGAGATTTGTGGGATGCACATCCAGGACATGAAGCTCCCGTTCCACCACATCCAAAAATGCTCTATTGGGCTGAGATCTGGTGACTGTGGGGGCCATTATAGTACAATGAACTCTTTGACATGTTCAAGAAATCAATTTGAAATGATTAGAGCTTTGTGACATGGTGCATTATCCTGCTGGAAGTATACCATCAGAGGATGGGTACATGGTGGCCATAAAGGGATGGACATGGTCAGAAACAATGCTCAGGTAGGCCGTGGCATTTAAACAATGTCCAATTGGCACTAAGGGGCCTAAAGTGTGCCAAGAAAACATCCCCCACACCATTACACCACCACCACCAGCCTGCACAGTGGTAACAAGGCATGATGGATCCATGTTCTCATTCTGTTTATGCCAAATTCACAGAAACAGAAATCAGACCAGGCAACATTTTTCCAGTGTTCAACTGTCCATTTTGGTGAGCTCCTGCTCACCAAAAGCCTCTTTTTCCAATTTGTAGTGGAAATGAGGGGTACCCGGTGAGGTCTTCTGCTGTTGTAGCCCATCCGCCTCAATGTTGTGCGTGTTGTGGCTTCACAAATGCTTTGCTGCACACAGTACCTCGGTTGTAACGAGTGGTTATTTCAGTCACAGTTGCTCTTCTATCAGCTTGAATCAGTCGGCCCATTCTCCTCTGACCTCTAGCATCAACAAGGCATTTTCGCCCACAGGACTGCCGCATGCTAGATGTTTTTCCCTTTTCACACCATTCTTTGTAAACCCTAGAAATGGTTGTGTGTGAAAACCCCAGTAACTGGGCAGATTGTGAAATACTCAGACCGGCCCTTCAACAACCATGCCACGTTCAAAATTTCTTAAATCACCTTTTCTTTCCCATTCTGAAATTCAGTTTGGAGTTCAGGAGATTGTCTTGACCAGGACCACACCCCTAAATGGATTGAAGCAACTGCCATGTGATTGGTTGATTTAGATAATTGCATTAATGAGAAATTGAGCATTTGTTCCTAATAAGTATTTAGGTGAGTGTACATGTGCATAAACAAACACTGTCGTGATGATAACCATGTGTTGTGTTTACAGCGCTGCCACTCCAAATGTGTGAGCGAACAGACTTTCTACAGGCTGGTGCAGTCATTTGCTGTTGTTCTGTTTGAGTAAGTAGTCTAAGTACAGCGATACTATCTAGGGTTTATGTTTGACATTACATGGAAGCCACTCCAAACCATCTGAGAGCTGCTTCAGACCTGGAAGTATAAAAGGGCGCCTTGCAAACATGACAATACCGCCCCCTATACCCTCATTCACTATTCCCTACAGTACTCCACTAATATAGTCGCCTTGAAAGAGTGAACGAAAACGAGTGAGTGAATTCGACACTGAATGAGCCGGAAGGGCCGCTTTTGCGTTGTTTGTTCTTGCTATTTAATAATCATTTGAAACTTGGCAAACTGACAGCTCCAGTAGTAATGAAAACATTTATCTTGACCCTGTCATGGAAACTAGCATGCATAAACCTTAATTAAACTATTTATAATCAATTAAATAGAAATGTATACCAATGATTCAATTGCACAACACTCACAGTGCATTATGAGTATTCTCTAGCCATTGAGTGTACATCATTTGTACACTCAATATTGCGGTGAATTATGGGATTGAATGAGTGCACTCAATAACGTTCAGTTTGGTTTCAGATGCCACTACAAATGGCTGTTCCCTCAAATAGTGTCTTATTTAAGAGTATAGATGGTGATTGTTTTTGCATGTGTGCCATGTGTGTGATGCACATGTGACCCAGATTTTATTGATTCACAGATGTCACCAGGTGGATGATTATGCTCCCGCCAAACACCTCATGACCATGTGCTTCACATATTACTACATGGGTAAGGAAGTTTAACCTTTAATATTAATCATACTGTGTGGAATGTAATCTGAAAAAGAAACATCCAGTGTATGACTCTGCTGGCATTGCCGCGTATTGTTTCGGCAAATTAGATGGAAACTGTGGACAACTGTGTTGGCAATGTATTTTTTTAAACCAAAAACTGGGGAGGGTGGAAACATGGATATACACTATAGTTCAAAAGTTTGGGTCAGTAATATTTTGTTTTGTTTTTTATTCAGCAAGAATGCATTAAATTGACAGTGAAGACATTTATAAAGTTGCAAAAGATTCTATTTCAAACAAATGCTGTTGTTTTCTATCCTCCAAAGAAACATGAAAAAAGGCATCATGGGTTCCATAAAAATATTAACTGTTTTCAATATTGATTATAAGAAGAAATGTTTCTTGAGAACCTTATTAGAATTATTTTTGAAGTATCATGTGACACTGAAATGCCACCACGGAAATAAATTACATTTTAAAAAGTATTAAAATAGAAAATTTATTTTGAATTGTAGTAATATTTCACAATTATACTGTATTTTTGATCAAATAAATGTAGCATTGGTGAGCATTAGAGTCTTCTTTCAAAAACATAAAAAAAATCTCATCAACCCCACTATAGCTGTGTGATTTACTTGATTTAAAAAAGTATACACAGATCCATTATATGCATTATATTCAACACTTAAAAATGTCTAAAGATTTGACTTGTCATGGATGTTGAGAGTCGTTTTGGAATCAGATCGTGACTCTGTAAATCGAAATCTAATATTGTTATGCCTAAAGATTCTTACTCTTAATATACAGGTACACAGAGTGTGACTGCCTAGTGTGCCTTTTCAATTAATTTCATTTTAATTTCTAATGAATATATGTGTGTGTGACAGGTAAGTCCCAGCTGTCTCCCACAGAGCTGTTGGAGAGGCCCAGCGGGGGGATCGACTCGTACCTGCGCAGTGGAAAGGTCTGGCTGTCTGGGAAGAAGGATATCGCGGAGCGAATGCTCAAAAACACCTCCGCTAAGTCTGACGTTAAAGGATTTTTTGGGGGTCTGGAGAGCAAACTGAGAGGACCCTTGGGCCGAAAGAATGAGTGAGTGATTTTCTGTCATCGCTATTAATAACACTTTTTATTCACACTCACAAACTCGTTTTGTTTTTATTCTGTCCTCCTCAGAGACTCAGACAGGCCTGTTGAACAGAAAACCAAAACTCCAGGTACAGTAGTTCATGTACCATCACTGTGTGTAGTTACCAGTTTTTAGATATCTCACTTAGGTTTTTTTATATGTATAGTGGTGGTGAGATTACCCAAACGATTCAATGCAACCACTAGTATGCTGTTGAGCAAGACACTCAACCCACAGGGATTGTCTCTGTAGACATGTGTTGGTGTTGAGTATTCTTAACTGGTCTTATCTCTGCTTGTGTGCCCTGTAGTTTCTCCCCCTCTCTCCCCGGATAGAAAAGAAGAGGAGAAAATTTACCTGTACACACACCTGAAACAGCAGCCCATTTGGTAGGTTGTCAATCGTTCTTTCCCTGCAAAAATGTTGAAACTAACAGCTGTCGTGGTCTAAAATGTATCCTTTCACATAATCAGCATTTTAAAGGAATATTCTTGGTTTTTACAATTCATTGCAGTTATTGACTGTGTTTGTGGCATACTGTCAGTGTCTACAAAAAATTACTGTTCATCAGACATATTCATCAGAATCAATTAATTTCAATCATATTTCATGGCAAAATAAAAAAAGAAATTTGATTTTGTATCATTTTATTGTTATCATTCTAAAATTTAAAATAAAATTGGGAATTCTCTGTAAGGTTAAAAAATACTAGGGCTGTCAAACAATTAATCGCGATGAATCGCATCCAAAATAACAGTTTATGTTTACATAATAGTATATGTGGGTGCACTGTGTATAATTATTTTATATATATTAATACACACATATGCTTAAGAAATATTTTCATGTATATACTGTGTATAGGTTTATTTATAATTTATATTATATATAAGTATTTTATATATAAATAATATTTTTTCTTAAATAAACATGCATGTGTATATATATATACAAAATATGTAAACACAAACTTTTATTTTGGATGCGATTAATCGCGATTAATCGTTTGACAGCCCTAAAAAATACAATGCTATTTGCATTACGATAAACCAGTAACGAGTAATGATAATTATTTGATCAAATTTACTACAAGGAATAGTACCATAATATTTAAATATTTTAAAATTTAAGTAATATATAAATATTTGCGTCACAGTAAATTGGGAAGAGAAATACTTAATTGTCATAAAAAATGACATTGTTGAAAATCTTTATTTTTACTTTAAATCTTTAAAACTTATCCTAAAATGTTTTCATTTATGGGATTTTAATATATTACATTTTAATTAATTCCTGTGATTTTTAATATCGTTACTTCAGTCTTCAGAGTCACATGATCCTTCAGAAATCATTCTAATACGTTGATTTGGTGCTCAAGAAACAAGTCAAAAACTGTATTGCTGCTTAATATTTTTGTTACAATAGTGATACGATTATTAAAAATCAGCATTAAATAAATTTACTGCAACAAATAGTACCATAGTATTAAAGACTATGGTATTTTTTTTTTTTTTTTTTGGACTTTCAGTAATTGGGCAGAGAAATACTTAATGGTGATGAAAATAATGACAGAATGTCGCATTACCACAGAAAATATTTTAAGTTTGTAAAACTAAACCTATCAGGAAAGGAGGCAGATGTGTTAATGTAAAATGTTATTCTACCTTTGTTCAGACACAATGTCAGATCCTTTGTCACACATACTGTAGATGCTAATGTTGGTCTGCTTGTCTCTATTTTTTAAAAGGCACACTTTGAGGTTTTGGAACGCAGCGTTTTTTGATGCCGTCCATTGTGAGAGAAATAAAAGATCCCCCACCACGAGGTGAGAGAGCGCAGCTTTTTAACTATGTAATTCTTATTACTTCTATAGTGGGTTTCTTTTCTCTTTCTCCTAATATATCGTGCTATTAAACAAAACAGACTTCGCACAGCACCCAAAAGCACATGTTAGATTGCGTGTTTGTTTAGACTGCTTGTTTGTTTGTGTGTCTGTTAAAGCCAGAGGGAGAGATTGAGAGTTTACAGTGTGTTTGATAGATTGTTAGTGATGTTGAAATAAACTAGCTAGATGTTTCAGGCGAGGTGCGTGACAGTGTTATGGTGTGTTTGTACTTATGTCTGGATCCTGCAGCCTCTCTCTGTGCTCTTATGGTTTACTCTTCCACACTGCTCATCATCCTCTCTTGTCTTTTCTTTCTTTATGTGGCTCTCTCTCTCTCTCTATGCATGTGACTTTAACCCTTTTTCTCCCTGTGCCTTGCTGCCTCGCGCAGGCGGACGGCTGAGGAAGAGAAAGATGAAAGGTCTGTCCTTCATTCCGTCTGCTGCCCTGGACACTGCTAGACGGGAAAGGCGGATTAAAAAGGAGGGGGAGTGGAGTTAGATCAGTTAGAAAGAACTGAGAGTGAAAGGGAGTTTAGGGAAAGGATGATACACTGACAGAATTGAAACTGCGTTTTATATACATATAATATGCGCAGGGTTCTAACAGCCATGGAAAGCTTGGCAATATCCAATAAATTCTGTGATTTCCAGACCTAAAAAAAGAATAAAAACTAATATAATGATAAAATATCAAAACATAAATGTATTATTTCTTATAAACTACCATTTAAGGTTTTTGTGGTAAAAGAAGTCTCTTATGCTCACTATGGCTGCATTTATTTGATCAAAAAACATTACAATATTATTACAATTTAAAACAATTGTTTTCTATTTAATATATTTTAAAATATAATTTATTCCTGTGATGTTAAAGCTGAATTTTCAGCTTTACTGCAGTCTTCAGTGTCACGTGATCCTTCAGAAATCATTCTAATATGCCGATTTGCTGCTCAGGAAAAATGTATTATTATTATCAGTGTTGAAAACAGTTGTGCTGCTTAATATTTTTGTATTGGAAATCATGATGATTTTTTTCATGATTCTTTAAAAGTTAAAAGGAGCAGCATTTATTTGAAGTATAAATCTTTTGTGTTAACTGTATTTATTACTATACTGTAACTTTAAATCAATTTAATGTGTTTTTGTTTAATAAAACAATTTCTTAAAAATAATCTTACTGACCTCAAACTTTTGAAGGGTAGCCTATGTAAAATTATATATTGTACTTTTTTTCTAGTTATGCTCCACTAAAAACAAATAGAAATACTTTGTTTTGAATGTAATTATCACGTCTGGGAAATTTGTGGGTCAAAAGATTAGGAACCCTTGACATATTTCAGCTAGATATTCACAATAAGCAGTATCTATCAGCGCAGTATCCAGTCAGGAAGCTGTGTAACATTCTGATAACATTTTCATCTGTACTCAAAGGAAACTGAAAAGAGCACTGTCCACCAAAAAAGCACTGACTCACATTTGCCTTAACATAATGCTTGCACAACTTTAACTTTGCTCTCAAAGACACAGTGTACCTTATTAAAAGTAAAATACTAATGGATTGTGACACAAAAATGAGTCACATCTATTCTGACAGCAAGGGAAAACATTGATAAATGCAAAGAACAGTACACTCATGCAGTTAGTATAGTCAAATAAATAGGCCTTTTTGTTGTTGATTTCAAAAGCATTCAATCTAACACAGTATTCTGGCACGGTATATCAACTTCATCTGGCCTGCATGGACAGCTTGCATGACATGCCCTCATTATTGAAAACAATGATATTAATACATTTCAATGTTTAACTGGGGACATTTTTGTTTACGTTGAACGATAGACAATTTTGGAAGTGTTTTTGGGTCACCACCACTTGATGTCCAATGTAAAATGGATGTCTATGATGTTCTGGAATCAGTCGAGAACGGTCTTTTGACTTTTCCTGCATTATTTTCTCTATCATCGCATGCATTCAGAGTGTATTATATTCCTATTCACTGAAATGTAAACTGCTAAGCGAAAACAGCTTGAATTATTAGTAGCGTTTGCTGCAGTAAGTGAAGTATCACTATTACTAGTGCTCATACTTGCTGTTAGGGTTTCGTTCAGATCCCCAGCTGTAGATATTAAACTTTGGCATTGCATGTAATTCGTCCCGTTTGTGCTACTGACATAAATGATTCCTCAAATCATTTGGCTTGTTGAAGGGAGGTGTGTAATTGCCTTTTTAAGTGTTCAGACTTCACCTGTCAGGCAATAAAACTGGGTAAAAAATATGACACTTACACTCAAACCACAAAGGAACATTTTTTACATAGGAAAAAAAATGCATATTGGTTTGTTTGCCTGAGCATTTTTTCCTGTTTGTGAGCTGAATTATACTGTGGTTCTGTGTTGGACATATGCTCTTTATTATTTAAAGTAGTGTCTTGTTTTTGTTTTGATTTATTGTGAATCATGGCTACAGTTGACTGCTCACTAATACTTATTCTGAAATGTTTGTTGGATTTTGCATGAGCATCAATGTATGGCTAATACACATTTGTCCTTTTGTGTGATTGTTTTTACACATTTTTAATTCTATAACCTCCCAGTATTCATGGTAATGTTTAAAAAGTTTCTGAGTGAACTTCTACATTCATTATTGATGGTCTCTCGTGCTTGATGAGAGTAAAAAAAAAAGGTCAAATATCATTGACCTCTGACCTTGACCTCCATGTTCTTTGTACCTTTTAGAGAAAAGTGGTGTCATATGACCCAGGAAGAAAAAGACGATAGCTCCAGATTTGATGAGAACATCACCTTCGGTCAACTGGGGTGAGTTTTATACAACAATGACGAACACAATGTTTACTGCATTGTTCATATGCTCATATATATTTGTTCTGTTTGTGTAGGACATTCACTCATAACATGGTGGCATTTGGACTGAGCAAGAAACTTTGCAATGACTTCCTGAAGAAGCAGGCAGTCATTGGAAATCTGAATGAAGGTAGTGTCATTTTCCGAATTAAAAATAATTAAATTTCATTAGGTTTGTAAGCTTAATTACAGTACTGTTCAAATGTTTGGGATATTTTTTTATGTTTTTAAATGATGTCTCTTATGCTCACCGAAACTGTATTTATTTGATCAAAAATACAGTAAATCGTAATATTGTGAAATAAAATTATTACAATTTAAAGGTTTTCTATATTAATATATTTTAAAATGCAATTTATTCCTGTCAAGTTGTTCACTTTTAAAAAAAACTTTTGCTGATAATTTACTCACCCCCATGTCATCCAAGATATCAATGTAATTCTTTCTTTAGTCGAAAAGAAATTAAGGTTTTTGATGTAAACATTCCAGGATTTTTCTCCATATAATGGACTTCAATGGGAACCAAACGGTTCAAGGTCCAAAAGACCATTTCAGTGAAAACTGCAAAATGTTCAAAGGGATTTAAACGACACTAGACGGTGAATAAGGGTCTTATCAAGCGAAACGATCGCTCATTTAAAAAAATTTTAAATTTTAAAAATTTAATAAAAAGTTTAAGTTTTATAAGCTCACATGGTCACCTTGCTCTGTTGTATGATGCACATTCGTGACTCTCCTATTCGAATTTGTTCATCAAAATGAACAAATCTTTTCCCAAGTCAACTCGTTCATTTCGTTCGTTGAATGAACCAAATGACACGAAAAAAGATTAGTTCATTTGGTAAACAAGTTCGAATAGGAGAGTCAGGAACGTGCATCACAGAACAGAGCAAGGCGAAAATTTGTTTGGTTCCCATTGAAGTCCATTATGTGGAGAAAAATGCGGAATGTTTTCATCAAAAAGCTTAATTTCTTTTCGACTGAAGAAAGAATGACATGGATATCTTGGATGACATGGGGGGTGAGTAAATTATCAGCAAAAGTTTTTTTAAAGTGAACTACTCCTTTTAAATATGAATTTTCAGAAGCAATTACTCAAGTCTTCTGTGTCACGTGATCCTTCAGAAATCATTCTAAATATGCTGTTTTGGACATTATTATCAACGTTAAAAACAGTTATGCTGCTTAATATTTTCTTGGAAATTGAGATTCTCCCGAAAAAATAATTAATTTAGAATAGAAACATGTATTTACTGTCACAAGTTAATGCATCACTGCTGAAAAAATTCTTGACCCCAAACTTTTGAATGATATGTATGTATTAATACGATTCACGCTTTTTATTATCTCCTTTCAGAGCAAAACAAGCTGCTGTGTGATCACATTGAGCAGATGGCTGCAGAGTGAATATCCAAAATCATCTAAACTCTACCATCAGCACATCCATGATCTCTAATGACCAGTATTCCACAAATGCCAACACGGTTTCGCCTCTATCATCACCCTACTATTCTCACCAATACAGAAATCATGCAACTAAAATGGTTGGCATAAATCAGCCAAATCCCCATGATGCTTCGGTGTCCAGCTGCAGTGTGGAAACGGTTCATCTTTGTTGAAAATGCCACAACGTGTCAAAATAAGCACCTATACTGGAATAGCAATATGGCTCACAGTTTTCAAGCATCATAAGACACAGTATCTGTCATCATCTATTATACGGAATTCATATTGTGTGATGTGAATGTGATGCAAAACACATCCTCAAATCCCAGTCAGTTAAAATATTCCCTTAGTTTCTTTCCTTTAAATCTTTCCTGCTACCTTTATGTACTAAAAGTGTCCTTTGGGCAAGTTCAATGACAAATAATGAACAAAAATACAATCTAACAATATCAGTATTTCAATATATCAATGGCAACAAAATCAATGTTTTCTGAAAATCAATCAGTTCTGTTCTGGGCCTGTTCCTGTCGTATGTTCCCATCTATTGCACTTGGTTTTGTGTTCATCCTGTATGGATAAATTGAGTATTAATAGTGTTTGTGACATCCTCACATGTGGAAACTGGAACTATGTCTCTTCCCCTGTTTAAAGTGCCTTTAGTCGTATAGTAGTAACCTTCCCATTTTAGAGCGAGCAAACCCTTGTCAGCATGCTGTTATCCTCCCATGACTCTCTGGGTTAGCGTTCATAAGTTTGTGCACCCTGTCAGTAGATGTGTTGTGTGGATAATGCTTGTTTTGTATTAGAGTCAGTTCATGCTGCAGTTGTTTGGATGTCGTATAGTGTTGTCTTGAATGCATGGTATGCATGCACATTGTTTACCATCAACTCACACTGTTGTGCAATTACATTTCAAGCCAATAGAGGGCAATCACCCTCCGCTTTGACTGTAGATCAGTGAAGGTGAATGTCTGAGTGGGGTCTCCAAGAGCTTGGATTGAATCAAATGTCCTCCATGTAAGAGAAACAAAACAAAAGGTAATATATTTGGTTTGTAAATACATTGTTTTCTTGACAGAATAATGAGGAATATGGGCTGGTTTAAAGGGATCGTCAGATTGTTGGGGATTTATTTATTTGTCTGTATGTGTTGTACATGGGCGCATGGTTGTATCAGATATTAGTCATTGCATTTCAGATGATGTTGTTAATATTGTGCGGTGTTCTGCATTGTATTTTTCCCCAAGTGCCCTGAATTTCCTATTTGAACATACCTTGAAACCAACGAGAGAGGTATTGTCCTGTCTCTAATGTGTAAAGTGTTTATAATAATAACTTAAATAAAAAAATAATTAAAAAAAACACAACTTTCTTGTACTGTTTCTATCCTTTGGGCCATTAAAAAAAAGTATAAAGTGAAAACTCTTTAACAGAAATAATATACAGTATATATTGAAGTCAAAAATTAAACCAATAGGGCCTATTCACAAGAAATTTTTTTTTTAACGGGACTTAAGAAATATCTGGAATTGCCATTTTTTTTAATGTGAAGGATTTTTTTATTTTTTAAGACGATTTCGATATATTTAAATATGTTTAGTGAAAGGTAAAACTTCCTAAATCTCCGTGTAAACAACTAATGCTGCAACAGATCACTTCCGGCGCAACGTCTGGACTCTGGAGACGGTTCAGTTCGGTTCAGTTGGACATCTGATTCAGATCAGTTCGACGGCTGTTAACAAGAGGTAAAAACTATATAAATACTGTTCGTTTTTTCACAGAAACCACTCGTTTCGTGTCTTAGCCCATCAGTGTGTACTTAAATTCACGAGTCATTAAATCATGTTTAATTTTGACTTCTCTGTGCATGTTCTTTGAGAGCGGACCCCCATAACGTTACCTGCATTGTATGACTGACAGACAACAACGGTTTGACCAAAAAATGTCAAAATTAAAAATACTGTGAAAATAAAGACACCTACATCTTGGATGTCCTTGAGGTAAGCTAAAACATATCAAAAATTAATTTCAAAGTGAACTTTAAACATGAAATTATTCACAGTTCACTTCACTTAATTGTTATTGTGTGTGTGTGTGTGTGTGTGTGTGGGGGGGGGTAATTATAATTTGAATCTTTAAAATTCATGGTTATTGAATTTTTTTTTTCAAAATTCCTAGGACGTACACTACCAATCAACCAAGATAGAGGTAAGATTTTTTTGTCTTTTATGCACCCAGGCTGTATCAAAAATACAGTAAAAACAACATGGCAAAATTACTATTTAAAAATAACGTTTTATTTTTATATATTTCAAGATGTAATTCCTCTGATGGTGAAGCTGAATTTTCAACTTTCCTTCAGAAATCATTCTAATTTGCCAATTTGGTGCTCAAGATTGTTTTATTATTATTGTCAATGTTGAAAACATATATATTTTTGTGGAAACCGTGATATTTTTTTTTCAAGATTCTTTAATGAGTACACAAATAATATTTTCATGATTTGTTATCACAACATTTTTTCTTTTGTCAAATCAACTTAGATAATTTCTGTAGTTCAGATAACATAATATTTAGAGTTTCTGGTGATTAAATCAATCTCCTTCATTGTATTACCTCAATTTTTCCATTTCAATGAACTTAAAATTTTAAGGCAACCAGGTTACTTATTTTTTTTAAGTTAAACCAACAAAACATTTTTACAGTGTGAAAGTTTAAAAGAACCGCATGCGTTTATTTGAAATAGAAACTTTATAATGGCCTTTACTGTCACTTTTGATCAATGCAAAGCACTGATCAAGACAGAAATACATGCATACCAGCCAGGAGTGTCCCATCTAGTGTTATACACCATCGTGTGTTTAATTGTATTTTCAGTAGCCTAATTTACAATAATAAAAAAAGGGGGGGGGGGGTAGTCTTAGTATGGCCTGTGTTGCCAAAATGTGTCCGTCCAGATTCAGCTCAATGTGGGAGTGTTTAAGGCTCCCCAGTGGAGAAAACTGCCAAATGGCTGCCATGGCTGGCTGTGTGTATAAATAAACAGCAGTCACACTAGCCTGCACTGATTGGACACACAGTAATGAGCTGTGAAAGGCCAAGCACTGGTGTCACACACTGAGAGCTCTACTGCTAATTAATCCCAGACTCCATCAAACAATATAAACTCTCCTTATCTTCAACAGTTAACTTGGTGATTGATCACATCCTTCTTCACTTTCTTACTTCCTTTCTTCTTTCATTTTTTTGGTCTTTCTTTGACTCATTTTTTCTTTGTCAGGAAATCATTTTAATTGTGCCAGAAATATATATTTTTTTCACTCCCTTTCTTTTCTCATAATTTATACACGCAACACAGTGATTTTTGGCAGTTTCAGTTCCCATTGACTTCCATTGCATGAACAACAAAACAAAATCCTTTATAAACTTTCTGAGATTAAAAATCTACTTTTTTATATAAGAGTCCTGGCAACAGAACAAAGACATGATGGCAATAGACCCAAAATAGATTTGTAAATGAACAGGTGCTTCAGTCTGATAATGAGGACAAACATATTTTATAATACAGCTCAGAATGATGAGTTCTGAAATTACAATTTGTTTTAAACCTGAGAGCACATAAAGAATGTCAAATAAACACGTGCTAATTTGTACTAAACATCACCATAAACATCACCATTTTGACAGTAACAAAGTACATTTACTTGTACTTTACATTATTCAATCTCACATTCAATCCCACTGGAACTGTTTTCTAGAAATAAATTTGATATAGATATGAGGGTAGGTAGGCAGCTATTTAATTTTTGCATTTGATCCTTTGGTACTAATGAGTTCTGTACTTTCACTTAAGTAAAAATAAGTATTTACAACTTTTACTTATAACGGAGTAATATTTAGTATCTGTACATTCACTCAAGCTGTACATTCAAGGAAGTTGGGTACTTTGTCCACCTCTGGGTGGCAGATTCTAATCTCTTTTTTGCCTCAAATGAAAAACAGGCTTTATTTTTAACTTAAAAATGTAAAAAATTCTTTGAGTTCCATCTTGAGTTTAGCCCTTAAAAGAAAAAGATGAATCAAATATAAAACCAGGAGTCTTGTATTGCCGCTTGAATGTAACTTTAACTGATAATAGATTTGCCGCTTGTTTCTTTGAAAAAAAATAAATAAATAATCAAATTCGAACAGGAAAGCCTTTGCACAACATCGAAAGCAGACTGTAAAAGACACAGCTTGATGTAATTTGGGTGTACTACAATAAATCACTGTGTCATCAGCATTGAAATGAATATAGATAATAATAAAAAGTAGTGGCCCCAGAACAGACCCCTGAGGAACACCCCTCATAATCTGTAAATGTGCGGATGAGTGACCTTCCATTCACACCCAATGTGTCCTGCATAAAATAATATATTTTCCATCAGGCTAGAAGTACCAGGGCAGGGCTATAACCCTCCATAGAAATATGTCAATATTCAATTTAATAATTAATAATGAGATTAGAAATATGGGTTTTCAAAAGACTATTACTCCCTATCCGATATGTTTACAGACTTACCAAGTTATTTGTTGTTAAGTTTTGTTGCAGTTTGGAATTCATATCATTTTAACAGACAACCAAGTAATCTGGTAGGCCTATAGTTTCACTGAATTTTGGTGTGAAATTAATCACATTATAGTAAAATATTTCATAATATTAATCAGCTAATAAAATATGAATTACCCATGAAATTAAACATGTTTTGCACCAACCCTGTAAAACGGAAATTGCTTTGGAGCATGAAGTACAGATCATGTAAGGGGGTTGTAAAAGGGGTCACAAATGGCTCTGTTTCCTGACAATAAACCCTATGTTTATCCTTAATATCACCGTTTCAAACACAGAATCTCATAAACACACATATACATCCTCTCATGCACCTCTGTTTAAATCCCTTTCTGTGTTAGTGTGTCTGTGTGATGTTTGGCTAGCCGGTTACAGACAGTTTGCTGTAGTCGGTCAGTTGGAGTGGACCTCTGAGGCCAGCGCACTTTTCAAACCCTCTTTGGGAGGCTAAACTGGAGTCAAGTTTCTCCCCGTAGGTTAAGTGTGAACCAGACAGCCGGGGTGGTCTGTGACAAGGGCCACAAAACCCACACTAATGGGTCTTGGGAGCTTTCACAGACACGTACACACAACTGTAAGGGTATGTGTAGACACGCATAGACACTTTCATTCAGACGACATTTGGCCGGCACATCTGGCTCTTAGAACTTGAAAAGATTGTTTTGAGGATGGCTTATGTTGCTTAAAAAGATCCCTCATTATAAGAAGTGTGTGTAACACATGTAGGTCTTCGTGACAATCCCACCAGCAGATCGTATGGCAGATTTAATGTCCTTTGAATGTCTGCTATCTTAGATAGAGTTACACAGTGGTCCTACAGTTATGATACATTTAAAGGGATAGTTCACTTTGAAATTAATTTTTGATATGTTTTAGCTTACCTCAAGGGCATCCAAGATGTAGGTGTCTTTGTTTCCACATTATTTTCAATTTTGACATTTTTCGGTCAAACCGTTGTTGTCTGTCAGTCATATAATGCAGGTATGGGGGTCCGCCTCAAAGAGCATGCACAGAGAAGTCAAAATTAAGCATGATTTAATGACTCGTAAATGTAAGTACACACTGATGGCCTAAGACACGAAACGAGCGGTTTGTGTGAGAAAACGAACAGTATTTATATCGTTTTTACCTCTTCTTAACAGCCGTCGAACTGATCTGAATCAGATGTCCAACTGAACCGAACTGAACCGTCTCCAACATTACGCCGGAAGTGATCTCTCGCGCATCTACGTCACGCAATGTTTACACGGAGATTTCGGGAGTTTTACCTTTTACTACATATATTTACATATATCGAATTCATCTTCCATTGCGATTTCCCGTATATCTAGAATCTCGTATTTCTTCAGAAAAAAAAAAAAATCCACTGAGAATCCACAGAAAAATGCAGGTGCATTTAAACAAGGAAATACCTGAAAGACTATGTATTTGAACTGCTGATTCTCGGTTTAATGATGCACAAGGAAAGGGTGGGCTATTGTGAAAATCACGGTAAAAAGTGTTCATTCAGCAGCTGTTAGTTCATTTAAATTCTTTGGTTTGAGTGAGCTAAACTGCAGGAAAACGACCATATCCAAGCCAGCTGGTGCATAATCCAATGAGATGACGGTTATATGTGTAATATTTAGTTTGGCCCATAGAACAACACTTGAGAGTTTATTTCTAAATGCCTCTTTGTTATTCCCTCAAAAATTGTATTTTCATGGTATGAGTCACAGGAGTAATCATGTCAATTACTGTGCACTGCCATATGTGCGGGTGAGAGAGATATTTATTGTGCTAACCTCCTATTACAGCTTCTCAGTCAGGCATCTGAAAAGATATGTAAACACACAATCATCAGTGAATACTTCATGACATCATTCCGAATCAAAAAGCACATTTTACATTTGATTCAAGAGCGGGGTGTCCATCTGTGTTTTTCATGTGTCACTTGCAAATTTGTTTGATGTGAGGATCACTCTTGCATCAACTACAGTGTGTAGTTACACTTGCATTTAATGCACTTCTCTGCTGAAACTTATTTTAGTGGCTGTGGAGGCATACAAGTCAAATTAAGCTCTGGTTGCTAAAATAAGAGTCAAACATTTACATTTTGATTAAAAAAAAGTGTTTTTGGTTCAAATGGAATGAAATCTGGTTTGCCTCAAGTCCAGGTTATTTGCATATGGCATGAAATATCATGTTTACACCCTAAACATATCAATTTTAGGCCTAAAGATTTTTTTTTTTTTTTTTTTTTTTACAAAATCAGCAGTCTTTCATTTAACTTATTCTTATTCATGTCTTATTTGCATTATCATAATCACATTCACCTGGCTAGAGGAGAACTGCCCCCTTGACTGAGCCTGTTTTTTTTCCCCACCTGTTTTGTTGTATGTAGTTCGGGTTTTTTGCCGCTATCGCATCTGTCTTGCTTATTTATTTGGGAAACTTAAAATGTAGCAATATTATTGATTTGACTGGACTGACATTTATTGTTGGCATCACTGTTTTCTGCAGAGCTGCTTTACAGCTGAATTTAGCTCATTTCATAGGTATTGAACCAAACTGAATCAACACTGAACTGACTTTACTGTAAAAAAAAATGTGTTCAATTTACGGTATAATACCGGCAGCTGTGGTTGCCAGAAATGTACCATATAAAATACGGTAGCAAGACTATACGGTAGCAAAGTTTTACAGACTTAACTTAAAATTAGTAATAAACCCTATTTCATTATCTGATATAATGATAAATTATCAATAAATTGAGGTATTATTATCTGTTTTGTACCATTGTAATGCACTGACTATCAACAATCACAGCAAAGATGAAAGTCACATGATATATGGAAGCTCGTCATATACAGCTTTTCCACAAGTGACTTAATATATAGAAGCATTATTGTAAAAACATTATTTAACAACATTAAATATACAACCCTAATGTATTGTACATAACTGATTAGAAAAAGACTAAACAAACTATGAAGAAACAAGTTATTTCAACAAAAATACATCAAATGCGAAGTGTCATGAAGGGAATTCTGTCAATTTATGTTTTTTCACTGTAAATTATACAATGAGTTGTTCATTTTCACTTTTAAAAACTACAAAATTTATGGTATTTTACAGTAAAATTACATGAAATTTACCATTAGATCTATCACAGTTGTTTACCGTATATAGTAAAGGTTCTGTTAGTCAATTAACAGTTTTTCACTTTTCACAGTCTTTTACCGTTAAAATCACAATCATTTTTTACATTTTGAGCAGCTTTACAGCATAATTGAACTCAAAAATACATCAAATGCGAAGTGTCACACAGAGAATTGTGGGAACGTCAATTTACTGTTTTTCACCGTAAATTATACAATGAGTTGTTCATTTTCACTTTTAAAAACTATAAAATTTACGGTATTTAACAGTAAAATTACATGAAATTTACCATTAGATCTGTCACAGTTATTTACCATATATTGTAAGGAAAGGTTCTGTTAGCCAATTAACAGTTTTTCACTTTTCACAGTCTTTTACCGTTAAAATTACAATCATTTTTTACATTTTGAGCAGCTTTACAGCATAATTGAACTCTGTTTGCATCACTGAATCATTATTTACCTGTTTATAACTGTAAAGTTGCTTTGACATAATCTGTGTATTGCATAAATCGCTACATAAATTAAAGGTGACTTAAATTGACATTATGTTGCTGTATTAATTTTAAAGAATAATAGTAAATGTTATTATTGGGCTATTATTTATTTGTTCACATTTATTTTCTTGAATTTTGCAGTAATTTAGGTCAACTTATATTGCTTTTAAATTGGCTAAGAGAAAATGTCTGTTTTTTCTAATTAAATAGTGATTAGTTTGCTCCTATTGCTATCGGGAGGTACAGCGCTGATTTCAACCGGGTGCGTTTAAGCAAGCTTGATAGAAAACATGGATCTTGTGCTCTTCGCATGCAAATAGCGATGTATAAAACTGAGCTCCAGGAAACAAAACTTGATTAGCAGCTAATGTTCCTCCCAGAGAGACCATCTATCTTCATCAGAGCCCCACCCCTCCTTCAGCGTTGAGAGCATATTTGGACAACTGAGTTTGGTTTACGCTAGGAGTGAAAATATATAATATACACACAGATTAAACTCTTTTGATGCCGGCGGCTTGAAATGGTTTGATTTAGTGCTGCTTGGAGACGTGATTGCACATGAAACAAGGGAGATGACGCTTCTGCAGTGTAGCTTCTTTCTCTCATTCTTGATTTGACCCCTTGCTGATATATCAGGCCTTGTCAGTTCAGTCATTTGAGGAGATCCATGTTTAGAACCATGGCCGATAGACCTCTGGGCTCTAATGGTTTGTGGTAAAAATAAAAGAAAATGAATAAATGGACTAATGAATGATTAAATAAATAAATGCATCTCATTTTACCCTTTATTTATCAAAATTTGTCATTTGGGGGGTGGTAATGGCATTTTACAGTAAACAGCTGACAATTGAAGTGATATTTGTAGACATGTTATTGCATTAATATCCAGCACCTCACCAATTTTGGGACCTTTTGCACATGGCTAATATAATGTCACATTTAGGTGTAAAACTATCAACATTACTACAATTCTAAAGGCACAATCATATATATATATATATATATATATATATATATATATATACACTGTATACTGACGTATCAATGGCACAATAAACACCAAAATACATAATGTCTGATATAATGTTTACAATAATAATAAAAAAAAACTCTTAAAAATCATTGCAATTCAGTGTGTCATTATCATTTAACTTGTGGTCTGAATCAACTGTTTGTGGATCTGAATCAGTTTAGATTTTTGACTTTAATTCATTCAAATAATATGTTTGTGTGACAGAAATTTTGGGGTTTTTTTTACTTTGAAATATCAAATTATCAAAATATCAAATACAGCTTTATAGTCAATGGCATCTCTCACAGTAAAACTCTTGTGGTTACGGCCATAGAAAGTGTGCTCTATTTCCAGTCAAAATAAATGAAAATGAGTGTGAAACTTTTACACTTTAAACACTAGGAAGATAATCTTTCTTCTCATGTTTATTTTAATATAATGCTTGAGACAGACCGAACACAAACTGAGAATGTTGTCATTAAAAATTCACATCCAGCTCTGTGGTCCATCAGCTTTAAGCTTTCGAGACAACATTTGCCTTCTGTGATACTGTTTTTGTGGTTACCACAAGATCTTAGAAAATACCAGTCTAGCCAAATATCCAGCAGTTAGACATTTAGCAGTCCATCTGTATTACATCACTGGATTTTTGCAGAGATGAAAATGAAAATGTTTTTATAAAACAAGACTGGTAACTTTACCATCTTTGTGTGGTAACTGAGGTTGAAATTGTAATATTATAACACTAGAGGGCATAATTATCTAGCAATGTAAAGAGACAATCAGATATTTACTTTTGTATGCATTCATTGCACATATAGTGCTTATAGTGTGAGAATTTCAACATCAAAAATAGCTAATTATACATTCAGTTATTCCACTTATTTGGGTTTAATGCAATAGAGTGCCGAAGTCATGACGTCACTTTGTAGGACAACTCGGAAGCTAGCGGCTCATAGGTAAAAAAATAAAAAACTAAAATTAAAAAAAGCGGCTCATGGGTTCCTCGATCGAAAATTTTCCCCATAGACTTTTGGAAAATCGCAAACAAAAATAAGATCAGTGTTTTATTTAACAAAGAGTTGTGACCCACAACATTTTGTCTATCAACATAATCTTTACAAGTTAATCAAAAATTTATACATTTTGAAGCTTATATAAAGTTTTTAAAAAACACAAGCAGACACAATAAAGTTTAAAAAAAACACTGTTCTATGTCATAGATCATATTGTGAGGCTTTGTTCACCACAGACCTTATTTCAGGCAATTTAGTAAAAACCCATTCAAAATATCCCATAGACTTTAGAGCGAGGGAACCGGGAGTGCTAAAGTGCTAACTTGGCCTACAGAGTGACATGGTAACTTCGGCACATTCTTAAAGCTACAGTACAGCGTTTTTTTTCTCTTTGTCGCCATCTCTGTTCGAAATCTGCAATTGCAGTCATTCGCGGTATTATCAACTTTACGTGAGTTGTACTTCAACACCATCGACATGGCACAGCGCAGATGAACACAATGTTTGAGGAGACTGTGAGGCGGTCAGTCACCGCTCCGGTGTGGATACTGGCATTCAGAATCACAGATTATTCTTTTTGGAAGTATGACCAACACAATAATTTTCACCGGAACATGTGATCTACACTAGTAAGAAACAGGCTACACCTTTGTTCTGGTCCTGACATTGCAGTAAACCGCTCTGATTAAATCAATCGCTTTCGCTTATAAGTTATCATATCACGCTAAACCATGTAAATTAGGCTTTGTTCTCAAATTGTTAATGTTAAAAACGTCAACAATGCATGACTACATGTAGTGTTAATATCCTTCTGATATGTATCCTTGTTTTCGCATGGGTCCGGTTGCAGTCTCTTTTTTTCTGTAGCCACTCCGAAGTCTGAATGAAGTCTTTTGCATTTTAAAGCGTGCAAATCTATAGTTGTCACTGGTGATTGTCGTTTGAACCTTTGAAATTGATAAGTTTAATTACATCAAGTGCTGTGAGAATAAATCTCCACCTCCAGCATCCTCACACGCAATACAGCTTATAGCCGAGACTCCTTCTTTATCTGTACAGATGTGACGTAATGACGCAAAGACATGCTCGAATCTCCCGCGGAAATCCACCAGTACCACTGGAATTCAAAATATTATTACAAGCTTACCGCTTTGAATCGAGCTACGGCAAGCAGATAGTTTTGAACACTGGCTGGTTATGTATTTTCTCAAATATGTGTTTTGGATCATTTTTAACCCAAAAACGCTACGGACTGCAGCTTTAAAATTCATGGTTGAATAATTCACTTAATATCCTATGAGGTATATAGGAAATGATGTCATGATGAAATTCCTCTGAATATGAAATAACACTCATAAAGATCACCTTAGAGATCCGTTATGATCATGGGGCTGCGGTCCAGCAGAACCCTTGCAGACTGCTCCATCTAAGGAGCCCATCTGTGAAGAGGAGGACAGATGGAGGCAGCAGATTGAGAGATGCAGTCTCTTTCTCTCTACAAACCATCAGATGGATGACGCTCTATTTACACTTCTGACCAAAAGAATCCTATACACAGGAAATGCTTGTGGATGTGAGTTCCTCTGCTCGAATGTGGGGAAGCTTATTTATTTCCACAAGCATTCCTGATTTGCACTCAGTGAGGCTTAAACCTTTCAGTTCAAAAACCACTTATGGCTATATATGGTGGCAAGGAATACATGTGGTAGTTTCACAGTTCAGGATTATGCATAGTCCTGGGACAACAAGTAGTCCATATATATATATATATATATATATATATATATATATCAGTTTCGGTGTCAGTGTTGTGTTGGAAATTCAAGGCATTCATTTCAACAAAGTTTTACTCATACTCATTGTTTATTTGAAGAATTGAGTTCTCTGTTTAACTCAATATCTCTCTTTGAAAGTCCAAGGTACAACCAAATAATTTCATTTTCTTTCCATAAATGTGTCTTTAAGCAGTAAATCAAGTTTTAGTTTGTGTGTATCTATAGAGGAGAGGACAAGAACAACAGCCCAAAGCAATTTGTCAAGTATCTGTCATAAGCACAGAGGAACATATAAAACTCTTGTTCATATAAACAATAACATTACAAAGACATCTGTATTTTGGATGATTTGCAATGGGTGCGTTCTTGATCATTGTATACACATCATAGAATGAACTACTGTTAGTATGTGTACTGTATAGATTCTGTAGATTGGCCTTACAGGCCACCCATGTTGAATCCCATAACGACAACAACAACAACAATTATAGTAGTAGAAGAAACAATAATAACATTATCCTCCTGAATTCTCGATATATGTTTTAAAGCGTTTAGTTTGCAATTCATAATAATAAAAAGAAAATAAGAATGTTTATGAGACTGAATTCATTGAATGTTTTTTGACATAAAACTATTTGCCAGACTGTCTGTGATACGTGAAGCCATAAAAGGGTCGTCAAAAGAATAATTTCTCGCCTGTTTTCTCTCTGAAGTTCAGAGTTTTGTCAGGACAGGTGAGAGACAGGTAGGAGCAGAGCGGGAATCCGTGCGGGTACA